>WKFP01013529.1:102452-128602 GCA_011057875.1 Pterocles orientalis | reverse complement strand
TTTTTTTTTTTTTTTTTTTTTTGTACTTGGGGCTGGTTTTTTGTTTTGTTTTGTTTTAGTACACCAAAGGACCTATCGGAATTGAAGTCTGACTGCTGTGCTCACAAGATGAATTCCTTCACAAAACAGATTTTTTTTTTCTCTATGCAACTCTCCCCCCTTTCAGCCCCCTAGAAGCTGACAGCCTGCTTCCTGTTCCATGATCTGTGAATCACGATGTGAACGCCAATTGCTACTCCCCTGTGAAATTAAATTAGGTATCAGAGCACAGCATGAGCAATAAGTTTCTTTAAGATGCTGGTCCTAAAGAAACTGTACTCTTTCTTCCCCCAGCTGAAGAATGGAGTTATGAAAGCAGGGTCAAGTTGGTTATTAGTCTTCCTATTTCACAACACCAATCAGCCTGCTCTGAGACAGCTTAAAATAATTTCTCCACTTCCTTGTCATGAATATAATGGTACCAAATTTAAAGAGTCCAATAATTCTTTATATTTATTTGTGCGCTCTTCTGTAACCACTTAACACCATGTGAATTGCTGCAATGCTTAACATACACAGAATATCATGATAAATCACCAGAACTTAGTGCATGTCATACAGCTGGAAATTCGGTAAGACAAGGGTAAGCAATATTAACACATGGCTTATCGAGTAGGAAAGGGGAGTATGTGATGCTGCTTGTTTCATGCCTTTCAATAGCACTTTGTTAAACCATAAAATATTCACACTTGGAAAGATCATAGGGTTATGTTGCCCCATATTTATTTTCAGACAGATGGCCCTTGGTAACTTACGCACATCTTTGTCACTGCAGTGTACTCTGAGCAAGGAGGCACCACAGGGGAACATTTGAAAGTTGAAGTTGGTAGAAAATTAAATAGCAATGTATTAAGATGGTTGTGAGCAAAGATGATTCCTCATTCGGGAGACTATAGGTTTAGGGGAGATTTAGTTTTAAATTGTGATGTAGGAGTCAAAACCAGACTGCTTTCCCTGTGGTCTTTGCAGGTTCATCCAGGATCACTTTTCCAAGGTCTCAGACCACTGAACATCTGATCACAGGCTCTTTCTCTTCTGGGTTAGCTGCCAGACAAAGGCTACTGTAGGAGTTACCACGTCAGTAAGAGATTGTTCTGGCCTTCAAGCATTGCCATGTCCCCTGCCCAGCTGCTGCAGGGATGGCTCAAGCACAGCAAAGTAAATTGGTTTAATCTTGTCCATCTGGTACTGAGTTCCCAGTCATTTGTTCAGGGATATAAGCAGACTACATTCCATTTCAATGCATTGATCACATCACAGTCCAGCTCTAATATTAGCGCCTGAAAGCTTCAAAATTTAAACCTAGATAGCTTTTCTTTTCTGATAATATTTATCACAGTATTGGACTTGGATGTTTGCTCTGAAAGCTACTGAATCGCCTGGATCTGACAGACTATAAGTAACCTTTTCAGAGCTAAACCCTAGATCTGTTTATTGCCCTAAGTTTGCAAAAGTATTATTTTGCCATCAAAACAAACAAACAAACAAAACCAACCACAAAACCTCTGCAAAGTACAACCCTTTGGAGTCTTACAATATTAGCTAAATGAATGTGAAGCAAAACCTTCATTTATGCATGCCTCTTACAGGATCCACTTAAAGGTAACAATATCCCACAGAAGGCATTCTGGGTCTCTGGAAGGTGCAGAGCACTATTTGCCTATACAGTTAGCAAAAGCTTTAGACCACTTCTGGGAATGGAAATGAATGGGATCCACGTGACCCCAGTAATAAAAGGCTCCTGTCTTTGCAAAGCATTGAAATGCCATCTGGCAATTTTGTTGACGTCACCAGGCACAGGAAAACAACCACTACCTCCCCCAAAAAAGCAAAAGCCTTGGGCGGGAGGGGGAGGAATGCAGCCTTCCACGATGCGTGTGCACTTCAGGCTGGTGTTACTAAAAACCTGAAGCAGCGCTGTCAGCCCAGAGACCCGTAATTCTGCGGAAAGCAGCGCAGGCAAGCGTACCGTCTTCTCCCACTCTTGCCTATGCAAGACCTCATTGAAAAAAAGGGGTCTCACTTGTTATCCTTAAGCTGCTCACAGTTTCCAAAGTAACTGTTTAAGTTTCTTTCAGAAGAAGTTTTCAGTTCTCTTAGGGAAATTTTCAGTTCTCTTAGGGAAGGAGAATGGTCGCGAGCACACGGGGCAAGGAAGAACTAATCTAATCCCCGATCTGGCAGAAAGCAGGAGCCTGTCACCTTGTGGTACTCTCTCTCCATCGACTCTTCCCAAAGCACACACACAGAAGGCAACTGTAACCTGTTGCCTTGATTTTATACTGCTGTGCAGCCACGGGTTCCCTTGCACCCCACTTTAAGAGACTGCCACTAAGCATCAAGCGACATGTGCTACATCCTCTCTGTTATTTTCCCTTGTCACTTGGCTAGGCTGCTGAAAGTTTGTACGCGAGGAACAAATCTCTCAGTGCAGACTACAGGGAAAGACAGAAAACTACCAGCAACACACTGATAACTTTGCACAGCATGGAAGACGCACCACTCATTTTGGCTGCTTTGACTAGCTTTCCTGCATGTCGATCTGGAACACAACGAAAGAAGTTTTGTCCTACTTTAAGTAAAATATTCCATGATTTTACACAAGTATTTCATTATGTCAGGAGATAAGTGACATAAGATGCTGTACAAATGATGTTCAAATCCTGCAGGGATAACATTATAAGCCTGCTACTAATTTTATATTACATTTAATACAAGGCACAATATTGCTCCTATGTATTACATGCCACTGCGCACAGAAAAATCCCCAAATAGTCATGCAAAATGCCAACATTTTAAGTTAATAATGTAAGTTACTTTTTCCGTGATGAGCTAAAATAGTAGGATCAACACACATCCTTGCAGACTAAGCAGGCATCTTTTTTTATTAAAGTACATTTTGCTGTTAGCAAAGACTTCAGTTATTTCTGATCTCTGTTAACAATTCACATCAAAATGCAGAAATGGGCAACAATACACCACCCATGCACCGCATTTAAACCCTGAAGACAGAGGCTTCTGAGTAACTTTCAATAAGGGATGAGAAATTTTATAGCAGCTTTGTGAAAGAAGCTCAATCCCCTCAATACTATTTCTCAAAATATTAGGACGCTGAACCACACAAGATGGACAATGATGAGGAGGCAGCAACGGAGAGAGGAGGCTGACCTGCCATCTAGGGCCACATACGTTACATGCTCTAAGTTGTCTCACTGAAGTGGTGTAACACAAAGCATATTTCTAAGGCTCTACAGGATCAAGGTCTCACTGACTGACGTATGCAAACCTGCCTGAAGCAATAGCCCTTTTTCCCTCCCCTGCTCACCCCGCCCCCATCCCCCCTTCTCCCTCCTTCACCACATCTTCTTTTACTGAATGAAACCAAGCCATCTTTTGCTTACAAAACTGCTCTTTGAATTCCTAATCTCTGCCTCAGTGTAATTTTTTAACAGCAAGTCAAAGTAGCATTGTGTAAATAACTGCAGTAAGACAGCTCTGCCTGGAAACTGGAAAGTTTTCTTTACTCACATTTTAGGCTTGAAAGCTTATGCTCAATTCAATTAAGAAAATTTATGGGTAATTCCACAGTTTCTCCCCAAATCCTTATGTTCTCAGGCAGCCAACCCAGAAATTAACAAGATCCCCAACAACTGACTACTTTCTGCTAGCACACGGGCAATTATGAGGAAAGTGTGTGATTAATTGAGTTAGTCGTAAATCCTGACAGAGGAATGAATCAGAGGATGGAGAAGAGATATAACTATTTCCCTGCTGCTATTTCAGGTACAATCAGTTCTGCTTAATATTTCTTCATTGACTTTATAAAATACATAAACACCCAAACCATCCCTTCCATTATTTTATGGGTATTAAGCCTCCAGTTGAAGTTGTAGGAGAAAAAACTTAAAGCGACAAAGGTGACAGACCAGACAGAGATTTTCCAAATTCTCCTCCTATCTCTCAGGTCTGCATCATGTCACATCAGTTTTAAACATAAACAATTTTCAGACTTCACAACTAAATCCCACTCAGTGATTCTGCTTAGAGCAATCTCCAGTAGAACTTACGCTCAGCAATAAATAAGAAATTTTCATGCCTTCTTTCACTAGTCCCAGGCTAATACTTTGATGAACTCTTGAGAAATGCGACTGCTGTACCTAAATGGTCATCCAAAGGATTGTGTTATCTCTAAAAGCAGCCCGATGCCTCTCCATCCATTCCAATCTTCCACTCCAAAGAAAGCCAGCCTCCCTGTGTCCATATGACAAGTACATGAGTTTCACCTTCTGAAGCTGTTGCGGATCCTGGAGCTCCTCAGCTAAGACACGAAATGGATGCTGTGACACTTCCCCGGGAGACCCTCAGAAGCTCCACCCTAACACACTTTCAGCTTCTAATTAACACAAAATCCAGAAGGATAGCCAAAATTCAGGATTCTGAAATGAATCTCATTTTCAAGGTTTGTGAGGATTATTCAGACACTGATATTCACTGTAATATGCACACGTCAAATGTAACTCTTCCAAAGGGAGCCCGTCACTTTGATAATAGCAAGTACTGTGGGAGGAAACCAGTGCCACTTGCAGATTCTCCTCTAGAAATATTTGTTTACTCTTGCACAGCGTTGTACACCCTACTGCTATTTTCTGTTTTCCAGTTGCACTGTTCTGCTTTCCAAACAAGTCCTCTCTCTCTCTCTAATCAATGTTACACCTTCCCCTGCCAGGCACACCTGAAACTCTATTTGGGCCAATTTATCTACTGTTCCAACTACTGCAACAGGCAAAACTAGTGGCCTGCCCAGATGAGGCAAGTACTCAGGCCTCGAGGGAGTCACTTGCCCCTTCACTGCCCTCCCAGAAAAGTTGCTCTCTCTTGGAGATCCTTCCATATTTCAGCTTGGAGACTAGAGCCTGGGCCAGGAAGTTTCAATCTGGCCATTACTGGAATAAATCCAGCACAGCACGTTGACAGGTGACCAGTTGCCCTGAAGGACTTCTGTAAGCTAGGAGGCCTTGTAGGTCATAGTAGGTAGTCATTCAGTTGATGTGCCAATACAACCACAGACCCAATTTTATGTTAACTGCTTTCATTCCTCAGGTAGCCTCTGTGTCCATGAGGTGGTAGGGAGCCTTGTTTAACCTGCATTAGTTTGACTCTTGCAAATTCGGAATCATCAGCTTAACTGAAGTTAAGGTAAACTGAAAGGCTTTCAAAAGCTTTTCCAGACTCCCGAATTTAACATGGAGTTGTGCATTAAAAAAATAATAGAAACCCAAGGACACCCATGCGGTCATGCCATTTGAGATGATTCCTCTCTCCCAATTTGTGTGCCAACCCCTTGCTGAGAGCTCTGCGTTTCCCAGTTCACAGCTGATAGTGCCGTAAACACCTCTGGCAGTGGAAAGAATGTGGCCTTGACACAATCTGGGCAGCTACTGCAGACCCAGCGAGGGAAGCTGAAGTATGGAAATCCTGGCCTCATGCACTGATGGCTAAAATGCTTGCAAGGTCCTCTTTCATCACACTCGTGAAGCAGAGAGCACAATGTTTATCAAATGCATGAAAGGGTCCTGCGGAGCCCTCTCTGGCTTCCTCTGAAGGCTGGGCATCTTCATCTAAGGACAGTTTCACAGAGTTTTATGACACCACTACAAATCACAGTCAGAAACTCAACCAAAGGTTTACGATACAGGTGCTATGCTCACATTTTTATAGGGCATTAGCAAACAAGCTAACTAAACCTTTCCACTAGACTAGAAGTGTAAAATGTTAATATCCTAGGAAGAATAAAAATGGCAAAAGCTCTGGATAAAATCTTAGTACTAGGACGAACAATGATAAGAAATTACATGTCATTTTATTACATTACTGACACAATAGCCATGCAAAGCTGTGGATCACCAAGGCAGTATGACCTTACCCTCTCCAGAAAGACACCAAACAGGAAAAAAATGAGTAACACAGGTTCCAATACAGCACGGTTTTTAAGGCAGGTGTTTACTTCGTTACTGTGTTAATTCATAATGGTATTAACGAATTTAATTCTCATCCTAAGGTCCTTTAACACCTTTATAGCAGCCTTCAGAATCCAAGCACAGGTATCTACAATTATATTTTTTTCAAGAGAACATACTTCCGACTGCTGGCAGTGTACCTCAATAAAATAAGTAACTAAAACCTTGCTCTAGCCACATTTACACTATCAGTACAGTGACAGAGAAAGGATTTCAAGGTAAATGGGAAACCACCGAGAAGCCACATGCAGACTTCAAACTATAACTGTGCTCACAGTCAAGTATGTCACCCAACTGGGACCACTGCAAGTAAGAGCTCTGTCAGCGCATCCAGCACTAGCTTATATAGAAACAGTCTGCACTTGTAGCTGAGCTTTGCCATTACCACTTTAACTTTCCAATTTTACCAAGACAAAATTATTTCTGACAAAAGTAGCTAATTCACATTTGTGAACTTGCCTTTTTGCTAACCACTGCCTTGTCTGCCGTGCTACCCAATCTAGCACATGTATCAGTGTGATGAGTTTTAAATTTAACTTACCACGGTGATGAAGTCTCGAGCATGCAGCAATGTGACAAATTTTACCAACACTTATAAAAAAAAAAAAAAAAAAAGAAGGGAGCAAGCCATAAATAAAATAAAGCACTGGCAAAGCCTGGAATGCAATGAATACATCTGCACTTACAGCAGTGGCCAAAACATAGTGCTTTATCATAGAGAAGTAGCTTGAAATAACTTTTCAGTGTATTTGATATATGATATTGCTTTTTTAAAACCAAGACTAGAGAGAGTTTAGGAACTTCAAAGAGAAGCCATTTCCGGTGGGAGGTTTATTTTGTTACAAGCTTGACATACTGTAGCTGTGACACTGAGCAGAGTTGCAATGTCAGGGTTTGGGAAGTTCATCCCTACTCTAATGACAGGACATCACATGAGCCTGACTGCAAAAAATGTCATGGGTGGGGGTGTTCTTCCAAAGGTTAATTTCCCAAGAAGCTTCTCTTGCACAAATTGCACCCCCCCCCCCACTCAAATCTCAACACAGAATGAGGGCTGAAGTGAATGTTTGAATTTCTTTCTGTCTGGTGTATAATAAATTAATTCATCTAAGGCAGTTTTGGCAGTAAGCTATGTATTTGCACATTTCTGTTGGCTTAAG
The DNA here is from genome assembly GCA_011057875.1 of Pterocles orientalis. Taxonomy (NCBI): domain Eukaryota; kingdom Metazoa; phylum Chordata; class Aves; order Pterocliformes; family Pteroclidae; genus Pterocles; species Pterocles orientalis. The sequence continues at coordinate 121,386 of WKFP01013529.1, read as the reverse complement.
TCACACTTTCTGTTAGGAAAGCTGTTCAGAAAAGGTTTATTTCCTCCACTCTTATAAATTGTTGGCGTAAACAACCATTCAAAAAATTAACCTCAGTTATTTGGCATTCTAATGATTTACACTGAAGCCCACAAACCTGGATTTCTTCTTAAAATCAGTGTGTGAATTTAAGTGTATTAATTAACCTTCAAAATACTTAAATTCAAGCTAAGAGAATAAGAAGGGTGTGGAAGACATCTGACAGCTACACTGCTCACTTCCACTGCTATCTCACTGGAGTGTGGCGGGGGATAACGCCCACATATGAATCCTGAATGGGCAGGAAAATGAGATGGGGAGATATAAATATTATTTTTCCCCCTTCTTCCATTTCTATCCAGGTTCCTCTGCAACAGTGTTTCCTCTCTCAGCATTCCCTCCTTGGTCTTGGTTCCTTTCTACTGCAGCTACTATGTTTTTTCAAACATTTTTTTGGGGGGTGGGAGGAAGCTTCACAAACAGTGTAAACATTTTAAAAAGCAAGCTACACAGTAATTTAAAAGAGGAGCACAGTTAGATGGGGCAAAGGGTTCGCTATGAAACACCAGCGTACTTCAACAGTGGCACAGATTCACCTGAGTCATGCCTGCTGGGTGCCACAAAATATCCAGTCTGAAAATGAGGAGATGAATAAAAAATGCACTCAGTCACTGACTCATACACATGCAAGCACACAAACTCTTCAGCATTTTTCCCTCTCTGAAAGAATGCAGAAAAAAATAATGCAAGCAACATAAGGAAAATTATTTTGTGCTTCACAAATTCCGTTACGGTAAAAAAGATTAATACACAAGAAAAATATTTGTGCATGCATCTGGAACTGAGTTTTTTGAGCACTGAAGTACTAAGTCTTTTGTGTCTTCGTTTACCTAGAACTTGATTAGCACATTGACATGCAAAACACAGACACTTTCCAAAAAGGGTTACAACAGATCTACCACAGAAAAGGAGCAGTGCCAAAATGACATCATACCACTCCTAGTTTGCTACAAACTCAACAGCTCTGGTCAGTTGAGAGGTCCTTAAATGATTTTCCTGACATCTTTGCTACGTCATCTGAGACTGGTAAATCAAAAAATTATTTTCCTGACATCTTTGCTACATCATCTGAGACTGGTAAATCAAAGGCAGCTTTCTTTCTGCTCCCACAGCTTCATCAGTGATAAACACTCTGCAGCTGGCTATGGAGGCAGTGTTGGTAATAGTTTACAGGCAGAATTAAATCTGGTTCACTCGTTCAGAGGACGTTTTTGTGTCCACGCAAGAGAAAGCAGAAAGAGAAAGCAGGCCAGCTGGGTCAGGAGCACTATTCAAGGAGCTGTCACTCCTCTGACACGGTTTGCACATTTAGCTAGCGCTGAGGCAGTAGCTGACGTCGCAGGAGAGCAGAAAAGCAATCCGCCCAATGCAGTTTTCTGCACAGGCTGCTTAGGGACGTGCAGTTTCCACATTGTACAGTATCAAACTATTTTATTACAGTGCAAAGACAAGACACTTTGATCTCAAGGAAGAGAGAAAGTGTTTATATCAATCACCATGAGGATGGAGTTTCTACCGTGCCCTGACCCTGAGCTTGAGGCACTGGTGCAGGTTTACAGACTTGAGGCCACTTCCCCTCGTCTCTCTGCTACCACCAGCTCCTCAGGACCTCACACGAGCACTTTGTTCTCAATATGGCACGACAGAAAAAGCTTCATCTCTCTGCAACTTGAGGCCTCTGCACTTACCACGCCAAACTGTGCTGCTTTTTAGTTTTAGCTGTGTTGAAGTCGGTTTTTTGTTTGTTATTGAGATTAAATCTGCTCTGTCTTCTCTGAACTATATCCACTGCACCTGGTGTCTTTGTCACATGAAAATAGTTGTATTTTAGTAATCTTTTCCCAATTGTCTCAGAGATGAAGGGGGAGCAGTTACAGATAGTCAAGGCCACTGATGCTTGCCATAAGACCAGATGCTGGGTGGTTTAACTGTGATGCTTACCAAGGGATGTAGCACGGTACAGGGTTACCAAAGCTAACCAGAAAAGATCTATCCACTACTATAAGCAGACAAGCCAGGTGAGCTGAGAAATTAGATATGTTATTGAGGATAGCTGTCTGATTCAATACAGCCTGAACTGCTCCCAACCCCAAAGCTAATTTGCTTGTATCTACATGTCAGCATACTGCCAAAATCAATAGTCTTCCCAAAACAGGGTGAGTTTAATAAGCTAGGAAAGAAACAAAATGCCACACTAAAAGAACCCTTCAGTGTGCCAGCTCGATGCAGACATTTGTTTTGCACCTTCTCCACTATATTCTTTAGTTAAATTAACCATGAAATTTTACAGTGTTTGGAAGTCTTTAACCAAAAAAGCAACCCAAAACTCCATAAAACCACACCCCAAAACTCAAGTAGTGAATAGGCACTGTCATTTTGGAGGTCAGCTAAGCAAATCAGAGGTGGGAGACATCAACATTGAGGCAGAGGAACAGTACTGTACTGCATCTATTCTACGCAAGAAACTTTTCCAACGCTCTCCTCTGCCTCCCCCCAAAAACAACACATCCTAACAGCAGTGGATGTCTAAGCATTCAGAACCTCTGTCAGACCACAAACTCTCTTTGAAAACAGCTTAAAAATATTTCACTCTTACTTCTAATAAAATAATTTAGATATGAACACTTATACTGCATCCAATTCCGGGCTCACATGGAGTCCACCAGCATCTAAGCAGCACAAAAAATGGTATCTGCTTTGAAATGTTTTGCCTCTTTGCTGTGGTCACATGCTCCTTTTGTTCTTTTTAATGCTAATATAATTGTATTAATTTTATCAGAAAACAGAGGGAGGGAAGGTGATCTAATTTCAGTGTGAATGTCAAAGGAAATTTGTATCTGCTTTGGCAGCAACTAATGGTGTGTCTGTATCAAAGAAAAGAACTGTATTCTTTCAGTTGTCCTCCTGCTGGGAAGTGTAAAACTTCTTCCCAAAGACCTATGATCCTGTTCTTTGTGTTTTTTATATTAATGCTACCAAGTATATTATTCATTTTACACTCAATCAGGGAAGGAATCAAGACGATAATTGCAGATACATGCTAATCCACAATTAATAAGTTCTTCTGGAAGCATTGTATGCTCCCAGCTATACTAACAAACTCCACTATACAGCAACCAAAAAAAAATTACCCAAACAGGCTAAGAAATGTTTTAGTCACAATAAAGCATTCTTGGCTGCAAATACCAGTTATTTATAACAGTTGAATACATACACAATGTCTGGTATATCATCTTCTCTTTTTATACATTGGCAGTATTTTATAAAAATAAAGCTAATAATGTGGTAGTCCTCCTCCTGTCCTCAGAAGTCTTCTACTGAAACAGCGGAAACCTCTTGGGCACTCTCAACCAAGTCTGGCAGCAAAATAAAAGCCAAATGTTTTTCGGTTCTGGCAAGCCTCCTGTACACGACCATCAGTTTTCATGAGAGGTAATGCTTGGTATGACCTCCAAAGTAGAGATAGAAAGGCTTTAATATGAGGTCAGTAGTTACCTGTCCTGTCCCAGCCAGCCCACCCCTAACCTTGGTTGTCCAGTTGATTCTTAGCGGATTTACAGCATCGATAGGGATTAGGGAACTGGAGTGTATATAGGATGTGAAACATAAATTACTGACTAATTAGGTTTAATTAGATTTTCTGCCTGTAGAGCAACCCATTTAGGTTAAGCTGTAATTGCAAGCCCTCTAAACCTAAATGATTACATTTGCACTAGGAGCACTGCCTAGCTACTCTCCTTCATCAGTACTTCACGCTCTAAATGGGAACAGTTCCTCTTTCCTAGGATTAGCACTTTCTGCCTTGCCTTCTAAAAGATAATAAAATGAATCAATCAACAGAAAAATGAATCACTTAAAAAAATTAAAAAATCATTACTCCTCAGAAAACTCCTCAAACTAATAAAGGAGTCATGCAACTAGCTGGAGAGACAGAAGAACTGGAGCTGCAGACCTGTCTGCCCTTTTCTACAGGACAGATTATCAGGGACCAAACAACAAATAAGAATTTGTTTTAAAATCCTGCAGTGCAGATATGTTCCATGGTCAGGAAGTAATTTCCAGAGCTGAAAATACAGGCTCTGCACAGATGCTGCTTCTGCTTTCTCCATGGCCAGTCCTGGAACCAAACAACCCAGCACAACAAGCACCGAAGCTGTAATTGGTTCTCCAGAGCAAACTTGTCTGATATATCAGATTCAAATAATAAACAACAGAAATAAGATTTTTGTAGCAAAGACATATTTCCTCATGTTTTAAAATATTTTTGCATTATATAAGGCAGCTTTTTAAATGCAGCAGACACCCACATCCCTCCCACATGCCTACATATACAATCTATCTTATCTAACCTATGGAAAATATATTATTTAAATATTATTCACAAAACAGAAAATCTGAAGAAACTCCAGCTTGACAGCAGAGCAGAAAAAAAGCTGCACCAGACTGTTAGATTTGTCCCACAATATCTAATAAACCACACATCTGAGAAAGGGATGGGATCTAACACCCTTAGATACATAAAGTATATGTCATAGTCTGTTATGATGTGAAGTCATCTGAAATCACAAGAATAAAGTACTATCACTCTCACCGAGCCTATGACAGAAATGCTTTGGAGAATGTCTACCAAAAGGAAGACTTTCCATCTGACATTACCACCTCCCAAATCAGCAAACACAGTGTGGTGGGAAACAATAATGCAGGTTTCAAACTTCTTTTGGGTCGAGGCAATCCCAAGCACAAATACAGGCTGGGCGGAGAATGGATAGAGAGCAGCTCTGAGGAGAAGGACTTGGGGGTGTTGGTGGATGAGAAGCTCAACATGAGCCGGCAGTGTGTGCTTGCAGCACAGAAAGCCAACTGTGTCCTGGGCTGCATCAAGAGAAGCATTAGCAGCACGTCAAAGGAGGTGATTCTCCCCCTCTATTCTGCTCTCGTGAGACCCCACCCGGAGTACTGTGTTCAGATGTGGGGCCCCCAACATAAAAAAGACATGGACCTGTTGGAGAGAGTCCAGAGGAGCACCTACCCTATGAGGACACGCTGAAAGAGTTGGGGTTGTTCAGCCTGGAGAAGAGAAGGCTCCGAGGAGACTTAATAGCAGCCTTCCAGTACCTGAAGGGGGCCTACAGGAGAGATGGGGAGGCACTCTTTATCAGGGAGTGTAGTGATAGGACAAGGAGTAATGGGTATAAGCTAAAAGAGGGTAGATTTAGACTAGACATTAGGAAGAAATTTTTCACTATTAGGGTTGTGAGACACTGGAACAGGTTGCCCAGGGAGGTTGTGGGTGCCTCATCCCTGGAGGTGTTCAAGGCCAGGCTGGATGAGGCTTTGAGCAACCTGGTCTAGTGGAGGGTGTCCCTGCCCATGGCAGGGGGGTTGGAACTTGATGATCTTTAAGGTCCTTTCCAACCCAAACCATTCTATGATTCTATGATTCTACAAGGCACTACAATTATTTGACTGCAGTTATCATTTGTGCCATTCAACAGTTGAGAACTGAAAGTATTACTTGCCTTTGAACACTAGATAGAGAAAAGAAAGCATATCTTATCAAGCATCAGGGTAAGTTCACAACTACAAGACTAACAACATAGTTAGAATAAGAAAAATAAACCAATAAAATGCAATTCTTGATTCCATTTAAGCAGTAGATTCCTCTTTAACTGCTCCAATACATCAGGTAATCTAGGGTAGAGAGACTGATGACTGGCAGTTTACTCCACCGCCTGTGGCTATTTGCCCTGGAGAAGGCTTCTGGTTTTCTGTCCCCTAGTGCAAGAGGGAATATTCCTCCTGCCTTTTCTTCAACTACTTTTTCACATAACTAAATGAAATACAACATTAGGGGAGAAAAAAGGCCATGAAAACTCAATTCTTGCTCTCTAGGACTGGAATTCTTCTTGCTCCCTTTTTCTCTGGGATTAAATTACAAAATTCAAATATGGCAAGCACAATACTTCTGTCTTCCACAGTTTTGCCAATCTTACACCCCTTTTCTATTGGCTAATTATAATCTATTTACATATGTAGCATAATTTTATATATATAAATATATATAGCACAATTTAAAAATTTTTGTTCTAAAATTCTCCAAGAATCCTATCATTCTTCACCATTCATATATGATAAAAATTATTCACTAAATACATCTTGCTCAACCTCTGCCCTGCTCTTTAGTCATCATACACAACACATACGGCAAGTTAACCTGCCAGTCTGCGCTGTACATTTCTATCACTAATCCTTAAATAACTTAACCTGTATGCAGTTGAATGACATGCACTTGTGTCACTACAGTCCTCCAGACAGCAGACACAGACTCAGGGTCGGAGTCTCCCCATCCTCTTCCCCACTGCCATCACACACATTTTTCTTTTTTACAGTTGTGGTGTTTCTGTTACCTACATCAGACAGGAAACTGTTAGTCCGGCTGCTGCTGCTGAGGAAATTAGTGAAGAAAATTCTGAGGAATCACCTATGAGGATGTATCAGTGCAGAGAGATCATTCTTTGAGTTTTTCAAAGGCCAGGTCAGTCAGGGTGGGCAAACAGGACATGGCACATCAGCAAGTGCACAGCGCGCAGTTTGCGCAGAAGGGTCTGCAGGAAGGGTGCTGAAGCTCTGCCAGCTTGACCAGGGAGCAAGGGTATCCAGTCAACAGAAAACCATGGCCTCTCTAAGCTCTGCACCCACCACGACTGAAGCAGCTTCCCAGACAGATCACCAGTGGGAATGCGCTCCCACCCAGGGGTGCCCTGCTCTTATGCCAGAACAGGACAGCAGAAGTAAGCACACCGCTGGGAGGTGTGCCCAGGTAGAGGAACTCCTCCACTTAGTGACAGAGCTCCGGGAGGAGGCAAGTAGGTTGAGGAGCATCAGGGAGTGCGAGAGAGAGAGAGTGATGGAATTGCACCCTACCTTCCCAGGGACAAGCCTGTCAAGCGGACAGGAGACATGATACGGAGGATGCCCTATCCTCTCTCCGCCTGGCTGAACGCAGGGACTTAAGGGATAGGGGCAATAGTGAAAAGTTCTTGCTCAGGGCAGCAGGTGTGTCTCCTCTGTGACTATCCCACTTTCGCAGACGCCCTTGGCATAGTAAGTATGAAGCTCTGCAAGTGGAACCAAACAATAATGAGGATGATGGTTCACCTAGCTTGAAGGTGTTGCGAGATCAAGTTGGCCTACGTCCTGCATCAAAACTGCTTCCATAAAGAAAAAATATGGGTTATTGTCATAGCAGACTCCCTCCTGAAGGGAACAGAAGGCCCAGTATGCAGACCAGACCTGCTTCTTAGGGAAGTCTGCTACCTTCGTGGGGCCCAGGTTAAAGATGTGAAGAGAAAGCTTCCTACCCTAGTATAGCCTTCAGATTATTATCTATTACTTATTATATATAAACTCTTCAGAAGTTTTAAAACTGGAAGAGCTGGGACCTCTGGGAGAAGTCTCACAGTCCCTAGCCCTTGTTCTCATGGGGGACTTCAGCTTACCAGATGTCTGCTGGAAATACAGTACAGCAGAGAGGAAACAGTCTAGGAGGTTCCTGGAGCGTTTAGAAGATAACTTCCTGACAAGGCTGGTGAGTGAGCCAACTAGGAAAAGTGACCCTCTGGACCTGTTTGCAAATGGAGAGAACCTGTGGGTGATGTGACGGGTAGAGGCTGTCTTGGGCATAGTGATCACAATTTCTTGGAGAAGTAAGGAGAGAGGGTTGGCAGAACTGATACCTTGGACTTCCGGAGGGCAGACTTTTGTCTTTTTAGGAGACTGGTTGACAAAGTCCCTTGGGAGGCAGTCCTGAAGGGCAAAGGAGTCCAGGAAGTGTGGTCATTCTTCAGGAAGGAAATCTTAAAGGTGCAGGAGCAGGCTATCCCCATGTGCTGAGAGACGAGCTGGCAGGGCAGAAGACCGGCCTGGCTGAACAGAGAGCTTTGGCTGTAACTCAGGTAACGCCCCTTTGGAAGAAGGGGCAGGAAACTCTGGAGCACTACAAGGATGTTGTGAGAATGTTTCTATAAATATATTAGCAACAAGAGGAGGATTAAGGAGAATCTCCATCCTTTATTGGGTGCAGGGGGAAACATAGTAAGAAAGGATGAGGAAAAGACCGAGGTACTTAATGCCTTCTTTGCCTCAGTCTTTAACAGTAAGACCAGTTGTTCTCAGTGTATCCAGAACACTGAACTGGAAGACAGGGACAGGTAACAGAATGAAGCCCCCATAATCCAAGGGGAAATGGTTAATGACCTGCTACACCACTTAGACACACACCGATCTACGGCACTGGTTGGGATCCACCCAAAGGTACTGAGGCTGCTGGTAGAAGTGCTCACCAAGCCACTTCCAATCATTTATCAGAAGTCCTGGCTAGCCAGGCAAGTCTCAGTTGACTGGAGATTAGCAAATGTGACTCCCACGTACAAGAAAGGCCAGAAGGAGGATTTGGGGAACTACAGGCCTGTCAGTCTGACTTCGGTGCTGGGGAAGGTCATGGAGCAGATCATCTTGAGTGTCATCACAGAGCAGGTACAGGACAACCAGCCGATCAGGCCCAGTCAGCATGGGCTTACAAAAGGCAGGTCCTGCTTGACTAACCTGATCTCCTTCTAGGACAAGGTGACCTGCTTAATGGATGAAGGAAAGGCTGTGGATGTTGTCTACCTAGACCCAGTTGCCAGCTAGTCACAAGTGGTGTTCCCCAGGGCTCACTACTGGGGACAGTTCTGTTTAATATCTTTATCAATGATCTGGACGAGAGGATCAAGTGTATCCTCAGTGAGTTTGCAGACAACACCAAGTTGGGTAGGAGTGTTGATCTGCTTGAGGGTCGAAAGGCTCTACAGAGGGATGTGGACAGGCTGGATCAATGGGCTGAGGCCAATTGTATGAGGTTCAACAAGGCCAAGTGCCGGGTCCTGCACTTGGGTCACAACAACCCCACGCAACGCTACAGGCTTCAGGAAGAGAGGCTGGAAAGTTGCCCAGTGGAAAAGGACCTGGGGGTGCTGGCTGACAGCCAGCTGAATATGAGCCCGCAGTGTGCCCAGGTGGCCAAGCAGGCCAATAGTGTCTTGGCTTGCATCAGAAATAGTGTGGCCAGCAGGACTAGGGAAGTGATCATCCCCCTGTACTCAGCACTGGTAAGACTGCACCTCGAACACTGTGTTGAGTTTTGAGCCCCTCACTACAGCAAAGACATTGAGGTGCTGGAGTGTCTCCAAAGAAGGGCAACAAAGCTGCTGAAGGGTCTGGAGAACAAGTCTTATGAGGAGTAGCTAAGGGGAGACCTTACTGCTCTCTATAACTGTCTGAAAGGAGGCTGTAGCGAGGTGAGTGTTGGTCTCTTCTCCCAAGTAACAAGCAATAAGATAAGAGGAAATGGATATTAGGAAAAATTTCTTCACCTAAAGGGTTGTCAAGCATTGGAATAGGCAGCCCAGGGAAGTAGCTGAGTCACCATCCCTGGAGGTATTTAAAAGATGTGTAGATGTGCTGCTTAGGGACATGGTTTAATGGTGGACTTGGCAGTGTTAGGTTAATGGTTGGATTTGATGATCTTAAAAGGTCTTTTTCCCTCTAAACAATTCTATGATTCTAAATGGCTTGTGCTTTACAAGAGGATTAAAAATAAGTTTTATACTTGATTTATATTCTTTCTTTTAATCAGATAGCCAGGCAGACTCTAATTATATCCAATTTATGCAGAAAGTTGAATTCCACCTAACTGCAACAAATGTCGGAAAAAGCCTTTAGCTGAATGAAGAAAAAAACCTATAGGAAGACTAGAAAAAGCAAACCCTATCTAATGTATCAGATTGATGGCTCAGAGGGGATACGGTTGGTCTTTAAAATACCCTAGAGAGGGGTCTTGTTTATGCTACAGGATAATGTTGCACGGTAACAAATGGGGTGGACATAAATACAAATGGGAAATTAGAAGACTGTTCTTTACCACTAGAGGAGAGTTTTGGAAGGGGGGGGGGGGCAGAAAAAGTGAAGTAACAGTAAAGTAGAGCTTGGACTAGGTTTATGAAAGGATTACATAGTGCTCTCTTGCTAGCAGGAGACAGCATTGGAAGAATTGTCCTTGCTCATCAACTCAAATATAACTACTGACAATTCCCTCCTATTTCTTCCTTCTACAGTGCATTAAACATGCAACAAGTAAAAAATCTTGTCTCTTGCAGCAGGAAAACTAGTACAGGAGAAAACAAACAACAGCTTTGCATGTGGCTTCAAAACTTAAACCATACAGTCATTAAGTGGACAACATGATGCAAATGGTGACATCAAGGTCTCACAACACGTTCATCCATGTTAAATAATTGAGAAGTCTTCCAACAATTATTGAGCCCAGAAAGCAAACCTGCATCCAGCAATAACAGCTGAAGAGATGAATTCACTGACATGGGACAGGGCAGTTTTCGGATGAGTTTCATTTTGAAAACTGAGTACACACAAAGTGCTCCGGCATCCTTGTGGCAGCAGAAACCCACAAACTGGGCTTCTAACTCCCAAGTACCCTTCCTACCCCCACAGCATACTAGTGCACAAAAGAAATCTGGATATTTTGGTACCGACCATATTTTAGATGTTGGCAAGAAGTAGAAAGCAGTGAGTCACTTTCTTTCACTTATGCAAAAATCTGACTTGATGTTACTATAATATCCTCACATAACAAATTAAAGCATCACCTGGATGGCAGCTCTCAATAAGCAATATTTCCGGCTGCCAGGAATTTAGAAATCAGGTTACATTCCGCTAAGGCATCCAGAGGACATAATACACGGGAGAGTCTATTCCATCCCTCTAGACACAATGGCAATTCTACCTCAGATTTTGACAGTTTTCATCACCTATTCCTATTTATAATTGCATCCCCTCCTCCCAGGACTTTTAAACCATTCATCCTCATTAATGAACCATGATTTAATAAAATAAAATAAATATTCACTGATTAGTGACTTTCTAATGGAAAGAAGGCAAGTAAAATAAAGTCAAATTACATTAAATAGACAAAGAATGTATTTTTATAAACTGAAACAGCAATGCCAAATTCACTTTGTTCTTTGGGTGTCAAGCCAAAAAATGCAGAAAACAGCAAAAACATGGTCTCATAATCTGTTATGATGTTTCTGTGAAAGTACTGTTGCAGAGATTGGTATTTTCTGTCATCTGAGTAAAAAAAAAATGCATTAAGTCATAGTACTATGAGAGGCAATTTTTGGTCTGTAAATTATCAGTATTTTCATATAAGATAACAGGTGTAGTAGTATAATAAAGGACATAGGATTTGTTTTATAAAACATAATAGCAATAAAAATGAAAAAATGTTCAGAATTAAAAAAACCAAACAATTACTAAAGATCAACAGACACAAACGAAGTTACAAAGTAGTCAGAGAGTCATCTTTTGTTTTCCAGGTTTAGAGAGAGTCATTAGGTGGGGATGCTGTTGAATGGCACAGTTAAATAGTTAAGTTTAGCTATAGAATAAAAACCTGAAAGGTACAGACAGGCTCTGATAAGAGCAGAAGTAGTAACAGTTGGACAGAAATAAAAAGAACAATTTGAAGATTTTGTCCTTAACCGAAAAGGGAACTTTTTAAAGATCAAAGCAATGGACGTTGCAGGGGTAATGGTTTAAATACTGATAATCCAGACCACATTTTGTGGATGGGAAAAGTTCCATATTAGAAAAGTTGCAAAAGGAAAAAAAGGTTGGCAAAGGTAGGCAACGTTGCTTGGATGCCGGGTCCTACACAGAGCCAAAGATGATACAAAGGAGGCCTGAGAAGAATCTAGAAGGGAAGTAGGAGGAAGCATATGTCTGAGGTCTCTATACTAGGCTTTTGATGAGTCAAAAAGTTAAGTTAAGAGGCATTCAGACATTTCAGAAGTAAATAAAAAGGGATACAGGCCCTAATACAGTAAATTAAGCATACAGAAGAATATCATCAAATGTGGAGGTGAAGAAAAGTTAGTAAGTCCTGACATGCACTCTGGTTGGTTGAAAACATGTCTGGGATGTCAGTAGTACACAGCAATTTTCATAAAGGACTGGGCAGGCATTATAAGTGAATGGAAGACGTAGTCAGGCTGGGGTCCCTGAAGTAATATCTGGAAAAATAACAATGGTATCCCTGAGCTAAAAAATAGCATTTAAAACAGGTACAGGATCAATACGCATAATAGATTTTATGGCAGTGTGAGAAACTTACAGGCAAGACTAAGTTGAATTCCAGTTTCACAGTAAGAGCCATAAAGGTCCTTTGATGTCATCAATGTTACTCCAACATGACAGGGGATACGAGTGGGACAGGTTCTAATTATTTAGCTTCATACTGAGAGGGACGATTAGGCAAGTGAGAGGAAAACAGAAGAAAGTACTCTGAACGAGATCAAGTTCTTCTGATAGGAAGAACCGCACCAATTAAAATAGTACTGCTTATTTACCTGCCTAGCAAAGGCAGCTGAGATCAAGAGACAACAATTTCTAATTAAAGAGAAATAGGATGTGCACTTCCAAATATGCCATCATGGTCAGAAGTCCGCCCCAGAAATTGTGCTGCACCTTTATGTGATTGTCACCTCAAAAGGTTCCTCTAGAGCACATAAAAGGGATGTTGACAAAGGAAGGTCCATCTACCCTACTACAAGGACTCTGAAAAGCCTGACTTGAAGAAACAAGTAGACTGCAGGTTACATATCCATTACACAATCAATGCCTCCCAAACATTTAAAGACTGAGGTAGAGTTTTCAGTGAAAGACAGCCGACCATTAGAAACTGGGCTGGGATCATAAGATCATTTCTCTCAAGTCAGATGTTGCTAACATTGTCTTGACATTTAAGTAGAGCACTTCCCTTTGGCAACAACAGAACTATGTGTGCCACATTAAAATATCTTGGATTTGTTTCTTTCTGCTCCCATGGTGAGGACTTGCTAAAAATTCCTGGACTTCAGAACTCCAGCAATAATTCCAAAACAAAATGTTGGAAGTATGTTTTTTTTTTTAAATGCCTGCAGCAACAAAAATAGCACATCCCTAGGACCTCGAGCATCTCAGGAATCCACTACCCAGTTGCATAACTTTTCCAGCTTCTTCTTCCCAACTCTAGGACTCAGTGTTGGGGGGAGTGGAGAAGAAGCATCACAATCTTGAAAGAAAGGTGCTGTCTATGCAGTCCCAAATCCAATGGGATACCCCACATCAAGAGTTGATGAGATTTACTTTGGAAAATGTGTCTGGTACAAGACAAGACACTGCCTTACTGATTGACAACCCTCTTAAGGCATGTCCATTTCAGTTCCTACTTTTCTTCCTCTAACATGCTCTACTTGTTCGTCAGTAAAATACACACACTGCACAGCATGCCCTTTTCTGCTATAGCCTAAGCATGCTGTGAGCATTATCACTACTGAGATGCTGATGCACTAGTGTCCATCTGCAATGTGTCCTTTGACAAAGGAGACACTGTGCCTTGCCGGTGGCTCCTCCAACATCAAGTGGTACCCATCATCAATCCTAATATTAGTCAGAGCTCAAGAAAGCAAGCTAGTCTCTGCTTGTAAGATAGGAGGTGGCAGCTACACAAATAAACCACTTGGTACAATCATACTTTTAAACAACTTCTACTTAGACATAAACGAGTAATAATCTACAGTGTGATTTTGTCCAGAGGCTGTTTCTGTGATGAGAAAGCAACCACATAAAAATCCCAGCAACAATCACCATTTTGAGATAGCATTGTCTCCAAGGCAATGTTGATCCTTTAAGATCCTAATCATGGACTTCAGCTATTCATCACTTTCACGTCCCACAGAGTTGTAAGGAATAGAAATTACTACTGCAGCTACCCCCTGTTCCTTTTATACATCTTAATGAAAAACTTAATATAAAATAATTATTTGCAGATTGTTCACTCAACTCCAACTGTTAATTATAAAGAAGCAAGCACATAAAACCCTCCAGGAATCTTAAAATACAATCTCTATATGCAGACAGTTATTATTTTTAGACATAAAAATTGGTCTGTGATAATATGACACACAAAAAGCTTATTGCCATTCCACATTTCTATCACATCCGTCATCTAACTTTAAAGATTCAGGTTTCTCTATCCTCGATGTGAAAACTGAAAATGCCATACGTGTGGGGTTTACTCTGAAGCTGAGAGCACGTATGTGAGAATAGCATATGAACTTTCAAAACAACAGAAAAATCGCAAATTGTTTCTCTGTCAGACACCAGAAGAATAATAGACAGTATTAACAAGTGACATTTTATCATTTTTAGAGCTAATTTTTAGAGAAGTGAGCTCCTGTGCTTCAGAAGCAAAGTTACTGGAAACAGAAAAAAAAGGTTATCTGGGTTTCTACCAAAATATTATTCATGTAGTCTAAAAAGTGATTACATGTTTTAAATCACTACCTTGGTAGCTAGTTTTTAATAAAGCTCCAGCTCTGTTTGGAAACATTTTTTTCTGGCTCCACTTCTCCATCTATGGTTTTTTTCCCTCCTCCCATCTTTGTGTGTGTGTGTGGGGGGGGGAGGTCTAGGAAAAAAATGAAAAAGCAAACATCTGCTACTGCCATGTGTCTTCCAGCTACTGAATGGGTCTGAGATCTAGAGAGGATGAGTCTTTACCACTCTACAAGCTCACCTTCTGCTTCCACACACACCTCAACAAGCAGGATAGGATCACTAACACTGTACCTCTCACTCTCCCCGTGAGCTGCAAAGAATTAGCAGGTGTTGGAGGACTTCGTATTTCTCTCTATTGAACTCCATAAGATTCCTGTTGGCCCATTTCTCCAGCCTGTTAAGGTCCCTGTGAATAGCAGCACAACCACCTGGTGCCGCAGCCACTCCTCCCAGTTTTGTCTCATCTGCAAATTTGCTGAAGGTGCACTCTGTTCATCATCCAGGTTATTAATTAAGATATCTTTTTCATGCTTTTTTTAAAAAAAAAACTTTTTTCCAGTTCAATAACTGATGCCTCCACCTCCCCTCTAGGGGCTTGTCTATTCACTGTAACAAGTAGCTTTTTTTAGTCCTGCATAAAGCCCAGTAACTCAACAATTACGAACTCTAGATTCAGGTCTGATAATCTCCAGACTTCCTTTACGGACTGCAAGAATTCATACTGCTCTTGTAACATTCAAGGTTATTCAGGAATTGAAAACTGAGCAATGCAGACCCATTACACAATGAACCTTTGATCTGTAAAATCCAACCCAACGTGAAATTTTCTTTTTTATGACTTGACTTTAAGATTTACTCCAGCTCTGGCTTATTCAAAAATCTCAGGAGGCTGCTCCAATAATTCATGTTGAAATTTTGAACACTGATCCATCAGACACAGAACAAAATTATGGCTCTCTACTAAAATCAAGCAGAAGAAGAACATCTGCTGTCGAGAACAGAGCTGATCAGCTGTGAGCTTTTCCACTGGGAAACTCATAAAATGAGCTACTAGAGAGTTCAGCATGTGCTCTTGTAAGGAAGGAACAATAGGAAATACTTTCACTTATTTATTCTTTAAAACTATCCCAGAGAGCACCAATTACAGCATACATCTCTTCCCCAGGATGGACACAAAGCACAGGGGGAAAAAAAAATAACACAGCATTAATAAAAATGCTTTTAAACCAAAGTTTCCAATATAGAGTGAAATCAGTCAGTTCATTTTGTCGCCATTACTGAAGATATCTTCCAACACTAACGGCATTGTGGACACTCTGTAAGGAAGATTAGAGAAGCCCACATCCTCTGGCAATGCTACCATTAACATACCAGTGGAAGCATCCTGGCTGAAGACCAGAATCACTGCTCAGTAAAAAATTAAGTACATTAATCGTGTTCATTCCATAATTGGGCTCATCTCTGAAAAGAGGAAGCCAAAAATTTATTATGATTGTGTTTAACAATTTGTTTGGGAAGGTGACAAATACCTGAAACACACATATGCAGTAAATTAAAGGTGTTACTGGAAATGAAAGGAACACCTTGTGGCACAACTCTCAGCTTTTAATACTTATGAGGAGCTGAAATTTAGGCTTTCATCATCACACAGCCACAGTGCTACATAATTTTGATGTAGGGTTTTGTTTCACTACAAGGAAGCTAGCTGTATCACCCATTATTATGCTGGCCATTGCTTCCCTTCATAAGACTCTGTTTTCAGTTGCTTGTACTCCTGCAAAACTTTAAATATTTGCGCTGACATTTCCCCTTGCAACAGTTAGGTTGTATTTGGAAAATTTTAGTCAGCATAGACATTTCCAGAAGACTAAGAGACACTGTTTTACTCATCATTAGCTGCTAACCTCTTTGAGGTGCACCACTCTGAACTCAGAACATTCTCAGTGTAGTTTTTGTTTCAGAGATTGGCACAGGGATGCCCAAATTTTGGCAATTTGAAGAATTCCTGTTCCAAACTGCGGCTATGCAGGTCTCTGGCTGCAGGGAGTGCCAGAGCCTGCTGCTGCCGGGGGAGGGCGGTGGACATTCCACTTGTGTGAGGTGCAAGACGGTGGAAGATCTGCTCACCATGGTGGCCGAGCTGAAAGATGAGGTGGAGAGACTGAGGGCCATCAGGGACTGTGAGCGGGAGATCGACTGGTGGAGTAACTCCCTGGTGTGCCAGAGAGAAAGGCACCAGGGAGATACCCCACAACCGGGGGCGGACCCCCTGCTCTGTGGGGCAGAGGAGGGGGAACTGAGGGATGGGGAGGGTTGGGAGAGGGTCCCTGCTCGGCGTCGTGGGCAACCCCCCCCTCTGCCTGTCACGTGTCCCCGCATTCCCCTGAGCAACAGGTTTGCAGCCTTGGATATTGAAGGGGAGGTAGGTGGGGAGGCGCGGGAAGGTTCCCCTGAGAGGTTTCCAAGGGCGAGGCAGTCGACTCTGCACATTCAGACTGCCTCTGCCAGGAAGGAAAGAAGGGTGCTTGTGGTAGGCGACTCCATTCTCAGAGGAACGGAGGGCCCCATTTGCAGACTGGACCCGAGCCGTAGGGAAGTGTGCTGCCTCCCTGGGGCCCGGGTCAGGGATAGAACTAGAGAACTCCCGGAGCTGGTTCACCCCACTGGTTACTACCCACTACTCATAGTTCAGGCGGGCAGTGATGAAATTGCGCAGAGGAGTCTGCGAACTATGAAAAGAGATTTCAGGGGTTTAGGGCGGATAGTTCAAGGAGTGGGTGTGCAAGTGGGGTTCTGCTCTATACCTTCCGGGGAGGTGCAGGATATGGGGTGGGCCAGGAAAACACAAGTCATGAATAATTGGCTGAGGGGCTGGTGTCGAGACAGGAACTTTGGGTTCTTTGACCATGGGGCGGTTTACTCAGCCCCTGGCCTGTTGTCGAGGGATGGAACTCGTCTGTCTCATAGGGGGAAACGCATCCTAGCGCAGGAGCTAGCGGGGCTCATTGAGAGAGCTTTAAACTAGATTCAAAGGGGGATGGGGCTGTAACGGGGCTTGCACCAGTGGGGCAGCACTCTAGTGTTGATAAGGACCGGGAGTCCTCCCACCCTCCTAGGGTGAAACCGGCGCGCTCAGCTCGCTCCCTGAAATGCCTGTACACAAATGCGTGCAGCATGGGGAATAAGCAGGAGGAGTTAGAAATCCGTGTTCGGTCAGGAGATTATGACCTGGTGGCAATTACAGAGACATGGTGGGACAGCTCACATGACTGGAATGTAGTCATGGGTGGCTATACCCTTCTCAGGAAAGACAGGCCAGCAAGGCGAGGGGGGGAGTTGCTCTTTGTGTGAAAGAACAACTTCAATGTATTGAGTACTGTCCAGGGGTGGGTGACGAGCGAGTTGAGAGTTTGTGGGTGAGAATTAAGGGACAGGCTGGCATGGGTGATGCTGTCGTGGGTGTCTGTTACAGGCCACCGGATCAGGATGAGGAAGTCGACAAGGCCTTCTACAGGCAGCTGGTAGCAGCCTCGGAATCACAGTCCCTGGTTATCGTGGGGGATTTTAACTACCCTGATATTTGCTGGAAGGCCTACTCAGCCAGCCATCCGCAGTCCAGGAGGTTTCTCCAGTGCATTGATGATAACTTCCTGATGCAAATGGTGGACGAGCTGACTAGGAGAGGAGCACTGCTAGACCTTATTCTCACGAATAAGGAGGGCCTGGTTGAAGAGGTAAAGGTTGAGGGCAGCCTTGGTTGCAGTGACCTGAGGTGGTGGAGTTCAGGATCTCATGTGGCCGTAACAGAATACCAAGCAGAATAGCAACGCTGGACTTCAGTAGGGCCAACTTCGGCCTTTTAAAGCAGCTGCTAGGGGAAATCCCGTGGGACAGGGTACTTGAAGGTAAAGGGGCCCAAGATAGTTGGTTAGCATTCAAAGAGTGCTTCTTCCAAGCTCAAGATTGGTGCATCCCAATGGGTAGGAAGTCGAGAAAGGGTGCCAGGAGACCTGCATGGTTAAACAGGGATCTGCTGGGCAAACTCAAGTGTTAAAGGAGGGTCTACAGATCACGGAAGGAGGGGCTGGCCACTTGGGAGGAATATAAGAATGTTGTCAGAGTGTGTAGGGAGGCAACTAGGAAAGCTAAGGCCTCCTTAGAATTAAACCTTGCTAGAAGGGTCAAGGATAATAGAAAGGGCTTCTTCAAATCCATTGCAGATAAGGCTAACACCAGAGGCAATGTAGGCCCACTGATCAATGAGGTGGGTGCTCTGGTGACAGATGATACAGAAAAGGCAGAGTTACTGAATGCCTTCTTTGTCTCTGTCTATACTGCCGGAGGCTTTCCTGAAGAGTCCTGTACCCCTGAAGCCCCAGAGGAAGTCAGAACAAAGGAGGAGTTTGCTCTGGTAGATGAA
>WKFP01013529.1:32028-102432 GCA_011057875.1 Pterocles orientalis | reverse complement strand
GACGCCCTAAGCATTTTTCCTAACAGTTTGCAACTGGAAAACCAAAAAAAAAAAAAAAGAAAAAAAAAATTCACATGAAAAAAAATCTCTTAACCAATGTTTTTTAACCTGAAGACCAAAAGCTCCTGAACCACTTCAAAGGAAGTTATAAAGAAGCAATTGAGAAATATAAACTGCAACCAATAAACTTACATTGTATAAAACACAGGGATGTGAAAACAAACAAATGAAAAAAATTATGAAAACTGCTGGCCCAGAAAGGTACACTGTGGTGATGAGAGAAATGCAGGGAGATTAAGGATGTTTCCGGAACCTGATCACCCCAGAGAGAAAAAGATGCACTTCCTCTGCTTCAAATTTTGACAGTTCACGATCTTGTCCTCTCAACTGTCCTCTCAATCTTGTCCATTCAACTGCCATAATTGATCTATATCTGTGGATATGCACTCTCCGGTCAAAGACAACGCTTGGGAAAAAAAAAAAAAAAAAAGACAGTGTACCAGTTTCTTCCACTATTTCTGCCTTACAAAATACTAAATGTGCCTAACTGCTCATTCTCTTAACATGCTGCTTCAAGGAATCATTTCACCAGTATATAATTTCAGACTGCTGTTTGCATTTCAGTACTCTTTTCTTTTCCAAACTGCACTGAACTGCAGCATGGCTATGATCCTACAAATTGCAACCTTCCTGATCTGGAAGTTGCTCACTGAATAAAGTAAGACATAATTTGAGTATCATCAGCAAGCTCCTATGTCACACAACTGGACTGCCTGACTAGCAGCAAGACTTGCTTGAGAGGATTAACAGTAGAGAAACATTTTTAAGAAGAAACATGGTATCTCTGGAAATCTGTGTTGAGCTCCTGCTTAGCTACAAAGAATACTGACATGACAAAGTGACTGAGTCTTAAGAAGAAGGCTATCGTTATCAAACTTCCAATCCACTCCTGTTTCACTGCCAATCATTTTGGGATAGAGAAGCTGACAGAGAAGGTGACATACAGAGTGGTTGACACCATTTAAAAGGTTTTCCTCCATTCTACAAATGATGGATATGGGAGGTTGCAGGAGGTTTGCCTGCATCATCTGTGTCACAACTGACAGTATGACATGCCCTGTCTTCCATCCTCCTGGCTTCTAGCCTCTTACAGCCCTAACTCAACACTTACTGTGATTTCTCTATCACACTTCAGGCTCCTGTGAATCACTATGGACATTTATTGCCTTTTGCCAACATGGAAGGATGGAATCCAGCACTGAGATTCCCTGCCCCAGCTCTTGCCTAGCCAAAGCCATGCAAGACAACAAATATATTTCTGGTGCTGATCCTTCCGAAATGAACTGGTCCCTGTTGCACTTTGGACATTCATTCCATGGGCTAAATGAACATTCTGACAATCCTGACTACCTGAAGAACTTCTCTGGTCATCTCCCAAGCAGTGGTGGTGGTGGTACACCAGCAAGCAAGAGCAGTCTCTCTCAGGAGCCAAGCTCATTACCACCCTCTTCCCCTCCTGCATATTCATTAGAGCAGCAGAGTAGAAAGTCTGGGGGACAAAAAAGAAATGGTCCCACAGTTGCAACTAGTGCCTGTGGTTCAACTCCTCACTTCTAAGAGAAGCAAGGCCAAACCTGAGGCAGATTATTTCTTGGAGATAGCTTTCTGCATTACATCATTCTTTTGCTGCATTAGAAAGCAAACAAATATTTTACAGATAATTTCAATATTCCAGTCTCAGCTTTCTGCACCTTTCCTGCTGCGCAAAAGAAACTCTCCTCCCCCAGTCACAGCTCCATATTCCAACCAACCCACAACCCTCCCATGAAGCCTCTTTCTCATAACATCCCAAACTCCACAAATCTCTGCTCTGCCACTAAAGCTTTGAAAACTTGTCTGTTGAATGAAAGGATACTGTAAGGTTTTATTAACAATGAATAACTGTGGAAAACCACAAAAACATACTTAACAGGAAACATGGTTTTTTTACAAACTGTTTTCAGGTATAATAAGAGGGATTGGGTTAGATACAAGGATCACTGCTGTGATATGTCCCAGCAGGAACTCTCCTTCAGACATGTATTACCCATGGGCTTTTCTAATGTGGAGGTGAGGGGAGAGATGAGCTATGACTGAAAAGTTTGTAACACCTGGGTGCATGGATTTGAATAAGCTGGAGATACAAGGGCAGCTGGGGGCTTCTGCTGAGCTCCTGTGGTCACTCGCACTGCTGCTCCTGCAGCCCATCGGACTGATTGCTGGCACACACTTCTTCTAAGGAAATACAACGATACAAGGCAGTGCATCAGCTCTACCTTGGCTTGCATTGCCTCTCCATGGTTGTGCGTGTCTATTACTCTGCTGCCACTGAAACCTCCTCAAGAGACCATGTGTTGTGATGGTGCCACAGCGAGCACAGCTCCCACCACACATCACAGCCTGCCTGGGAGACAGGTTGTGCAAAAGGAATAAGCAGGCACAACCTGCCAGGCATGGGCACTTGAAAGGAAAAGGAACTTTGTGACTCCAGCTGATCCTGACTCTATTGCACATTTTCCTAATGCTTAGGCAATCTGTGAGCCAGGGAGACTTACCCTGTCCCACACTGACTGCTCTGTGTCCCTATCACCCATAACCTTTCCTTCATCCCCTTCTTTAAGAAGAGCTTTACAACCTTTGCACAGAAAGGAGGCACAAACCAAGAATCCTTGCTGCACTGAAGGTTTTCATCCAGGTCCCTGATACTGTCCTGTTTGTATGCCAGCCTCCACTGTGGCTCTCCCATATACAAGCATCCATACTGATGTGTACGCTATCGAGATGCAAGAACTGTTGTCTTGCAGAGACTTGTGCTCCGTGAAGTTCCCAGTGAAGCTGGCTCTAGCTGAAGACAATCAGCGGTGCCATGCTGCTCTCAGGTTACTGGATGAAGAGCAGCTGGACAGCAGCAAATAAAAGTCTGGGCAACTGAGAGAAAAATAAAGCACAGAAGCTCCAGGCTTCTCTTAAAGATATCAGATATGATGCATGCATTGTGATGGATATGCAGGGGTTATAAGTGAATGAATGAATGAATGAGGTTGGAAGAGACCTTTAAGATCATCGACTCCGAATGAGTGAGGACTATTCAGAGCAGAGGGGCAAAATGCAACCAGCAAAAAGGTCTGTTGCTGAGTAAGCCATTAATAAAAAAACAAAACAAAACAAAAAGTGAAAACACAGTTCCCAATCCTGACAAAGTGAACCTCTTCCATTTCTTTACAGGAGCTTTAATCTATCAGAATTACTTCATACATGAACACACTGAAAATATAGTGGCTGCATTATTTAATGTTATATCAAGCTTTTTTTCTTGGAAAATCCCTTGATTTATCATTTCACAGAGCTATGACAACTCATATTGAGACTGGTTTATTTGTGGTTTAGCACCCTGCACATAGGGGATAGGAGCTTCTACCGGATCAGTGGTAAAAAACAGGATATTGCACTGTACATGTAAACTGCCTTAGGCATAGCTGGGCTGTAAATCAGTGGCAGGTAAGAGAGGCATCACTTCACAGGATTTACACAAATACACCAAAATCTAGACTGGTGACTTAATAGTACAGAAAGCATTACTGTTTACACTGCTATAAGCACACATTTCTACCTAAAGAAATATTACTGATACGTTTAACTGCACAGTACATTCCTTTGAACAATCTATAGCTATATAGATCTGCATATAAATTATTGTGTTATTTGGCTTTTATATTGCTGTATAAATGTAGTTGCTGGTTTTTAAATTCAATTAAAAGTTTACAATTAAAAGTTTACATCCTGGGCTAATGTGTGAAGATTTTTCCTGTCTTAGGACCTGTATGAAATACAGCTTACACTCAAAGACTACGTCTCATGGAATCTACAGGGAATTTCAAGCAGAGGGAAATACTCAATATCCTTACAGCAAATATTTAACACCTCATCACCTTTGGCTCATGTGGTTACCACAGCATTTTATATGCATATCCTTTCAGTGAAATCATTCTCAGTTGCAGCTATCAGGGATAAAAAATGTAGGAACAGTCCAAGAAACAAGATCCCCAGGCACATACACCAAATAAAACCAACAGAGAATTTCCCCTCAACGTGTACTGAAATTTCAAGAAAGACTTTCAGACAATATGAACTGCTGGATGCACAAGAAAGAAAACCATTCATAAATTCGTTCCTTAGATGTATAAAGGTAGTTCCTTCTGAAATTATTGAGAGATATAAAGACATTCAAGATGCAAGCACCACAAGACACTACAGCTTGTTGAATAGAGGTTAATGTATAATATAGAATTCATCATCATTTTGCTTAAATTTACCCATGCAAAATGCCCACAGGATAAAGCTCTCCCACATATAAAAATGTATAGCTAGATAAGGCATTTCTCATCTACTAAACCCCAAAAGATCTAATTTGGGTTTCACACTCAAACCCACTTTCCTCACTCTTTCACATGCACAAGGCCAATGAACAAATGAAAAATTCCCTTGTCATAGCAGACCCTGGAAACCATGGAGACTTATGTGATGCAGTGTCTGTAAGCATAAATGATGCTCAAAAGATTTTAAAAATAATAATAATATATATATAAAATTTATATAACACCTCCCCCAACCCTCCAGTTATTTTTTTTTATATGATAACTATGTGAACAGGATCAGCCTAAAATGCTCAAGAAGTTGCCTCTTTGTTGTTGTTGTCTTGCACAGTAACTGCATCTTCCTATGAGGCACTGTTGAGGAAGAGGGAGAACAAGCAGAGCAGCCCCACTCCACCTGTGCCACCCAGCATAAGGAGCAGTATAGACAGCCAGACAAACATTTATGGGTTTGAAGCTGAACATCATTGTCCCTCCCTTAGTTTACTTTCAAACAATCCTTACAGCTTCACATTACACTAAAGTCAACTCCATCTACATGCATCACTTACTGAGCCTCATTTCTCCCAAAATGGTAGATGGGTCAGGAACGTTTCCTTTTCTCTTTTAAAACCCTCCAGAGGTGTAGAGGGGCTGATGACGGAAAAGATACACAGCTCAGTCCAGTCAAGCACACCTCACACCTAGGTAAGGAATACTAATCTTTTCCCAGATACATCACGCTGTAACACAGTATAATGCAATGAAACATCAGGGTTAGAGTGAAATTATATTCATCAACAATGCCTTGTGATTTTTATTGTGAATTACCAGTGAAACTGATTCCTTTGAAATTTGTATTTCAGCTAGTTTAAATGACAGCAAATCAAAGTAGAAGAATTATTTAGGTATCTGTTCAAGAAAAAAAAAATCTATGAAAGAGGGCTCTTTAAATTTGGCATTCAAAGGTAGCAAGTCAACATGGTGGGAGACTCAAATTAGAAAAAGTCAAACAAGAAGGCATTATGTTAAAAAAAAGACAACAATTAAAATATAGAAAAACTTTAACAAATAATATGGTGGATTATTACTCCCTTGAAGGCTTTAAATTAAGCTGGATATATTTAAAAGGTGTATTCTTATTTAACCAGAAAACATAGACTTGATGTGACAGGATGTAACAGCGTATTTTTTGACTAGTAACATGTCTGAGATCTCTAGATATTCAGAGTGGTTCAGTTTGGCTTTCAAATAAACAACTGTATAAAATATGGTATGCAATCTGCCCTTCCCTGTCTCAATGAAAAGTGTACAGGGGGATCTTTCTAAAAAAACTGGGAAGTATTTCTGTAGCCCATCCTTCTTTCTGTTGAAGAATTTTATCCCAAATTGCCTCTTTCCCACTTGATAAAGGCATCCCTTCATAGTCAACCACTTCACAAATAGAAAACTGAGTTGGAACATGTAATAAGCTACTACCTCCACTTTCCTTCCAATATTATTTATTGAGTTATTTCTTTTAGACGATCTCTTCAGATCCCAAGTAAGATATTGAAAAAAAAATTCACAGAACCCTGGAGTGCCTGGAGCATGAAGTAGGAAATGTACTAATTGTACACCCATTCATCATATCATAGTCCTACTTATGGTGATGATGCTTGCTCCAAGCAGCATCCTACAATTTTTACATTACATCTGGTCTACATCGTTTACATTCACTTTACTCTTGTCCTTGTTAATGTACTTGAAATGATACATCAACCAAGATGACACTGAAAAAGCTGAGGTTCTGTCAATACATTACATTTACTTGTAATCAGTGATTTCATACACAGATATACATACGTGTAAGATATGATATTCAACAAAGACATGCACCAAGGAACCCATCAGCAGTAGACTACACTTATCTTTAGCCACTCAGTTTAAAATACTCCTAAAACCTTTAGAAAAGTCTCATTTTTGAGACAGGGAGATTCTGTCAGTTAAGTGAGTCTGCATTAGTGGGCTGTCATGGCATCTCTACATTCAAAAGTACATGATATTACAAAACAGCCTTTACCAACATTTTGCATTATTCATCTTGGAAATGACAAGTAATGATTAGCTGGTTCTCACTGTATGCAGAGGACCCCAACCACCACCATTAAATCATCATAAATCTCTTTACAGTGGCATTGTGAGAGAAGACAGAGACACAACAGATTCACCAGAGCACAGTACCTGTTCAGTAGTGGGAATCGACTCCCATCTACGCTTCAGCAAGTACAGAGATTTCCGGCTCATTATTTTGAATCTGCTCTAGAGGTTTTCCCACACTGAAGAAAAAGGCTTCTCCCAAACCAGCGTCAAGAACCTTACTTCTGACTCCTGTTCTTCATTGCTGTAGACAGCAGAGCTCTCCGATGTACATGTTTTTGCAAGCTGCAAGGTTGACACCGGTTACACCCAAGCTCTTCCCATTTCTCTAAAGCATCTGTCTCCGTACAGTGCCACGACAAAGGGAATCGGGCGAGATAGTGAAAAGCCTGGCTTTCACTGACAAATTACCTCACAAAAGCAAGAAGTAGGTAGACAACACCAGACGCACTCAATCTGAAAATAGCTGTTGCTTAGGAACTGGAGGGGTAAAATGCAGCACCTCAGATATATAATTGAGAGCTTTTATATTTAAAGAGAATTAAAAACACTGGACCTCTGTCCTTCTCCCCTGATTATCATCCTTTCATAATGTTGGAGGAACGATTGCTCGATTCCACTGACTCCTGGGGCTACGCCTACATCTTCAGCAAGCCAAACAAGGCTTGATGACAGAGCAACAAATAACTCCCACACATTCAAGGTCCCTCATAAAAACGTGTGTACAAAGCATGCCCTGGGTCCCAACTGAAATATCTTAGAAGCATCAAGTATTATGTTTTAGTAGAATAAACAAAATACAGCTCTTATACTTTTTCTGCAGAGGTATAAAATGCCAAGGATGAATTCTGCTAGTCACATTTTCTTGTAGAATGTACTGATATTGTAAATGGGTATGAATATTTTCCCCTCATGAGTGAGATGATGTGGTTTTACAGAGTGCATGTGTGTATTTGAGAGAGAGATATTTCTTTAGGTGGGTTAAACATTCCTAAACATTTAGGAATTTCTTTAACTTGGAACTCAATTTCAAAGTTTCATGCCTAAATCCTAACCTGTATCACCGTCAAAAAATTAAGCATGGAACATAATGAAAGTCATTTTGCACTTTCTGCAGGATTTCAAATCTAGAGAGTAAGTTCTCTGCATGAAGCATTTACAGCAGAAAGCGTTATCTTCAGAGATCAAAAAAAGAAAAAAAGAAAAGTAGCTAACCAGGAACTCACAGCTCTTTGAAACGAAAACTATAATTCACTCTAACTACAGCAGCCTTAATAATGTAATTATTTTTTAAAAAAAGGAATCCTACAACATACATCCACATATATATTTGTGCAATCTATTAAAAAGTGAGTGTAGTGTTCGTGTGAAAGTCAGGAGCAAATTAAATATTGTAGAGACAGCTTTCTACTTGTCTCATTTACATTCTATTGAATTGCAGATGCTTATCAGAAGACAAACTCCTGCAAACAGAAACTCCCATAAGCCTCAGTGTATTTCATTTGACATCCATCACTACCTGTAACTACATCACTTTGCATTTAACTCCCACATGCAGAAAAGGAACATATTTTCCAAATGGGTCATTAAGAGGTATGACATGCATTGTAGCAGTTTCCTCTCATGTTTCAACACATACCATAGAAAATCTACTAGGTCTTAAAAAAAAATCTTAACAGAATTACAGATTTGTTTGATGAGTCTTGGTAGAATAATTTTATGAGTTTATGTGTGGATTTTTGTTTTATATTATGGTAGCCAGTGGTTTGGCTTCCTTTTCTGACCAGTGACATTGCTAACATTCACACACACAGGAGGCTTCCTAAGATCTATCATTCCACTTGCTTCACTTTACTCTGCAAGAATTAAAAGATCATGGAAGACTAATAAATTGGCTCCCAATAACATAAACCTAAACCCCTTCCTTCCCTCTCGCTGCTTGCCCGCACAGCGCAGACTACCACGGGCCAGGAGAGACCTCTCCTCCCAAGTTCCATTTTTCTGCTGGAGGAAAGCCCTGCAGACCTAGGGAAACAGAATAAGCAACCCTGTGGCAGATGCTGCAATCACCACTCCATCTTTAAACATCTGATGCATTGGATTTGAAGGAGAAGCCTACCTAACAGATTGTTTAACTTTTAAGCAAGATGTTGTTTAACAAAGGATACATTTATTAAGGACACAAATTAGCAACAATGCAACCGAATAACAAAAGGACAACATAGGTTTCTATATTGCATGCAAAAATTGGAACCTCCTAAATTTCTCCTAACCTTTCAAGGAACTAGTTAAATTAGGTCTAACGCTATTCCTGTCAAAGACAGTTTTCAGAGCCATGTAAAAGAGAGAGTCTGAGGCTACAGAGGAACAGCTGAGGCTTATTTTCATTCCCCTAATGAAACTTTTCTTCCTTGCTTTTTGTGACTGGGCACTGGGATACCACATGGTAATCAGGGAGCTTGGGTAATTTTCTTTTCCCACCCTATTCAAGATCCTTTAACATTCCTGTGGTACATACTGATTGTTAGTTTTGCAAGGTTCTTCCAAGATGTTTAACAATTAGCTTTCTAGAAGATTTGCAGAACACCTGTACACAGCACAAATGAAATAAGAGTGCTTACAGAATGAAATTGATTAAAACTATGCACTTCTTTTTAAATGGATTTAGAAGGAAAGACCTCACTGCTCTGTCAAGGAAACCTTACATTTGCAGATTTTATCCTGTTTTATCCAAGGCACTCTTGCTTTTTTTTTTTTTTTTGCTTATTTTGTTAAAAAATAAAAGACATTCTGCCTAAGAAAAAATAATCATCAGGATCCTTCTATATGAAAATGTGATACAGATTTTTCTAGAATAATGTTTTTAATAATTCAACAATATCCTCCAGGAAAGGTTCGAACAGCTGCAGGCTGACCTACAGAGAATTCCACTGAACTTCTCCTCACTTCCTTTTTTTAAAAAATATGAAATGGTGGGAGATTATCTAAAACATCACACAAGGAAGGAACAAAACCATTCTCAGAAAGGTAGAGAAAATTTTCAGAGTTATCTTGTCACAATTATCTCCTTCTCAGCCTCTATTGAAACCCAGAGAACTTCACTTACATGTTTAGTAACCAGTTATCTCACTTGCCAAGTACAAGCTTCCCTAGTGGTACCCAACAAATGATTTTACTTGCACTCCATACAGATGGGCATTTGCAGCAACTGAGTTAATGCCCACAAGATCTCTTCCTTTGAAATTAGGCCATGTCGAGCTAGCCCTATTTATTCTCAGGAAGGGGCGAAAGAGAGAAACCAGGCAATACATTAATTTCTCTGGAACCCTCCTTGGAAGAAACTGTAGCCTCATGAGAATAAATTGTTTAAAAATTATTTGGCAACTATTTCATCCTTTGAGTTCACTTTTTCAGAAAACTCAAAAGGGATCTATTAAACAGCCCAAGTCCAATTTCCTGCTGCAAGATACATTTTTTATAGTCAACTTGATCCATCTTGCCTTTTAATTTAAAGTCTATTTGGACCAGATTGATACTACTTACCTTCCACCTAAATCCCTTTCTCTAACATTTCTTATTGGCTAGCTGTGAACCTTCAACAATGTCTAGCCAACAACAAAAAATCCTTCAAGCATGGAGACAAAGAGCCAAGAGGATGTATCAGGCACAAGGACTTAGACAGGACTGAGGCCTCCGTCTCTGATGCAACACCAGCGCAGACTTCATATGCAGTCCAGTAAGCAGTCTCTAAATATTTTGCTGCCATAAGCAGCATTAGGACTATAGGGCATGGTTCAGAGCATACAAAAGACTACCCATGTTTTCATATGCATACAAAAATTTGATGGCGATTTGCAATAATGCTAGAAAAGTTTAAGAAGTCCAAGTCACCTTACGAATCCTTCAAGCAACTGCCTTCCTCTCAACAGTAGTTTAGTGGAGACAATTCACCTTCCACTCCTTGGACCAGAAGAACACAACATGATCAACTAATACACCAGATGAGCAGAATAGATTATGTTTGTTCATATATATTATGAACAGGTCTCACCTTACCAGACAGGATTGCCCCGATTTCTGAAATTCCTCGGTTTCCACTGACAACTAGTTTGCTTTCTGTTTTTCTTTTATCTTTTTGAAATGACACACTGTCACATGAAAAAATCAGATCTGCAACCTGTCTTAAACTATTTAATGAAATACCGGATTTCCTCCAAATTTCAAGATGGCTTTGAAATGAAATGCAAGACACAAGCTTACAAAACTTAAAAAAAAAAAAAGTTGAATTCTGCAACAACAGGGGTAAAAAAGCAAAACTTCATAAATGAATTTTGCATTGAAATAGTAAAAATTGTCTGCTAAAGTAAGTTCCTGATTGACATGATATTTTCTCATTAAAAAGGCAGATACTCCAGTGATTTTTGCAAGCGGCATTATGAAGGTTACACTAGGAACTACACTGCTGAGATTAAGGTTGCAAATGTGTAGCTCCACAGCAACAGAGCCTATTAATTATAGATTTAGACATACATGCTCATATTAACATAAAAATCCTTCACCTGAAGGAAAAGCAATTCTAAAATACTGGAGCCGTCATAATGTATTTATATAATTTCAACACCAGATAGGAAAGACCGCTTTACCTGACCAGGAAAATTCCTGAACATCAATATTGGTTGCAATGTCTCCTTTGCAGCAACTGTAATTCTACAGGTAATTTTTAAAAGCATCAGCACGATGCCATTAACACTACTAGCACAACTTCCTTTGAACAATGTGTCGAGAGCAAACCAGTAGCTATGCACAGCTTTCCTGAACCTCAGAGTTCTAACACCACTAATTCTTTTATTATTGAACAAGGTGAGAGGGACATCCAAGTTTTACAAGTTTGTCAGGTTTTAAAGAAAAACACCACAAAACATACACACATTATTTGAAATTGCATTCCTTTGATATCCTGATGGAGACAGCTGAGCAAGAAATGCTTTCAATACATCTAATCCATCTTTCAGCTACTGAAAGAAACTTTCTGTCGCATGACTCGGCTCTGTCTGGATCAACTGTTTGCATTACAGCTCAAAAATTATATTAATGAAAGCTGTTACAGTTTTATGCTTTTTTCCATTGATTCAATTCTGCAAATATTAACAAAATGAACAACTTTGCCAATCTCAGATGGAAAACTTGACTGAATACCTCAACTTACAAAAAGGCACAACCAAAGACAAAATATGGAGCAACTGACCTGTGATCCTCTGGGTCCTCGTTTGTGATCCCATTCAGAATTCCCCATGAGCTGAAAAACAAAGAAAAGCACAGTTAAGTGAGAAATTGCACTGGTTAGCTTTAACTGAAATATTCACGCTTTTGTATCCATCATACATTTTCTTTGAAGCAACAGGTTTGCTTTTATCATTTATTTCGCACAGGTTTTAGCTTCATAATGAGGCTGAGATGACTTGGGAGTTGTTACTATAATTTTGTACCTTTACATTCAGAACCAAAACACATCTAGCATCACAACACTGCTCATGCCAATAAAATTCCCACTGCCATAGATTCAGCTTTAACCAAAATATTTAAAACTGATCTGGCAAAAAGAGAGCTGACATATCAACAAGGAGATTACCAAAACCAGGGGTCATTTGATTACATAGCAATGAACATTTTATAACAGGCATGAAAGTTTTAATTCTGTCTCACCACTGAATTATTCTCAATGTAATAAAAAAGGAGAGGTACACTCTCTAAAGGAAAATAGGTTGGGGTCATTACATTGCAGAGGAAAGCAAAGAGATAGTTTAGAGATGATGGGGTCTTGCTGAAATTAAGATTTATGATAGCATACAGCACCTCCAGTTAAAAAGAAGACAAGCATTAATTACAGCCCAAGTTCAGTTTTGCCAACATTCTTTCCTAAAGGAAATGCCTTCTTCCAGGTCAAAGGTAGGCAATGAGATTTACAACCTATGCATATTGCAGAATGTGCTTTCAAAACACTCATCCCAGGACAAGAGGTTAAAACTACTTTGAAAAATGAGGAAAACCACATAGATCTCACATGAAATCTTCATCTTCTCCATCAACTGTTCCTACTTATCCTTTCCTTCTCCAAGGGCCCTTTCATTTCTCTAAGTTATTACTTATGATTATCTACCCCCATAACTGGAGACAAATCACACATGCAGATAGGCATCAAAGATCAGAAGTGTCACACCATTTTTTACCTGATACAGCCTCACCACTGACCCCCTTGTTTTACTGTAATTATTTCCTTTTTCCGTATACTGTTGGTGAAAACACTGGCTGTGCCAGGTTTCCCTGTTTGTTTCTCCATACTGTTATGTTTGCTCATCACTGTATGAAACAGAGCTTTGATGTTTATGAAAGCTGGTCTCTCAGTAAATAACTGGCATGCAAAAGCTACCAAGAGACGCATCTTCCAAAGGTTATATGCTTCACAGAACTTCTGCCAAAACCCTCATACCTGTGCTTCCTCCCTGGCTCCTGCCCCTCTGGACCAAGAAAACCTTTTCAGTTTTAACTCCTCAGCCCCTAGGCCTAGTGGGGAAGTGTTGCCCGCTTTCTTAATTTATTTGGCTAAAGAAAAATTAATTTAGCATGAGTCTGACCAGCTGCGATTCCCAGCATGATAAAGGATATTTTTACCTACAGCTTTCTACCAGTGAAATTAGCACAAAAAATATGCCTGTCATTACACAATTAAGAAAAAAAGGATTAATGTTAGAGGCCTGGCTGTGGTTACTGTGGTTCTCCAGGCTCTACAGACATTTGGCAGTGTGTACCACACCCCCAAAACCAAGTGTTGCATGAGATCCTACTGCCAGGTTTTTCATGCTCCTACCCTCACTGAATCCATAGTTTACTGAAAAGCAAAGGGTTGCTTTACTATTGCCACCAAAAATAAGCAACGCAGTTAAGTGTCGAGCTTGGAGTTATCATTCCCATTGGAGGAGGTACACCGAATGTAGGGATGCTCCCAGTCCAGCCAGTCCCAGGAAACCAGGCTGATGTGTGCCACGGTGGTTACTTGTGATCATCACCACACCTCAAGCCCAAATCAAGTCCTCTTAAACATTAATTCTTCTTCAGGAATGGTTTGTCCACCCTGTTCCCCAGTTACTGTCCGGTGCTTCACATCTCCACACAGTTTTTCAGCTCCAGAGTGCTTTCCTGCACTTCCCCAGCCCTACAGCCAGCCCTTGCTCTGCTCCGCTGCTCCTCTTCCTCGACAGCTTGCAGGTGCCTCTTGGCAGGTTCCCCATCCCTGGCCCGGCTCCTCTATCAGGTGTAGGCAACCCTAGGGTGCTCCACAGATTGGATGTTGCAGCAGCAGCTAACGTTAGAGTGAGAAATGAGGCCAAAGGCTCTAACAACTCATCTTTGCTTCATTTCTCAGCATCTAACTATCAAAATCACTTACTGAAGAGGGGTCAAAGCCACCGATAAAGCAACTAGCCATGAATGCACTGGAACCAAGGGAGCAACCCCTTGCTTATTCTGGCACCATTTTATTAGCAAACTGCTAAATCCTCATAGCCAATTACACAACCCACATTTCATTTAATATCTCTACAAATGTGCCTCTGTGGAATCAGACATGTTTGTATTCTTGCTGATGGATCCATCGGCCCTAGTGTAAAAGAACTTCAACACGATGCTCTACTAGTAAAACGGCGAGTACAAGGAAGCAAAGGAAGAGTTTTAGGGTGCTACGAGACCTTGCCAATACCAGGCAGTTTTCAAGCATGGTAGTAAAATGTGTGACCCTATGAAGTTAACCTTTTCCTCCCATTTTTATAACCTACCAAATCTTATTTGGCTTCAATATGTATTTCTTCCTCACAGTCTAGAAACAGTTTTCATCTCATGTTCTCGGCAAAACTGCAATGGTCCATAGCAGCAAAGGAGAAAAGGAGGAAAAAATGAAATAAGTAGTATATCACACTTACACAAGGGCCTCAATCTTAAAACAGAAGATGGAAAACAAAACAAATAAACAGGTGGAGCAGTTGTAACAAAATCTCTGCCAGGCCAACATCCCACAGTGCAACAATTGCCTAGGTATGACTCTCTTTACCTCGACAAGCCATGCTGTGCTAGGTTACTTCTGAACCTGGGAAATAATTTCTTTGAACAGACAAGCAGTAAGCGCTGGAGTATGACGTGCAGAAAAGGAGGAAAGCATGTATGCCTGACCTATCAGGCTACTTGGAAATCACAATTTCCACAAGCTTTATGGAAGTCAAAAGATGAAGAAAACAATATTTAAAAAAAATAACACAAACCAACCACAAACATGCAGAAACATAGAGAGCATGCATAAATCCACTTGAGTCTGAGTCAACCTTCTGAAATCGGAAAAAAATGAAATATATCGTTTAATTGGTGCGTGCATAAAAACAGAGATACAGACACTAAAATGTATTTGGAGGTAGAGGGATTTATGTTTATCACCAAGAGAGGGGTTTGTTCCAGATCCCACTGCTTCCTCTAAAAACTACTATAATCAATTTGGTCCAGGGTGATGGCAAATGGCCTCACACCATCCAATTACTTTCTTTATCATTTTTACTGACCAGGCTGCTGAGGCAGAGCGTACCAGCAGCAGAAAAGGAAGGATAAAACCAAAATCAAACTCCCACATGGCTTATACGCATGCAGTCTCTCTCAGAAGGCAAGTATCTACTTTACGTTTCATCTAAAACTGTTCTGGAAATCCAGCTCTGAGAGTTCTAACACTTAAAGGTGAGGGTAGCTTTCAGCAACAAGAACAACTTTGCATGTTCAAAAATGCACAAAAACACAGGCTTGGCTAAAGCCATCCGTCTCACTCTACCCTACTAATGGACTAACAGGTCTCCAGGGAAAACAACCTCCCCCCAACTGAGCGTGTGGACTGTGAATGGAAGAGGAGGTGGGAATGGAGAAGACCCTAATAGAAAAATCACAGTCACAGAGAGAAAAAGAGACAGGGCTAGCTTGCTACTCTGTACACGTAGAGTGGTAGCCTGTGCTCTAAAACTCAGGCTTTCACTACAAACACTATGCAGTCTCTAGGCCTTGTGGTTGTAAAACCAAATTTTCAGTGTAAACCAGATGTTCGCTAGTGCAATGATACCTGCAAAGAGCAAGGAGTGGTATAAGGGACTGTATGCATTAGATATACGAGATAACCATGCCAAAGTAGAACAAAGACATTTTTTTAAAGTTAGCATCTTCAGCTCTCATCTCTCTACATGCAGTTCTTCTCCTATTTAGTTATTTAATTAAAGCCCCAGCATATGATTACATAACAATCTCAACTTTTATTAAAGTTCATAAACCATTATTCTAAGCCTCCTTAGTATTAAAGAGCTACAGGAAAATGTGCCCAATAAATAAAATAAATAAATAAAAGTTCTAAATAACTAAAAAGACAGAAAGTAAAGAATGACAATTCAAACCTTTTTAGCTGTTTCTAGGTCTTGGTTTTCTGTTAAATCATCTCTTCTGGCCTAGGTTTTGATTTTGGCACCCTTGAACCAGTAATAATGGCTAACTATGCCATGGCTGGGGGGGAAAAAAAAAGAAACCAAACCAAAAAAAACCCAAACACACCAAAAACCAAGTCAAAGAAATAGAAAAGACATAATCTTATATAATGACCTCCACAATGGGGCACAAGTGGGAAAAATCCCCAACATTTAGAATATGAACAGTCCCATGCATATTCTTAGGAAGGGGGGAGAGTCCTCAGTAGCAGAATGCAACAGCATTTTGAAACTACAGGCTTTTTTATTTAAGCAAATATAACACGCAGCACAGTTTTACTAGACGGAATGAGCAGATCTTTTTATGGTAAGTACTTAAGAGGACCAATGAAGCAGTTACACTTACTGTTTAATGAAAGACTTTAAATCAATTCAGAGTATATTCCAATTCTATCCAGATTATAATCTACTGCTCTGGGATTTTATTTAGATATATATTTACACACGCACAACACTTTCATAACTGTAAAAATAATTAGATGTTGATGACAAAGGTGAGCTAAATCAGCCATAACTCACCAAAGCTAGTAAATGGGATTCAGATAGACTGAAGCAGAATCACATAGTCCAAATGCATGTGTCAGGACTTTGCCCCAACTCATGGGCTTATTCCTTTGGACTTTAAAGATTTCAGACTGTGGGTGGAGGCTGTATTTCCATTACAGTGAGCATAAGAAAGATCTGCTCTCCTCCAGTGAATAAACCAAAGGTGAGCACAAAGCAAAGCTCAGAAATGCTACAGAAATTGTTCCTCTGCCCCATCTGGGATTGGGAGCCAAACACCTGGCATCCAGTATTCTCTGTTGAACTGATGTTGAACTGATTTATGGAATACATTAATAGGATACCCTGAGCTGCCCCAAACAACTGAGAACCTGTAAAAAAAATGCCTTTTCCCCACTCCTGCAATGATTCAGAGCATTTAGTAGCAGCAAAAATTAATTACCAATGAGATTCTGAAAAGTTTTGGCTGGGTGGTAGCCAGCAGTTTTAAAAGTTGCTTATATTTGGGAATCAGTGTCCAGAAGAGCTAGATAGGAGTATCCAATCTGGCCAGCACCTGGTTTCAACCTTTGCCAAAATAGCAGAGCCTGTATTTAAACATGAGCATAACATCTTCCCTCTTTGGAAGAGATTTTGTTGAATGTGCACGTTGAGGCTGTGGAACAGTGTCTCACTGTTGAGTTCTTTGACACTGCCTCCTTACAGCTTGCGCTGAATGGGGCACAGTATGATACATATTCTCTGACTGAATGGGTATTAGCTATGCTTCAGTCAGGATCACATTTCGACTGGTAAAGAGAAACTGGTTGTTACCAGCATGTAGGCACAAAATGTTCCCGATAAATTTCTTTTTCAGTAACAAAAAAGCACAAATTAGTTTCTTGATTACATATTAGAAGAAACATTTATTTTGACAAATATGCAGGAGTCAGGTCATACAGAAACTAACAGGGTTTTTTCGCACATGCTATTTCGAGTAGGATTCCTTTTATTTGATAGACTGTTCCCTGCAGTTTCATGGTAATCAAGATAAACAAGGTGATTTACTGACTCGACTGACTTAGGGAGTGAAATTTTTGGTGTGGACACCATCCGCAAGAGAAGCTAAGCGGGCTGTAGCTGCTGAGATCCTGCACTGCCAGGTCCTGATAACGTAACAGGGAGCAAATGCTTGGCTGCACTGACCACCTTCTCCACCAAATGGCACAGCTGCAGCTTTCTCTGCTGTCATCCAAAGCCTCAGAGATGTCTTCCTTGCTGCATGGAGTGATCACACACAGGCTCATGCAGGCTATGACACACAGATAGCAATGTGCTCCAATATTTGGAGAAACAACCCCTTTTCCACAACCACTCGCCAGGGGCAGCTTAAAGCACGAGATGTCAGAGCTGCGCTGTTCAGCCAGATAAGTGAGCTGCACGCTCACTGCATTGTGGCCTCTGGCTGGGCAACTAGTGAGGAGAAAACTCTCCACCCAAACACTCCCAAGGCATTGGAGCCCTGGGAATCATCAAGGTCAGCCCCCACTCTGAGACTGGTTAAAAAGAAAACATCCTCTCCCCCCCCCATCCTCGCCCAATAAACTAAATGAATAAACGGAGAGGGGTGGGGAAGTGGGGGGTGTAAGAGCCTTTCAGCTGCTTCGTAATGAAATAAGTTGTTTCAAAGGTTTGTGGGCTGCTGGATAACAGCTGGAAGGAGAAATAAGATATTTAAAAAGAGGCACAGGCAGAAATGCTTTGAAACTTGGCATTGCTTTGAACTGGAGAGAGGGGCAGAAAGGTAGAATGGGTCTGGAGAGCAGCTGCAGTGAATAGCTTCCCTGCAGGATGAGCTCCATGTGGGGATGGAGTTAAACCCTCTAAAGCCGGAACCCTGGTGAAGCTGGAAGCCCTGTAGGGAGCTGCCTCCTTGACCCTTACAGTCCTCTATACAGCCTGGCTGGCAGGTCAAGCAATGACCCTCAGTACTGTCAGAGGCTATAGAAAACAGGCGAAAAACATACATATCAGACAGATACTGTGACAGTGAACATGATACGAAGCTGCTGTGGCCCAAGGCAACACAGAAAATAGGGCGCTTGGCGAGGTGAGGCTGAGGCAGGGTGAATGAGCACTGCAGCACAGGAGGACAACCTAAAAGACACCAGCAGTGACTTCCCGCAGGCATGGCGAAGAAATGGTCCCAAGCACTTAACCACGGACTCAGCTCCAAAGGAATAAAAGGAATGAGATCATATCTGGCGCTGAGTGAGACAGCAAGAGAGAGACTACATTTTTGAGGACTTTTCTCATGGCAGCATATGACCTTTTAGAATATTTCCAGACAATAAACTGCATCTGACTTCTTCAGGGATCCGGCCTCCCTTGCACCAGGGCAGGAGGCATGAAGATGTATGACATGGCAAACTGGCAGAGGTGAGTTCGTGGACAAGTGTTGTGACCCTTGCTCCACACCACTTCTTGAAATGAGGGGGTTTAACTTTAGATAATGTGTGGTACTGTGATACATAAAAAAAATTGTAAGTGGGAAAAAGAAAAGGCAGGGGAATATCCACCTCCACACCCTGTATCTGGTTTTATATAAATTTTTGTTGCATCTACTTAAACAGATGACAGTAGTAAAAGAAATCCCTACAGGTTTCTATTATTTTCAGTCCTACCATCAAATTTCTCAGGTCCCTATTAATCTTTCAGACATCATACAGGATTTTAAACAACAGGTTTTGGAGGCAGAGCTGCAGTGAAATACAGAAAATAACTGAACTTTCTGTTTTCTTTTGTTTTTTTTTTACAGAAAAGTAACTGTTAATCTTCAGTGATCCCCAAGGATAGATGCCACACAACGAGCTACTTGCAGATGTGGAGCAGATTTATTTTATCAAAGTCTTCCTAAGGTAATAGTCTTATCTTAATCTGGTTATTTAAAAGATTTCCAGAATTAATGAACAAAACAATTAATCTGATCATAAATACATTTCTTATCCCCTTAAACTGATCTGATGGATTAATAATAGGCACGTTGATCTGGTGGACTAGTATGCAACAAGCAAAAGTGTTCACCAAATATTCCATAGATTCACTTTCCCATTCTGAGCACAATCATAAAAACCAAAACCCTAGAAAAAAATATCCATACCAGGGAGATAAAAAATGTAGGCACAGATACTCTGACTTCCTCCCACCTTAGCCATGGCCGTAAGTTAGAGACAGTAACCTACAGAAGAAGACTCCTTGGTATGGGGATGCCAGGGCAACACAACAATATCAAGACTCCTAAATGTAACAGAAAGCTGACAAAAGAACAAAAATAATTTTTTTTAAAGAAGAAAATTACTATTTAAACCTTGTTTGCTATTCAAAGTAGACATATTAAGTCCCTGGATTTCAAAGGTACATAGCCAAGTGTATTCTGGTGTAATTAAGTTCCTAGAAAAAGTCAAAAAGCTTATTTACTTTTTTTCCATTGGGAATCATTAACTATGCATTAAGAACCCCAGTCACAATACCAAGCCTGGCACAGGCTTGATAAACTAGCTAGCTACTGCAGCAGACAAAGTCAGCATAGTCTGAAAGCACATTTAGGTATCTACAGCCTATTATTTATTTGTTAAAGGAGTCTAAAGACTTCTACAAAAAAAATCTGCTCTGCAATATATGTTACCAATACCATTCTCTCTTTAGTGTGTATTTTTTCTCTCACTTTCCATCTTTTCAGAGATTCTAGTTTCATAGAGAGAATTTGCACTTTCTGTTGTTACTCAACACAAGCCTTGAAGATGCCATACACTCTTGCCAGCTAGTTATCAGTGCACAGGAAGGTCTCTGCTTCCAAAGAAATTAGTTCCTTGAAGACAGAGGGCATGTCTTTTTGCATAGCAATTAAGAACCCACTGAAAACTTTTAAGGCATTTTTCAGTCAAGTTCTGATTTTAGATAAGTCACTCACAATACTAATACAAAATGTGAAAGGTCACTGAAAAAAAAAGAAACCAAAAACCTTTTATTCTTTTTTAATATGGCAACTTAATGTCCAGCTGGTGTGAAACACAACACAGTCATTACAGGAATCAGCCCTTGGTGAGGCTAAAATACAGTGGGGCAGAAAGCCAGAAACATAATTTCTTACAGTTTCAGCAGCTAATTTTCCTGCAATGTATTAACTTTAATAGAAGCACACTGAGGGATAGCTGAGATTTAGTAACAAAAAGTTTAAGATACTGAGAATCTGGCCTCCCTTAAGCTAGCACACAGAGCAGACTGACCCGCGGTGCCTTCTCCCACTGCGAGAGCAGCACTGCGTCTGGTCAGGTGAAGCCTCAGCCTCCAGGGTTGGCCTGGAAAAGAAAAAAGCATCGACCAAAGCTAGTTCCACCCTGACACCCATACATACTGCTTTCATTAACACCCTGTTTTCCCGCTTTTGAGCTTTCACAATACAGAATAGGACTGACATTTCAACAGCTAGATCCCAGCTAGCAAATGTCCTAAAATTACACTGTAGAGCCTGCTAGCTTACTAAAAACCTCAATGTCAAAACTCAAAGTACATTCAGTTTAAACACACCCTTGGGGGGATTTTATACTATTTTCTATTTCAAACTATTCACTTTAAGCTCTACCAGCAATGCTTCATCACTCATCCAGGAAAACTCCCCTCTCACCCAATCTCAATCAACCTGCCAAATTAATTATCGCCCTGCATTTGTCTCTTGCTAAGGGGGGGGAAGGGGGGAAGCGAATAGATGAACGTAGCAGTGATCCGAGCAAAAATGAATCCTCTGAAACAGAACTAATTAAATCAGTTCAGTGATCTTCTTCCAGCACGACACATTTCACCCACCCCTTCCCGAGCAGCCCAGCTCCCGCATCTCCTCCAACTGTCCTCGGCAGGGTGCTCACATGGGGCTCAGATATCTCCCCAGCAGCAAACAAGGGATCTTTTCTACTCATCCTTGTAACCACACAGTTTAAAATAAAGAGAAAAACAACTGTCACAGAAAATTCACCACGATAATTTCACACTGACATTTACATGCAAATTCCTGGCCACAGAATATATGTTTCAGCCAGATAGCAGTAGAATTTGATTACCTACCTCAAATTTATGGGACCAGAGGCACCAAACTGTTGTTTCACCGGCTCTATGAAATGAGCAGAGCCCAGAGTGCTGGCAGACCAAGGGTTCTCCTTTGGTGCCTTGGTCAAGCCTTAACAGCAGAGCTGGCAGGAGTAACACATAGAGAAATTACAGAATTTGTGGATTTTAAATCACTGCCATGAGTCAGACACCAAATCTTGCGCTAATGGCATTCCTAACCTGACAAGTACATGGGCATACACGACTGCAGTGTCAGTGACTCCGCTGACTCAAAAGGGACTAGTTCAAGGAAGCAAGTTACACACGCACTTCAGACTTTCGTGTCCCACAATTTTAAGTAACAGCCCAGCTAAAAGGGATGCAAAAATACATTTGGGCCGTAAGTTTCCCCACTGCTGGAAATTGCATCATCTTCATTTGAGTCATGCTGCCGGACAACGTGTGAAATTCTGTACCAGCTGATAATGGCATGCCCAGGCAGTGAAAACATCAAAAGCCATAGGTGTAGGAGCACAACAGAAACACAGACCTCTCCTCTCTCAGTGCAGTTCACTTTCCATCACTTTTCTCTTTATGTGGGAACACATTCAGATCAAGAGCAGAAAAGGGAAAGGCAACTCAAATAGGGCAAGAAATGTGGGGTGACAGGCCCAATTGGGGAACAAAAAGACACTGAAGCAGGATCTCTTTACTAGGGAGTTTGAATATAAAGTCAATACCACCTTGCTTTTCTCTCTATATGACTTTTAATACAGTCGGTGCTTCCTTAGATGGAAGGCACATCACAAACAGACATCAGTACTGAAAGGTACTGAAATTGGGATGCCTGCACAGGATCCCTGTCAAGTTAGGTGCAGATGCAGGAGCCCTGACAAGTGCCCTCTTTGATAACAGTGCATAGGAACAGAACAACAACACACAGAGGCAGGACTCTGAGTAATCTCTAGGTAGGTGCCTACACAGGCAACAGTTTGTCATTCGCACCCATCTGCTGCTCCAAATGACACACACGCGCTGTCACATGTGCTTTTCCCCATCTGGATTGCAGAGATGCTGGATATAAACAGGCAAAAGCCAGGAAGATGAATACAGGGTTCGTGCTGTACAGGGAATAATCAGCAGTCAGCTTCTAACAGGAGTAATTTCAGTGGAGATTTCTAGAAGCCAAAGTAAAAACAGATTTTTCACAATGGCTGCAGGTTTTTCCATTATTTGAAATCCTGTCTTTCAAACCAGCATGACTCTTTAAAAGCTTTGCTGCTAAGATTTTATTTTTAAACTAATAAAACCACGCACACTGTCTTAGAGGGATATCATAAAAACACATTCCCCTGCAACGTTGTCTGCCAACATTTAATTCCACGTGGTCACCCAAGCCATATTTCCATAGCATCACAGTACTGCTAACAGAAAAACCAGAGCACGCAAAAGGTGCAGTCTCTATCATAGTGTAAAGGACGCACAGAATATATGGTATCCACGGGTGTCACGGTTCAAACGGATATACCAAGTGGCATTTTAGAGTAAGAAGGAGAAAGGCAGAGCAGGGCAGAGGTGAGAGAAGCCCATTCTGGAAGAGCTGACCTTGAAGGACTGGGCTTGAGAGACACGCAGCTGCCCCATCCCCTCTGTTTTAGGACTCCATTTTGGTTCTGTTAACCTGAGTCACACGAAAACTGCTGAAATATTTTTCTGTTGGAAGGATCTTCAATTGAAAATATGTTATTCTGACTAATCTGCCTTTCAGAAACAGGCTTCAACAAGATTAAGTAGCATTTCTGTGGTTGAAGAAAAAAAGAAAAAGTTGTGTGTCAAAAAGGTCCATCTATTCAAAACAGAAAGTTCTGAAATTTGCT
The DNA here is from genome assembly GCA_011057875.1 of Pterocles orientalis. Taxonomy (NCBI): domain Eukaryota; kingdom Metazoa; phylum Chordata; class Aves; order Pterocliformes; family Pteroclidae; genus Pterocles; species Pterocles orientalis. The sequence continues at coordinate 78,888 of WKFP01013529.1, read as the reverse complement.
TTCTTTTATATGAGCAAGTACTTCCCCCTCCACCATTGGTCCTTTTTGCCCCAGAATTTTCTTCCTTGCATAATTTAACTTTGCATGTCGCTGAAATATACTTCTAAACCAAACTTAATCAAAAAAGCAGTATTTCCTCTTCTTATGACTAGTCGTTCAGCACTCCCTCAGAAATAAAAGCTTTCCCATCTATAATCTCGTTACGATGTCTTCAGCTCCTTTCTTTTTTGCTGAAAAAGTAATTTAAGTTTCTTCTTTCTGTGTCCCAAATATTTTTCTTTCATCTTCTTATGTTCAACTTGTGTAAAAATGTTATTTTGATTCAGCAGAACTGTTATTTTAGTAGACATTAATATACATCTCTACCCTAACCAGGAGAGTCCAGATGGAAAGATATTTATATTTCTAGCTACCAAAAAAAAAAAAAAAAAAAAAAAAAAGGGCAAAAGGAAAAAGCACTGCTAAGTGCTAAATAGCTGTGCAGGTCTGGTTCTATGACTATGAAAAAGACATCTCCAGATCTGTATTGATTACAGATACAGTTCTGATCCCCTAATGCTAACAACAACATTTTCATCAATTCAGCATGGCCTGGATGCTGTCCTTTGTTTTTCCTCCTATGCCTGGGAACCAGCTTGGTCTTCCAGGAGACACAGTTAAATACAGCCAGTCTGAATCTCTGTTAAGATGGCTTTGAGTCTCTCCCTGCTATTATGTATCAACTGCAAATCAGAGAAATCCTAGTAGAAACCTCTTCTAAAGCACTTTTTCCAGACCACCATACAAACTTGTTAACTCAGACAGGACCTTTGTGAGAAAAAAAAAAATGATCTCAGTTTCACAGATGGAGAAGTGAGACATTTACCCAGCAAACTACTGCAAAACTGGGAATAGAAACAAAATATCTTCACTTCATGGGATCAGACCATAGGCTTCATTTTGATCAACTATTTATGTCCAAGTTCTTTTTTGGGGGAGTTGAGGACGTACACCAGGGAACAGAATTATTCTCGTTTTCAGCTGCCAGGAGATCTTATCGTTCTTTCTGAAAACAAACTGTTCAGCCCTCTAAATATCAGAAAGAGGACAGGCTTCACATATCAACAACCTTCCTCTTTAAAAAAGCACTGAAGTAAAACAGGAAAGATAAGAAACCTCAAACAATCAAAAATAGTGAAAGTTTTTCCCCTGTATCTTTGGCCAAACACCCAGGCATCCTGCAATCCTCTTTCCTCAGTTAGAAGGACTTCAGCTAGGGAAGATGACTTAACAAAGTGAAAAACCAACAGCTGTACCCCAAACCTGAACTGAACCTTCCGCAAGCTTTAAAGACATTGAGTTCACTTCAGCTTTCCATGTGGATGCAGAGACGAAGAGCAGGAGGAAGGGATAAAGAGCTTAAATGGCAGGAGAAAAAAAGCACTCTCACGAAGGTTTCTGATTCATTCATCAAGATCAAGTGACTGAGGTGTGCGAGGCATCTCTGTCATGGAAGTGTTCACAAGAACTCCATGAATTGGAGAGCATTTTTTCTCTTCCACTTTCCATTTTTTTCCACTCAATTCATTTTTCAGAAGGAGAAATCATAGATAATGGCAGTTTACCTACTTATCCTCTCAATGGATCCCTTTATCAGGGCAAAGCCTCCTTGAAGGGGAACCAGGGCCACCAACAACCTTGGTTCAGGCAAGAGTGACAGAAGTTGAGAAACAGATGCTTTATGAGCTTCAGAGGACTGCGGAAGAAAAAAAAAAAAAACCTTCCCTTCTCATATCTAAATATAGAACATAAATAAAAATGTATATATCCTAAATATTTTTCCTAACGTAATAGTTTTCTTCCCACACATCCGCCCTGCTCCCCCCAACACATGCAGTGTGGTCCTGGAACTGGCATTTTCATCTGCTTTCAGGGAAAGACAGTTGATGTTAAACCACCTGCGCTGGTCAGCAAGAAAATCAGCAAGTTCGAGGTGGACTGAAGAGCTGTTTACGTGCAGCCAGTCTGATGAGAGGAAATTCAGTTCTTATGAAGAAGCCACACAAAGGCATGTATTAGCAGTGAAGAGAACATGCCCTTCTTGGTGGCAGTCTGGAGTGCAATGCCGAGGAAGAGATGGCTGCAGAGGAGAAGAAGGGCTCCCAGGTAACACCCCACTAAAAGCTTGTAATGCCACATGTTGTTAGCCCTATAACTAAAAAGTGGGGTTCAGCCTCCATATAGGTAATGCTATCAACATCTTCTGTAACATTAAATACACAAGATCAAGAAATAAGAGGATGGAAAAACAGGTGGTGCCCACACGTAGAAAAAACAATAAACTCAAAACACTGTGAACCTCTTAAGACAACAACACTAAATACTCTAAGTTATAGAAGACACAAATGCTGATTTTCTGCAGTTGTACAGATTATATATGAAGTGACAATATTTCCCACAGCATTTCAAGTTTTCTTAGAAATTTCAGTTCCTGGAATCTAAATGTAGGAAAAGAAGGGGAAAAAAATCGTATAAGAGAGAAAAGAGGTTTCTAACTACCAGGACTGTGAAGGAGGGCGTTTGAAAATTAAATACAGGGATTTGAAACAGAGAATTTGTGGCAGATCCATGATCTCCAGAACGCAGAGGGCTACCCCACCATTGGTGGGAAAGCTGCCGAAGGACAAACCTCAGCTCTGCCTGGTATCAAACACCAGCGCAGTAGACATGGTAAAACATAATAAACAAGCTGCATCCTTTCACTCTGTGAGGAGGATGGGCAGGACAGAACAAAATGCCAGAACTAAAGCAAGCCATTGCTAAAAATAACTTTATCTCTCTTTCTTTATCTCAAGGGCCAAATTATCTCAGTTGCTACTTGAGAAGACCTGGCAATGCCAGCATCAGAAAGGTCAGAAAGCATGTGAAAATTTACCCAGTAGCTTATCCACTGCCTAAATATCTGTTATTGCAACAGTACAGATTAGCATAAAAATTCCTACTGTCCTGCTGCACAAATATATGCAAAGTCTTGTATTTGAAGAGCATGAGAGTTAAAAATGCAGTACATGGATACCACAGCTCTGATGTCCTCACATACTAACATATGAGGTTTTCGGTTTACTTTTTTTTTTTTTTAATATTTTATTCAATGAAATAGACTTCTGATTATTTATTAAAAAGTGCTTTCAGACTGATATGAAGCAACCTGTAGAGGAACAGACGAATTCCTTGTACCCAGAATGCAAGGAGCACCTGCATGTAAGCAAACAAATGACCAGTCAACCTGACTGTAGGAATTATAATCGCATTCCTTCAAAACTGAAATGCCTCACAAACTTAATTTGCTAAAGATTTTGTTTTGAATGCAGGTACTGGAAGCAAGAAAGAGGACATTCTTAAGGCACCACTCCTGTTTCAGTATCTAGGGATAACAGTGTTTCAGTTTTGTTTTACTACAGAGTGTTGAAATTAAAATATGAAAAGAAAAAAAAAAACAGCAAAAAAAAAACCTCAAGGGGGGGGGCAGGGAACCTCACTATTGCTTCAAGCTCTAAAGGGTTTACTGACCTAAATCAGTTTTTCTGCTATTATGGTAAAGAAACTTCATTCACAGAGTATTTCAAAATATTCAGGCTGCTTCTGCTTGGAAAAAAAAAACCAGCTGCATTTTGAAACCTCTCCTGAAATGCCTCCACAGTCCTCCTTGCAAATCCTGGTTTTGGGTGTCTCTTGAATTAGAAAGAGTGGCCAAATTGCCTGACCTTACAAGGCCAGTCAATTTTTCTACAGTCAAGAAGCGTAAGTTGCAAATGGGGGAGAACAGAGGGGAGAGGGGCCAGGACAGGTTCAGAAGCAGGAGCCAACAGCAGCTCACCAGGCAGCCCAATGCCCCACCAGGGATGTACCACAAGGCTGTGAGTGCTGAGGCTCTAGGAAAGCTCCTAATGCTGAAGCCTGGTTTCCTTTCTCCCCCTGCTTTCAGGTCTGGATTGCCCCAGAGCAGCCCACACGTCCAGGGCATGCAGTACATAGGAGCAAGGCAAGCTCCTTGTGAGCTGCTCAAGAGCCACGCTTATGCCGCTGCTCCTGCACAGCAAAACGGCTCCCAGCATGCAGAACGGTAAAGAAACACTTATGAAGAGCAAAGCCGTAAGGATGAAGGACCCACCAGATTTCACAGGATGTAGACATCAGAGAGCAAAGACAGAATGAGGTCAGAGTCTGATCTACAACCCGGGGAGCACAACAAGCTATATCTAGGCCAACAATTTGCTGTAATCTTGTTACTTAATGGGAAGCAGAGGGAGAAGAGGGAATATCCTTGGAGTTCATACAACCACCAAGTAATGTGTGCTTAAAAGCAGGCTAGACCAGGGGTACAAACTTAAACAATTCTAAACTGTTGCACAAGCATTTCAGCTGATAGCTGGCACTGCCTGTCCCATAGCAATGATGGGGTGCAAAATGACTTTGGAATTACAGCTGTGTGTTCTCCTATTTGTGATTCCCACCCTGCCAGACATCTTCTGCCAGGACAGCATCAGCTGCACATTCTCCTGTGCACAGACCCATCTCTGCTTGGGGACCCAGGTCTAAAATAGATTCCTTCCCTTTTATCTTCACGGCTGGGACAGGGCAGTATATAGCTGCAGTTATTCCTGGAGGACACTTTAATTTTCATTACCATCTAAGTTAATTTCCTAGTAGGAGGAGGTTGGAAGCAGAATGTCAACTTTCTTGGAAGAAAGAACGAAAAAAATCCCAACCAAACAACAAACCCAAACCAGAAATGTGCTAAGAACATGGCAAGCAGATGGCTGTTTTTGTTTTGCTGCATGTGGGGGAGTCATAGGTCCAGGATTTCATACCAGGGAGGAATTTCACTTTTACGGATATCAGCAGAAAGCCTTTCTAATGCTGCTTGTATACCGACTTTGAGCCAAACACATCCTGTGTACATCACACGCTTTTGATACCTTGGCTACTCTGCTCAGTGCCAGCAAACGTGTGCGCTTCACCTGGCTGGACACAACAACATGCAGACAAGTGCTGCATTGTAAAGAAGACTTGTCCAATATAAAAGCATGGCCTCCCTCTCTGATGAAGGTGGGGCAGAGGGTTAAAACATTTGGAGAAGGAGGTAGACTCACCAGACAGAAAACACATTTCCTCTTCAGCTCTCAATAAGAGCGTGGAGAGTCTTCTGACTCTGGAACTATTAATGAATACATATCTTACAGATTCCAGTCTGCACTTAATTTCAATGGAGGGCATCTGTGTAGAAAGGGATGACTACTAGATAATCTGGAAAGCCTCAGGCTCAACCAAACCTCCATGATCCAACAGGGGTAACACTGGGCATGCCATGCTATTATGAGCCTTTTGCTTTTGCTCCAAAGAAGTGTAAGAAAATGGGAGGAGGGAGAGGGCATACAGCTAATCCTTTTGTCTAGTTGATATACCCAACTGCTCAGTCAACAGAAAAGTGTTCACTGGGGTTTTTTTGTCTGTTTTTTTTTTAAAGACCATACTGCTACCAAGGGATGCAAAATCCACCCCTAAATTAAGCAAGTGAGCAAGAGAGAGAGATTAATTGCCCAATTTAGCTGCTCCATTCTTCTTCACCAATCTCCTCTAATTGTCCCCAAGACAACTGGGAACAACAGTAAGCAGTAGCTTCACTTCAGAGCAGGACAGACCCACGGGGCTAGCTGTACCAGGGTGGAATTAATTCATGATTTTTGTCAGATCCTGGCTGAGACAAGAAAAGAAAACCCTGTCCCACTGACAGGATACAAACTAGCTTGAAGGTAGTAATGGCTCCTTGACTCATCTAGATAAAAATGATTCTCTTAAGAAAAATTCTTAGAAACAATTGCATGGTGACTCAGTTGTACAGTCTCCTGCTCGGTTCACGAGGTGTGTAAGGCATCGCCCACGCTCTGCACACCTAGCCGTTCTGCCTTTTGCTCTGGGTGCTACATTGCTTGCGTAGGGTATCCCACCCGCTTCAAGAGAACAAAGATAAAAAGCACCCTGCACGTTGCTCGTAATGCACCAGGATTTGAAATAATATCCACAAGAACTCAGCAATTTTATCAGCAAGCACAGAGAAATAAAGTAGTTCTAAAGCAACTTGAAAACTATTAAGTCCTTTATCACTATGCAGGCTGTTTCTACCACAGGGCAGATAAAGCTAAGGAAACTAAAATACGATTATTAAAAAAAAAAAAAAGTTATTTTACTACCAAGTATTTTTCTGAACAGAGATATTTTGTGTGTGTATTTCAGACAGCTGTAGATTTAACTACAGGAACTTGAGATATGGAGGAGGTATGAGACAAGTGGTTAATTTGTGTCTTGAGGAGTCAGGGAAAAAAGTTAAAAGAAGAGCTCAGAGACTCCTCTTTAGCGCTTGCTATTTTTTTTTTTCTTTTATTTGCACCTCTCCTAAACTATAATGATTTATTTTCAGTTTTTTCCTCACACAGTGCATTTCCCATCAAACTCTTAACTGCTAAAAAGTTGCATCAATGTGACTAGGTACTGCTGGAGAATTTTTATAGCCCTAAAAGGACGGAGTCAGAACAGCAGCAACAGCTCAGCCTTCAGCAGCCAGAGTTGCTTTGTCATTGAGCACAGTTGCAAAAAGCCAGAAAAACAACTCACTGCATTTTAGAATATGAATTGCTCAATGTGAGGGCTATGCTCTTAGACACTGCTTATCATACGGGGGCCAGGTGGTATTAAAACAGTTCAAGGTAAAACTTTCCTCAAGTTTGAGTGGAAGTTCTCTGGGGGAGCAGAAAGCGTCTTTCTGTCCCGGTTTTATGCAGCTTCTAGAGCAACAGGGCCAGATCCCCCACTGGAAATCCTAAGGGCTACTGTCCCGTAAATAACAAAACCCCAAACCAGCAGTTACACTCGACCAAAAATCTCTCTGGCTACCACCGTAAATATGGATTTAACTAATCAGTCAGCCTGAAAGACTAATAAAGGTCAAGGATGACCATTTAAAGTACCAGTTATTACAGTACCTGATAGAGGAACAGCATGATTGTGCAGATCTTAAACCAGAGACTATATGCCTAGATCTAGGAAAAGCTTATTATTGTTAGGCTGCAGGGGAAAAAGGGTTTAAAAACACAATCAAAGAGCAACCCTCCTTGAAAACAATCATGCTTATACTATCCTGTAATAATACACTAACATAGGGAAAAGCAAGTAAGCAAACAAGCTTGAATATCTACATGAGAAAAAACAAAACAAACAACCAAAAAAAACAAGTAATATTGAATTTATTCTGAGAATGTTCTAAAAAATAAAGCTTCCTTCTCATAACAGAAACAATTGGTCCTGACAAACTTACTTCACTTTATATACAAAACAGATTTGCGTCTAGGCAGTTACAACAGGATAACTCCAGTCAGAGAAATCTAAGGAAAATATAATATTGATAAAGTTTCTGCTTCTCATACTCCCCAACCTAAGGGCTGATTAGGTTTAAAAAAAAGAAAAGTTAAACAACAATATGATGAAAAAAGAGGCCATGCCCCTGGCATATGGTATTGTAAACAAGGAAAGTGCCAGTATAAACCTTTATCGGGAGACTGGGTTCTCTGTCAAGCCGTGCCTTTCTTCCAAAACATCCGTGCTGCCATATGTCTGCATCTCACCAGCTGCAGACCTAATAAGAGACTTCTTATTCATGCCGTATAATGTTTTACAGGTTTGCCACGGGGGTCACTTGCTGTGACTCATTTACGTCACAACCCCAACAGCCTCAGAGCTGACGGGAGCCAAGAAATGTAGGTTGGCGGAGGGGAGAAGAGGGGGGTGAGAGGAAATGGCACATCAGGCTCACAGCTCTGTGATCTGGTCTCCTCACTGGTGCACTGAAAGCTAGGCTTTCTAACTTGCTCTTCTGCTTCAAGGGGCTCTGGGACTCTCCTGCTGTTTTTACACTTAGAAGAGGGGAAATTAAATACACGTATTTAGATGAAGACCGCTGAAAGATTTTATTCCCCCTACTCTTGTTCTGCACCTCATTATTCCCAATAACTCTGCAGTTCTAACAGGTCAACCATCAGTTTTTGCAACCTATATAGAATATTTCACGCATTTATAAAATGCAAATAAAAGACACACCAGGCACGCGATGCAGTGGGTGTAAGCATTTATCTGAGCGGTAACGGAGCTAGCTGCCTGATGAAGTAAGTTTTTTAAAGGAAAAGCTGCTGCTCCACCCTCACAATTTATCACCCTGATCTGGCTCTCTGTAGTGTTTTTAGTTTTGTTTTGTTTTTGAATCAGTATCCAATAACTGTAGAGAAAATAGTTTTTCAAGTCTGCATGCTATTATGGTGCTGGAACTATGGAAAAGAGAGAAACACTCACTACAGTGAAATCTAAAAAGGTAAAGGACAAAATCTGGAGCTGTGACTGGAGTGACCTGCGTGTCTCCTCTATCTTCCTGCAGTCCTGGAGGCAGGGAAATATTTGCCTTTCCTCCTCACTCCCTTTCCCATAAACAAAGAATGACAGAAATCGGTGGAAAAATGAGAGCAAGGTAGAAATCTGCTCTTTTTTGCTGCTGGAATAATTTTCTCATTTAATGGCCAATGAACTGAGCATTGAACAATCTGGTCTACACACTCAATTCAGAGCCTTGCCAACAAATTTGCGCACTGTAGGCAGCAAAGCTGCCATATAATCACCCAATAAATGATGAACAACAAAAGCTGGATCTTTTGTTTCCAATCAAGTCAGCATTTCAAGGATTTTTCGGTTTTAAGTGCAGGTATTCTGTAGGTGTAAAACTGAAAGGAGAGGGGGCACTCTTGAAACATTTTCAATTCTTGCTCTACTTCATTAGGACGGGGCTTTTACTTTACTTTCTGTCTGACTCAGGGGTTAGGAAGTTTTTTACTTCAGTATTACCCCATCCTTTTAAAGGTTTTGAAGTCTGTACAGTTGTGAAGTCCACAGGCAAGCCTTGTTCAGATGCTCACCTTTCCTTTTATTTTTTTAAATTGTTTTTTAAATGTTAGCAATGCTAGCAAGGCAGGACATTTTATTCAGTAAGGAAACAGCTGCAATCGGAAGTGATTTGGAAAATACAAGGCACGTATTTGCATGGAAAGTTTAATAGCTACAAGAGTTAGTTTGATAAAATTTTCAACATTTAAGTTTTGGTTTGTTAGTTTGGAGTTTGTTTCAGACAAAAGACAGCAGGTTTCTATGTCCCTGTCCCTTGCCTGATCCCTTTCTGAAAATGAGCATCAGAACATAGTGTGCTTTAAGAGCTCCAAGTCCTGGAGTCACGTAACCATATGAGAACTCAAATTTACACTTTCAAAATACTAGCCTTCCAGACTGAGCCCATCACACCAATTAAAATTCAGAAAATCAGCAAGGACAGCAGAAGATGAAAGCAGTAACGAAACAAGTGAAAGATTCTGGAAGACTCTTTTAAATCCTTTTCTTTGTTCAAAATGATGTACATCTAAAAGATGCAGCACTGGTACTTGCAGGCTATAAATGCCCCACCTGTATAAATGCAACAAACCCCTATGCATTCCCCCATCTGCAGCTTCTGCAGGAGGGGAGAAGTGGAGGAGCAAAGCTCTTTGGGCAAATCCAGAGACATTTATGAATTCAAGAAAGCCTCTCACTGGAGAAATACTTTCAGATCAGCAACCCCTAATCAAGGCTGCAAACAGCACTTTAGAGCAGCATGTTAAAATTAGTATTATGAGTACTGAAACTACAGTAGCTCTGCTGGGAGTCCTGTTAATGAATGTACAGGAAGTGTAGTACTGAAGTCCTGTAGCACACACACACTCACAAGTTCCTGTCAACTAACCTATAAACATTATGTGCACCAAATCCAAAGTCACGGTCCTGGTCTATTTTTTGCCATTCTTCGCATAAGACAATCTAAAAATAGGCCCATGAGAACCATGCATGGGACTCGACTCTTCAGATGTTTAACTCTTGCAGCAAAAATTGCCTGGCACTGTTCTTGAATGGCTTCTTCAAAGAGTTTGCACTATATATATGCACAATATACTTTTATATACACACACATATACATGTACGCACACACACTGAGCTAATGATAACCCTAAGAATTCAGGGTGCACTCTATTGCCCACTTACATACATCTCCAAAATTTATTTACATATTATTTATCAAGATAAAAATAAAGACCTGGAGAAAATAGGGGCATGACCTCATGCAGATCTTAACTCCTATTCAGATGCACAGGGGATGAAAATCAAAAAAGCAAATCAAAAAACCCAACTCTTGTGAAGCATTGCTGCTACGCAATCAAGCAAGGTTACACAGCTGGGTGTCAAAAGAAGGCTGCTGATACACTGGAAAAAGGAAAAGCTATTAAGTTTAAATAAATGATATGCCAATAAGAAAAAAACTAAAATCACCTTGCATATGCAGCACCAGCTACCTGTGCTACAAGGCCTTTTTCATGCAACACGCAAGGCAGCCAAATTGCAAGACTACCATCAAATGCTGCAAGTGCCAAACAGCCTGAGAAGTATTGCTACAACCAGCAAATCTCCACCTTCCTCCCCCCTCCACCAGAGAAACACTACCCTGGTATTAGGGTAATCTTCCTGTTGCTACGCCTCAGCCATCGGAAAGGGCACGTACAGTCTCTGGCTGCAGTAAACTCGGGGAAGCAGATGGCAGCAGAGGCAGATGGCAGTGTGCACAGGTTCTGTGGGACTGGGAATGCTCAGTACTGCATCTTCCAGTGAGGAAAACAAATGCTGGGAGACACCAAACTGAGGCTGAATTGACCTCCAAAAAGCCTGTGATGTTTATTTTCAGGGCCCTACACTTCAAAGAACTGAACTGCCAGATTTCTGCAGTGATGCTCAGCACTAAAATGGCTTGAAAGGCTCCCTGCACCTTGCTGGAAAATTGCCTGAGCATTTGCCTCAGCCTACCATCAGGAACTCCACTTCAGTTTTATCTCATTTCATTCATTGACAGTGGTGCTTTGTGCTTACAGACTGCTGAACTGATTTTTAAATATTTCTGGGAAGGAGACCAAACAGCCTTATCTCCTTGGTAAAATAAGGAAACAGAAGGGTAAAAAGTCCAGTTGTCTTCCACTGTGAAAGGTGAAAGTCCCTGCCAGGAAAAAAGCCTAAGTGGCTCAGCTCCAGACTCACACTATGTCCACTGCAAGTGACTGCAAAGTGATAAGGTCATGGGGAATTGGAGAGGAGAGGGAACGATCCTGGGAAGAAATCTGCAGTAACAATGGACAGGGACATGGGGAAGTTGGAGATCTGTGGTGAAACTTGGCAAGGAGCCAGGTCATGGTGGGAACCCATGGAGTGAAAGAGACAGGGAGCCAGTGTGGCACAGAGGGGGACAACAGGACAGAGTAAGGACGTGTAGACTGGGGTCTTCAATAAACCATGCCACCAGTGAACTCCATAACAGTGAGAACAGGCTGGGGACCATGAACAAAGACTAGTAATCGGAGCCAGGGAAAAGACTTGGCAAGATACATCAGGAGTTGTGACAGTTGGGAGAAATGACACAAAGCAACCATGCAACAGAATACACATACGCTTCAAACTTGGGCTAGGATGCACAACCCTCTTATGGCCAGAAGGCGGTCAGAAATCCAATGGCTCTGAATCACTGGTTCAACCAAATAATAAAAACCTTAGGAATGCAAAACAATAAAAGGCTGCAAGCAAACAAAAATCCACAGGGAGACCTTTAACTCCAAAGTACAATTTTATTTCACTCTCTCTTCTATCATACAGCACAGAGCTCAATGAAGTGGCTACAAAGCATTTCGGTGCAGGGTCCTGTCTCATTTGGCACACAGAAAGGGTGCTGACTACAAATGCTTTTGAACGAGCAGCTGCATTTTCTTCAGTATATATAACACTAAAATTTCTTAACTCCAAGCTATGGAAATTCTTCCGTCCTTTTTCTCTGGGAGCTTTTAACATTCATCACCACAGTACCTGAAAGCTTCAGAAATACTTGAATGAGACTTCCTTAATGAAGAGAGAGCTAAGACAAAGAGTGTCAGATCAAATACATCTACTATTTTGAAAGTACAATATGTGAAAACCAAGGCCTATTTCTGAGAATTTTTAATATTATATAATACTTTCCATATTCAAAACAGCTCTCATTGATCTCTGGAAACATTCAGTTAATAAGATAAGGAGTCATGCAGTCATAAAAACAGGAGCTCACTTATAAGAATCTGGATTTTAAACAAATTGCCTAGTACTGCACAAAAAGTCAGCACTCTAGGGCATCATTCACCTATCTTAACCCTGAAAATTTTCCTTCTGCAATCTCCTGACTCACTCTCTAAGCACATTTTGGCATCCTCAAAAATGTGCTCTAAGAAAATACTGCTTCCTTCAGAAGAGAGCACAGATTTACACCCAGCACAGGTTTGTTATGTGCAATGACTGGATCAAGGAACTTATATGAAAAGAAATACACAGAGATGCATAGGAGATGTATATTACTTTAAAGGCTTAGAACAAGAGGTGAACATGAAGGGGATAATGGGACGTAGGCTAGTTAAGCTCATGCAGGCTACCATAATTTTATCCTTCTCCTTATTTCTGAAAGCTCAATAAAGCCTTTTACCATGTTTTTCAGTGGAGTTTTATGAGGTATACAGCTGGAAAAGTGAGACCTGTCTTCATTTCTGCTTCAAGTTTCATGAATATTTAAAAGATGCAGCATGTTAAATCATCCAGTGTGAACAGGCTCAGAAATTGTGTCTTGTTAAAGTATAATCAAAAATCATTTTAGGCTCTGATTTATTTTTATTATTTTTTTAGTTATGCAAGACAGCTTCCATTTACCTGATTCAGTAGAAACATTAGTCTCTATGTGAAAGAAGAAACCAACCCTTCAATCATAAGCTTGGGTAAACATATGCTGTCTTCAGAAGGAAAAAAAAAGGTTAAACATCTCTCCTAGTTTCTAAATGTATTCTTCATTTAAGACCAATATTGCTTTGCCATCAATCTATTTTCCTGGGACCTTGTTCTTTAACCTAATAATTTGTAAACTTGAGCTTTCAATGGTGTTCTTCCAGATGGGTTTTTTGACATGCACTGTTATTTAGTTATCCGTGCTTTTGTGTAATTTACTTCATTTTGGAGGAAAGAAAAAAAAAAAGTGAGAAACAATGTTACAATGAAGACTGTCTAAGGATGAATGGACACTTTCATTTTAGGCTGCTGCTTTATCAGATGTCTAATTTAATGGAGGATATTGATGTTTGTGCTCAGGTCAGGGGAAAGACAGAGGAAGGAACACTTGAAGTCCAATTGGTACAGCAGCAATTAGCTGAGTTCGTAGGGACTGTAGCAACAAGAGTTTTTGTTTTTGCTTTTTAAGCCCTCAGACAAGTTACTTCTCCCCCCCCCCCAGTCACAGAGTTAATTTTTGATTTTTTTTTTCTCTAGAAAACAAGTCTGTGAGGCTGAATATTTACATATTCCCAGTTCCAAGAAGGAAAGCTGAAAAATATCAAAATAACTAATTACATAGAGGATCTTTATATTGAAACATAAAACCTTCCTACAACAGCCTTGCTGTTTACATAGCTCTCATGACCTGGTCAATGTGAAGAAATCTGTTTTATTAAACTATTAACATTTTTATATCTCATATAAAACTTTTTCTTTCTTTCACTCACCTCATCTGAGCTGTGGCTCTTCATAGGGGACAAAGAAAAATGACCAGAAGGAGGGAGAGGGAGGTCTACTTTTGAGCCAAGGAGCTGAGGAACAGCCAAGCCAACCGCTTGGTCCTCACTGCTGCCTCCAACTCCTCTCTTGGAGTTAAAGCCAGTGCAGAAGCACTCGTGCATCTCCTTGAAAAGTGAGGAAAGGCAGTGGAGAGACCAGGCAGAAATCTGTCCTGCCTGTCTCTCCTCCATCCCCATGTGGGCCAAATTCTAGCAAGAAGCAGAAAATGGGAACAGTGAATTAATATCTCGCTTTTTGCTACAATGTTATTTAAAGCTCCAGCTTTCCTTCCACTCTGCCTTGGACAGCTTGAAGTAGTAAAAATCATTTGACTACTGCCATGGGCAGGGTGATAGCACATAAGTCACATCTGGGTTGCCACAGTCAGCTTGCACATTTTAACGTAAGTTGCAGTAAATTCTACAATGTGAAAAAAACACCAACTTCCTCAAGAGAGGCCACCCAGAATTATTTCCTTACGTGGGGCAATGACAAGACTGTATGAAAGATACAAAAGGTCTTGACTCCTGATAATTATGAATTCACTGGAGAAACAGGGAAATTCTTAAAGGCAGGAAAATCTCTCCATGCTGAAGAGACACAGCATTTTATTTTCCTGCATCAGACACACAGGAGAGGCTGCAGTAGTTAGATGAGTACTGCAGAGCTGCTGCTGCAGTGGTCTTCTAAAGGCTGTTTTACGGTTTTCCCAATTAATTGCCTTGTGCTGGTAGGAAGAAAAAAACCCACAAACCAAAACAAAAAAAACCAAACCAAAACTAAAAACAAAAAAAGTATCCAAAGCACCCAACTGCACATCAGTACCTCTCCTGTGAGGAGAAGTCATACTTTCCAAAGTCAACATTTTTCTTCCCTCTCTAGTTTGGGGGGGCAAAAGAGAACTTATCAAGGGTTTTACAAATCAAACCAAGATAAAGCTGAATGTTTTTTACTTTCATCTACACAGTGATAAAAATGGGCTATAAAAAGCCCTTCATTTCTTTTGTCCAAGCCTGAAGTTGGTTGAGAGCGAAATTTGAGAGACACAACTTCCACATTTTGTTTCATTACATCACTAAACATGACTCTACAAGCAAAGGAGGCTACATGATGCATGCTAAACCTCTTTGGAGAGGAAGACTGTTTCTTTTGGACTTCCTTACAAGTTTCTGAGGCCAACAGCACAGTTGAAATTCAAGTATTTGAAAATCCAAACATGGCATTTTCTTCCTTAAATTCTCTATCTAACACCAGTCCCTGGAGGCGCAGTAAAAAGGCATATTCTTCCCATCCGTCTCTCATTTTCCGTTTTTCATTCCTTTCTCTTTTTTCCCCCTATCCACAAAATAACAGGAGAAACCTCCTCCCTTCCCTCTTTTTCATGGGCAGGGATTGGGAAATAGGAACCTGAAGCAGCTTTCCAGCCCATTGCAAACATGTGGGCAGCCTGTTCGCTTCTCCAGCTCTCTCGCTGGCTCCTTTCCGTAATGAGCTCAGAAAACACAGAGCCATCCCCAAATATTACAAGCACCAGACTGTTCTGTTTCTGCAGACTCCATCAGTGACAACGATGAAGCAAGACAGGAAAATATCCCTCCTTCCCCTACCTTTCATTTATAATTGACCTCTTTGATCCTCTCCCTGGAAGGGTCTGAACTTTTCCTTGAGGTAGGCCAGACAAATTACAGGAAAAACAAAACCTCAATATTCACTTCAATAAATGTCAGGGGTAAAAGAATGAAGTCCCTGAGAGAAAAGTGAAGGGCAAACTTAGGAGCGGCAAGCTATCAACCTCCTGAAAAAGGACAAACCCACAACAACGTTGTCTTTCTTGCAAGCAAGAAAATATGTCTGCCAATTTCTAGATTACTCAAGCAGTGTTTTAAAGTACTCCTTGCTAGGGAAACAAACAACAAAAAAGAAAAAAGAACCCTGAAAGTAGTACACTTTTATTTTTGTTATTACTCAATGTAGCTTGTCATTTTCGTCAGAAGGAATAACATCAGAGAGCCTTTAGAAAAATGCCTGGGAATACATAATGGCACCTGAGATACAAGGAACAAAAGAACCACAAAGGGTTATTCTTCCTACTTTCACAGAGCCTGAGAAACTCAATACATTTGTCTAATACACTTTATCATCTGTGTTATTGCAATAACAAACGTCCTGGAGAGACACAGAGCTATTCCCTTGCCATGCTGGCCTTTCAGAGATTACATCTTCACCACTGCAAAAAACCATGCAGCCCACAAGGGCCCACAAGACCTAGCTACAAATTTGTGGTTACCATGCATGATGACAAAGGCGAGAAGAGAAGCTGGTACATCACTGCCACAGATCAACACCGAGGATGTGCACTTCAAAAGGAATAAACATTGCAGAATTTGGTCACAGCCTGAAGCCAAGGCCAAACCTGCACATTCACACTTCTACAGTCTCACCTCCTGCAAATTTAGTTTTTATGTTCTACAAATGCAAAGAAAAATCTTGACCTCCAAACCTAGGGAAGAAGCCATCAAGAATAGAACACCCAGAGTTCTTTAAGAAACCAGTACAATGAAAACATTATGAGTAAATTGCAATTTGGATCAATTATGAGGATATTAAACTCTGACTGAGAACCAACTTAAACATCTCAAGGTCATCTAATCCAAGTGCCTGCTCAAATCAATGTTAGATTAACTTGGGGTGTTGGTTCAGGTGAGATTTCCATTTCCAGGGTAGATGTGCCACAGACTCTCTGAGCACTGTTAACTACCCTCACTGTGAAAAATTCTATTTATTCTTTCTTTTGCTCTACTGATTCCCTCTGGACCTTACAATATGCATCTTCGAGAAGAACTTGGCTCTACCTTCCCTGTAATCCCCTTTTAGGTAGTCTGAAGAGAGCAAAGAGATCACAGCCAGCTCCTCAGCCTCTCATTGTAGCCTTGGTCGACCCTCCAGTCAACTAACTCCTGCTTAGCACAGGAGTAAAGCACACGCAGCACATCACAGGATATCTTATGATTCTTTGAGGGAAGACAAGGATCACTTCCATCAGCTGGCCAGCTACACCCTTGCAAGGGCAGCGGGCTCATGGTGAACCCCCATGGCCCGGCGGGTGCAGCGATGACTCAGGGTCTGGCCTGACTTGACTCGTTGCTGACTCATTTCCCTGGAACTATGGTTGCCTTTTGAGCTAATCACTCAAGAGTGCTAATGGACTGCTGAAAAGGGTAAGTTGCTACTTTTGTCCTCATTAATGTATCATGATTCACAGTATTCTGCCTACTGTTAACACCAGAGTGCTTTGGCTGAGTGCACCAAAATTGACTGATACCGTATTTGTGACAACTGTCAAAGAATTAATTTTCTTGAAAAGACAAAAAAAAACTTTGCCAGGATCTGACTTAATAATGTCACCTGTACAACTGAAAAAGAAGGAACAGGTAGCTGTAAGGCTGACAACTGTTTAACAGATACTGAACTAAGGTCATAGTCTTACGAAAATCTATCCTTTTACATTTAAGACTTTCTTAGTGCTACAAAGCAAAAGACAGCCAGTGCCCTAAAACAAATCTCTTTCCCTCGTACTCCCAATATGCAACAAAACAAGAAAATCACAGCAACTATGCATCAAACAAAACACCTGGTTTCCGGTATGCAGTCCTCAACTCTGCACTCAATCACAGTTTTTGACTTGTCATACCATGAATCAGGAGGAAATACTTTAATTTGAAAAGCAAACGCAATTACACTAAAGAAAGAGGGCAAGTGTTCAATCTGCTGGCATCATAGCTCCATCCACCTTCCCAGCTTCCAGAGCATGCTCAGCTTGCTGACCAAACTGCATTTATGCTCCCAGGTGTTCCAAGAACAGAGCCATACTGCTTTAATAGCAATCAAGCAAGTATCTGTTTACACTATGTAGAGAACACTCATCCAAGTCTTCTGCATCCCCCCAAAGAAGGCCTCTCTTACAGTAGGTACAGTATAACACTATCTTAATTGTTTAAATCCTTCCCTCTAGCATGCCAAAAACCTTTTGAGGTTCTGACAAGAATATTTAACTAAGAGCTCCCTTAAAAAGGTAGTAAAGGAAAAAAAAATCTAGTGAGGTTAAAGAGAAGGTCTTTCGTTTTCCCTTCTGATAATTTTACAGAAAATATCTCAGTCTGACACAGGAAAAAAGGTCACCGTATAAGAAGAAAACGGCTGTTGGGGTTTCTTTTCACAGCAAAGGCTTGAGCTACAGCCAATTGTTGTTTTCTTTTTCCATACAGTGTTACACAGAGACTTGCAGGATGAAAATGGCTCACCATTTCCATATTGATGCAATACAGGCGAACTCTTCTTTGTGTATGTCAAGTTATTATTCTAGGCATTTTCCACTGACAAAATCTACTACAGCTCCATTTCATCCAGTTTTTCACTCACACATTACCTGAGATCAACTATGAGCAATACGTGTTTTAAATCCTACCTACCAACAGAAAAAAAAACCCTATCTGTCTGGATCTCCTCCTTGCAAAGTCCAAACCAAGTGACTATCTGTGGCTTTTTTTGGTATGGACTACTTCCCAAGCCTCAGTGAAATACAGACCATTTAACAGACAATAAAATCACTAGCCACTCATCAAATAAAAGACTATAAGAAGTTAAAATGATGTTTTGCAGACAGATACAAGCCACTTTGCTTATGCCTCAAGGCAAAGGAAAAAAAAATGCAGTTTCTTTTAGTGTGGTGCAAACCCAAGTAAAAAGGTCACTAAATTAATGTGGTTTTCTTCATACTAAAATGAAATGGAAGCTCTCTGACACTTCCATGTCTCATCTGAGGAGAAATGAGGAGCCGCTAAGTGGTGGTAACTGTTTTAAACTGGTATCACTGAACAGTGACCAAACATCATGCTATGTCCCAATCTCAAAAAACTCTTCAGTACCTTGGGTACCCAATCAGTGTTTGGTCTTCTGGACCGGCCAGGAAAGAGAAGTACCTGGTGGGTACCGCTGAGCTGCATGACTGTCACATAAAGCAACTCCCCAAAATGGTGGAACCACAAGGGGAAGGTAATCTCATTCAACTTTTAGTCAGGCACAGTCTGACAGTCAGCTGGATACCTTCTGCAGAAGACAGGGGAAGGTGGACACCTGCAAACATGTCAATATTCTTCATCTTATATTGCAAAACATTTGTCAATCTTAAAACTGATGATCTACTTAAAGTAAGCAATGGCAACGTGGCTATCTCCTGAGCCTACCGTGACCTTGGACCATGTCACATGGATGTTTATTTCCTTTAAACTTTATCCCTAAAATCAAATTCCACTTACCATTTTTTGCCCCAAGTCTTCTGCATGAAACAGAGCTTTCTTACACATGATGTAGCAATAGGACCTGATGAATAATTTCTCTCTCCATATCAAACAAAATAAACAGAGCTCCTGAAATCATTCATTGAAACCTATATGTCAAAAACCTCAAATAACTCTTAAAGCTTTTTTTTGATGCCACTGTAGTTTTTAAATATGACTCCACAATGGTACACACACTGTTTGGCACAGATTTTTTTTTTAAATACATCACATGCATCGCAACATCCGGGAAACAACATGGGTGATGTAGTATACTTCCTACTTCAAGTGAAGCAGAGACATCATCACCGATATGGTCATCCAGAAATTTATTCTACTGACAGTAGAATAACAGGAATTTGCTCTCAGCACAGATACACATTCTCTTTCTTGCAGAAACAACAGGCCGGCAGTAACCCTCAGCTCAGATTTTGAGGCATTTTTGGTACTCCAAACTCAAATCAATTATCATCTTGGATATTAAGAGCAATACTCTGATTCAATGCTCCACTGAAAGTCAATGTAAAGAGGGTAAAAAAAGGTCTGACAACTTTATGGCACTGCATGTTGCTGACGAGATGGACTATAATCATTTGAGCCATTTAAACTTTCATAAACTTAAGACATCTTGTTTCCAAGACTAATTGCAGCATTGCAGTGCAGCCGAGGGGTGAAGGACTGAATAACTGAAGCCAGATTACGATGTGACCAGATGGGACAAGAGGATCTTCCAGTCATTACGAGATGATACTTTATGTAGACATGCTTATTGAGCAGTAAATCAGGGAGGAGTTAATCTTTTCTACCTGTAGACATGTATGGTGTAGACATCCAGATGGAAGCTACTTCCTGAGATGTTACCTTCATAAGTCAAATGGAGAGCATCAGGAACGTTTCCATGTCATCAACAGTGAGATGAAGCATGTCACAGGCAGGTCATAAGACTTTCTTGATAGAAATACATTTTCTCTCCATTGACCATGAAATACGCTTTGGTGGACAGCTCAAATGCAATTCATTCTGCTAGACAAATCTCACCTTTGCAATCACAACAAGGTATCCACAACGGTAGTTGGAACTGAACAGTTATGGACACATGCTTGCAACCAAACAGGGATATGCCTCATCTACAAAACCCTTTTCAAGAGTCTTTCCCTATCTCCAACACAGCCTGTGCCACATTCATCTTTAACGTCAACCAGTTACTCTTTTTCCCTTGGCAGATGTCATCCCAGGATTGGGCCGACTCCCTACTATTTGCTTGCCACAAATCATAAGCAGAGCTTGCTAAGTAGATACATGTCTACTGTACATACAGATGAAGTTAGACTCCATTTTGCCAGGCTAACTCACTAACCAGCTTAAGATAGATGCTGAGGACTACCGGAAAGGAAAAAGATAGTGGTAAGACTACTAACAGAGTTCTTCAACAACTTCTTCCTTATTTTATACTAGGAAGTGCAGGGGGTGGCGGCTGGTGGGAACAGGGAGCCAGTCACTCGTCTGGAGAAAGCTCAGATCTGTTTAGCACATTACATGGATCACTGCTACTTTCCCTTTCTGACAGCATCCAAGAACATACTTAATACTGAAGTAGTCATGTAGTTACTCTACTGTTATCCAATTATTCAATTTATTGTTTGGAAGGGCATATAGCTTGTCAGTGGCCAGGTAAAGGTTGTCCCATAACTGATGGAGCTGTTGCAGACACATAATATGCAGTGACAGATCTATCTGACAGGCAGCAATAAGGACTTAGGATCCTTGATTTCCAGTACTGACATGTCCACAATTACAGCAACTCTTCTAAATGACATAAGGCCAGGAGATATCTACTCTTCTACAAGTCCAGCCTTTAAGGGAAAAATAAAATTTAGAGAATGATTAATTTTTTCATCTCATTGGGTGACATTTTAGTACTGGCCTGGGTTGCCAACAAACTGGAGTATCAAAGATTCATTGGATGAATAAATAGTATTACATCACAAAGAAAATAAGATAAATGTTTTAACAGAACGGCCTATTAGGATTTTACTGATCTTACTGCACACGGCTAGATGATCAGAGGGCTCTGTGTGTGCACATTCATGGACAAGTGAATATGGACTAGCACAGGCTTAGGGACAGAAAAGCACTCATACCTATATATGGCTCTGTTATATGGCACTGCAAATAAGTGCAAATACAGTAAAATATATGGAAGACCTCATACAGTGAGCAAAATAAAAGCACAGACAGACTGGAACATTTCCCACTAAACCAGAATTCATTCCTGAGATATTAATTTCAATGGAAATATGCTTTTTCTCTTATTGAATATAACAAGGAGATCTGCCAGTTACTACAAATGCAGAAGAAACAGTTACCCTGAAAGACCAAGCCAGTCAAGAACATTAAATCCTACAAGTCTCAAAAGGTTTGTCACTTTTAATAAAAGGCTCAGACACTGTATCAGTAGTAAAATCAATTTCTAATAACTATTACACCATACATTGAAGAACACAAACCCTCTGGAAATGGGCTATAGAACCTGTTAGCTCACATGTATCAAGTCAAATCCACCCCAGGTCTAAAGCAGCCAAAAATTACCACCTCTCTGATAACTGTTTGGTGGCTTCTGCAAAACAAGTTAGGTAAGTCTACAGCACATAATTACAGCCCTGTGAAAGGCTATGGGAGCCAGCTCTGGTACGGGAAGCTGCCTTGCCACGTCAGTGTGGTACAGTGTCCAGGCTAATTAGTGGCTGCTTGGGGCACAGCGGTGCTGCTTCCAAGACCACAGCTGTACTCCCACACGGCACTTCGCTGTCTAGACACACCAGTCCGTTCAAAGCCAGATCTCCCTGCCAGCCCTGTGCAGCTCAGATCAGAAAGGTCTCCAGATCACTAAAAGCTATCGCTGCACTCATGCTGGCTCTAGCCCTGACCTGAGCATGAGTGTCAAGGACAAAGCAGACAGGAACCCAACCCATGACGCTTCCCAGAAACACCTTCTGCCCAACAGGCATAGGACCAAGTGATGGAAACGCAGCTGTACCAACTTGGTCTGACCTCCCTGGTCTCGTTGCAAGCAGGTCTGTGCTGTTATCCATACATCTCTCTCGTGATGGGCAGACCTCCTAGGTAATACTTACAAGAGGCCTTTCAGTTCATGCTGAAAATTTTAAAGAATGCTACTGTTCCACTATGCATTGTAAAAGACATAATAGCTGGTGATACTGTGGATATAGAGGGGTGCCTCAGGCACTTTCAATTAACCTATGTATTGTGATACCCACATGAGAAAAAAAACTCTGTCAGCCACTCAATCGCTAAGAAACCAGACACTGGTACATAACTGGTAGCAGAGCCCTGGTTATCCTCTGCTCTGGCCAATTTATTATATGTTGGACTTTAAAGCAAAGAGTAATTTTATTTCTACTCTCTGTTGGTAAAGCAAATGTGGTAATGAATACAGTGGTGACCACTACAACTAACGAGACCTAAAATCTGCAGAAATTAAGAACATTTGCTCGGTCTACTGAGCTGTGAACTGAAGCAACAGATGACAACCTTATGCCTCAGAGTCTTGTGGCACTTTTTTTAATAACAAGGATCAACAAGACACTTAAAGAAAAAGCACATATTTATGCCATTAAAAAAGTCTCACATCTGATGCTCTCTAAAAACAGTAAAAAACCCAGCATCATTCCAAATGATGAGTTCAGCAAGTCAGAAAGTAATGATGTCTCCTGCCCTAATAACAGAAGGGAATTTCTAAAATAAAGCCTAAAAATCAATACATATTGTAGCCATATTTTAACAATTGCTCTCTATACGGAATTTAAAAACATAGCACACCTTTTAAATTATTGTAAGGTATTGAGCCACCACTTTACACATATATTGATGGCTCCTAGTCTCAATTAAATGACTCACCTTTGCATTCACAGTTTCAGAATTCTATCTAAATGAAAATGCATATATAGGCAATGGTCAATGTAACAGAAATAAAGAAACAAATAAGGTGCAGGAAAAGAGAGAGAGAGAGAGAGAGAGAGACAAATAAGTAAGGATCCAATGGAAACTTGGGAGGGACTAGTGCTTCAGAAGTTTTAATCAGAAATGCTTGTTATATTCTCATCTCCCAGTACTCCCACTGTTTTTCTCCCTTTATTTCCTGAAGTTGAACAGCTGCTTCTAAAACTTCACCTGGTTGGAGTATTTGGGGATATTTTTGAATGACTTGCATTCCTCTTCCCAATTTTTAGCTTCACTGCAGAGAGTGGATTCTACTTCCTCCATCAAGTTCTAATTAAAATTAAAACATTTATCTCTGCACTTCTTAATGCAAATGTTATAGCAAACTACACCCTAAAGCAAACTTCAAAAGGGTCAAACTACAAATCATTTGCATTGATGCAATCAAAAAGAAAGACAACAAAAAGTACACTTATTAATTTGATGACTAGCATGTGTACATATGAGTGTATTCTTCCCAAATTAGCTTTGCTGTGGAGAGCAAAATCCCAATATAAAGAATTTTAGACTTCGGTCACCAAAACATCTATGCGTATAACTATTGCAAAAGACCAAAGTAAGTTATAAATTGCCAGTAAATGTAGAAGTGGAAAGCAGCAGGTTCATTTCAAGCACAAGGCTGTCATCATTCTTTTCTCAACCACTCTTCCATGCCCTGCATATTTCTCTAGCAAAACTTAAGATCCATTTATGAATTGAAAAGAGAAAAAGCAAGCTACAAACTATCATCTGGAATAAGACTCAGTGGTCACGATTGCTGAAAGTTACGCTATTATGCTGGGGGTCAGAGTATGGTCACAGCTGAATCAAACGAAGACTGGAAGGAATCTCTAAGTTACATAAGGTCACATGCCTGCCTTGAGTCAGGATCACTGACAGTGGTGAAATTCCTGACAGACACCCAGTTACCCTGGTTTGACAGCACTGGTTCCAGTGCCAGTGCAAGTAATCCTATTCTCTACCAATTTATGCAATAGATGATTATTTCCACTTTGTCAGAGCCTTTTAAAGACTCATGTTACTCCTCCAGCTTGACTCAGCTCAAATTCTGTCAATCTTTCTTCAGAGGTCATGTTTTCTTTATCTCCAGTCATTTTAAGTACTCTCCTCTGAACTTCGGTTCATATCTTTCCTGGAGCATAGGGCCCAAAATTAGAAATAGCCCTATCGGAAGCCAAAGAATTTCAGAGCAAAGTAGAAAGGTTATGTGATTCGTCCTACTGACACAATAGTTTAGTTCAGGTATTCGTTATGGCACTAACCTTTTTCACAACCACATAACATTATTTTTCCAAGTGTGGGCTGTGATCCACAACAAACCCAGATCTTTCTCTAAATATCTGCTCCAAGCAAGTTGCTCCCCATCCTCCTTAAGGTTGTCTAGCTACAGTAATCTCCATTTATCAAACCGAGCTGCAGTTCATTTCCCGCACTGCAACCGCAACTTGCCCACATAAATTTTGAAATATAAACCTGTTCCGCAAGGTAGTGACAGTCTCTCTTAGCTCCACAGGGTCTTAATATCTAATGAACATTCCCTGAACTTCATCATTCAGCTTGCTAGTGAAAATACTGAACACAACTATCAGCTGTTATTTTCTTCCTTTCATTCTTCTAGGTGCTTAAATGTAATTTGACTACTTTGCTTCAGTGTTTTTTTGAGAACTGTCTAAAATCTCCTACCTCATCTGCTTTCCCCTCTTTAAAAATAGACTTTAATCTACAGGTCTGTCTCACATGTGCTCTCACATATGGCTCCTGACAGCTCCTAGAGGTCAGCCACATAATCTTTACATGTCCTAACATGAAATTCATCAAGCAAGATTACCTCAAAATATCTGAATTTTCTCTAACCTTCCTCATATAATGCTGTCATCTGTGGTCTCATCACATTAATTGTGTCAGCCATCTTCCACACAACTGACCTTTTCCATAAAGACAGGTGCTAGACAGTCAAGAGTAAATCTTGAAAATATTGGTCTACCATATGCTGTCCCATTCCATGAAGAAGTGGATTGACTCTTTAGTTTTCCTCTGAACGCTTGCTAACTCCTTGTTATTTTGGGCGTACCTTGCTGGTTTCCTCTTACTTTTTGGCTTAGCTTTTCTAGTTTTGTCTAGTGGTATTTCTAGTATATTTCCCTATTTGTCCTTAGCTCCTTGATTCAGTTTTGATGTCCTGTATACATGCATATATACATAAGTACATACACACATACACAAAATCCAACATTTTTACTTTGCTATCATTCCTTTTCACTCATGTCACTTTCCCACCCACACACACTCAACCCATTTCTTCCTATTGGTTGGAGCCAAATTTGGGAAGTTTCTCTTCTAGTTGTGTTCTCTATCTCCTGAAATAATAACCACTTTAACTGCTTGTGTGTCCCCCCATGAACCTAGGTAAAACAGAGCTAGCATTCATCATAGTATACTCTACATTATTTTCTTCTTCAGCTGCCACATAAAGACTTTGCATAAAGACCCTCCCCCTATACACAGGATCTCAGAACAAATACGTAACCACTATACAAGGATGCAGCCCTACTCTCTGCTTGCTCTTCTTAAGCCAGATAACCACGTCAATATTAGTCTTCTGTTAAAATTACTTACTAGGTCACGTGCCTGTCCCAGGCAATATTACTTATACTCATCCATGGTTTCTTTTACGGTACCCCCTCTTATTATATTAATACACTCATGTGCAAAGCAGCTCTTCCAATTTCTCTCCCTTCTTGTTTTTTTTTTTTTTCCTTCCCTCTGTTTTCTGTTTTTTTCTTTAATATTTAAATATGCAGTTAATTTTTGTCTAACAGGTCAGAGGTCATCTGGGAATTTTGGTTAAATTGATTCCCTTTCCTTATCTTCATGAGAAAAATTATGCTTTATCAAGATCAGTGTGTGTCACACAGTTATCATAACAACTGTTTCAAAGTTAGAAATAAATTGATAAGTAAGTGCTACAGACAGTGTGCAGTGAAGAAATTAAATCAAGTGGCTGCAGAGAAGGAAGACAATGATGGAAGAACATGCCAGGAGAGAAGTCAGACATGCAGACTAACACTCATCATGACAGTGATGCTCTTATTTTATTCTCTGTAGCATTGTTGAGCACCTCCTATATTGTCAATAGGATTAAAAGCCAAATGTATAATTTGTTAACTGCAGCAGTTTGAAATGGGCTGATATAATACTGTTGTGGTATATAATACTGTTGTGATATAATACTGTTCAGCATGTTCATCAGGATGTCATAGGGTATTGAATATCCCCTTGGCCAGTTGGGGTCAGCTGTCCTGGCTATGTCCCCTCCCAGCTTCTTGTGCACCTCTAGCCTCCCCGCTGAAAAGCCCTTGACTTAGTGTAAGCACTGCTTAGCAACCACTAGAACATCAGCATGTTATCAACATTATTCTCATCCTAAACTCAAAACACAGTATTATACCAGCTATTAGGAAGAAAATTAACTCTATCCCAGCCGAAACCAGGATAAACGCCTTTGAGATTTCACTGTAACATTCTGCTTTCAATAAAGTGAAGTTGGGAAAGACTGAAGCTTCTGAATTATCCATGTTCCTATTGTTCTCAATATGTCACTAATTGCTGTTCTTCCCACAGTATCTAGCTTATATTACATTGTACTACATCATAGCTTTCAAGAAACACTAGGTAAAAATAGCACGAAATTTTCAATTGCCATGTAGATATCAGAGCAGTGCCTGCGACCTGAAAAACAATTAGCCAGTAATTCCAGACCAGGAAGGCATCATCATTTGCTCTGAAGTCCACAACATGGATGCAACCCACAGCTCCACTCCTAAAAGACTGTATTTCAAATAGTTCCCAATCAGCAGCCCCACACCATCAGAATAATTAGCCACAGCTTTTTGTTCTTCGACGAAGATGTACAGACTAACAACTTGACTTTACTTCCCCACTGGAACAAGTAACTAATTACAGCCTGCATTAAAAGTTAGCTCAAGTAATTTAATAGAGTAACAGAGTAATTTTAGAGATCTGACAGATCTCTAAATTACGTGTAAATAGATTGTTATGAATGCTTAAGAAATTATATTATAAATTTAAAAGCCTCCTACCGAGCAAGATGAAGATCAACTACAGACACAAGTCCCTTATCACAGCAATTTCAGAGATCTCCATTACTGAGTTTAACAATGCTAGCAATTCCCTGTAGCTTCTGGGGCAAATAAATTATTAGCTATCCAGACACAAATTCAACTTTCCTGAATAGAAAAAGGTCACTCACAAAAGCAAAAAAAAAAAAAACAAACCATGAAATTAAATGAACCTCTTAAAGTCTCAGACAAGAAACTCATAATTCTGCATCTGCATCTTTTAAAAATATAAACCTTTATCATCATGGGAGAGATGAGATAAAGAATCTTTAGGGTTTGACCCCAAAAGCTGATGGCCAGCCAATACAATAACTATTCAACCAGCTGGACTGATTGCACTTGAAATTCATTAGTGCTACTGCTTAAAAGAAATAAGAGGTGCCAAGAGCCTGTTTTTTCGTGACCAGTGTATGCTCCCTCTGTGGCCTTGCAGCGTTAAAACCTGTTTTTTCCAGAGGGAAGGTTAAAGCCTGTTTCCCGGAGCAATGAGACTGGTGGAGGAAAGGAGAGGCAGATTATCTTATTTAGTATTCTTTTAAGAAGTGAAAACGGGAGGGCATTACCTAGAAAATTGTTGAGAGTAATACATCACCTGCAAATTTCCTGGTTCAGCAGAAACTCTGTTTTATTTCAGCTAACAATTACACCGCCACACATTGTGACCTTAACAAATTTAATGGAAAGATTAAAGTCACTCCAGTATTCAACCTGAAGATGTAACAAGTCATTGTACTCATGTAGTCAATGTCCACAAGATGCAAAAAGTGTTTCTGCTCAATTTTGTGTTCCTAAGAGCCTTAAACACCTCTCCTTTCACTTATGTGGCTATGTGCCAAAAGTGTGGCCAAGGCAATATTGCTGTATTTCACCTCTAAATTCAATGGAAAACTCTTATCTTCTCAACAGAAATGCACAGCATGTCACATTTCCCAAGTTTCATCACAGAAATATTTCTATTTCTTTTCCATCTTATTTTTCAAACTTCTCTCCTGCACTTGTTCAGGCCTAGTTTCTGCTTCCTCAGTATTTCAAAGACAATTGTACATGTCACGGGAAACATCTGAGAACTCTTGGGTCCAAAGGCAAAACCACTACAAGCCATCCTTTTAAAAAGCCCCTGAGCACTGGGGGCTCCTCAGCTACCCTGCTTGTAGCACTGACGATTCTACTGCCAATGAAAACCACAACAGTATTCCCCAGTTGTCAGCAAAAGGCAAAGACACATTAATAAGGTTAAACAACTTAATCCAAGAATGGAAAAATTAACTGCATGGTACAAAAAAGTATCATAAAGGGCACTGACATAACTTCTTTATCAATGGATAAGACTGCTAAAATTTTAGACACTTATTATATAGCACTATGCCATCATTAGCTATTCAGATATTCAATACTCCCTCTTCAAAACAGAACATACTCTGAAATACACGACTACTCCTACTTTCACATGAGGTGAAGCTTTTTTCCCCTTACTATTGTGGAATTAGACATTTTCTAATGTGAACCTTGCTAATGTTTTCCCAAAGTATATTCTGTAACAAGAACTTGTTTTCACATTTAGAACAATACTACCCCTTCAAGCCCCCAGCTTTCAATTTGAAACTTGAATGCTATATGCTCTAACAGAGTTGGATAACAAATACACTAGACAACATAACTGGAAAAAAAGAAAGAAGAGTCACTTCCAGTTCCACCTCGTGTTTTTTATTAAACATTGGCAGTTCAGGACTGAAAAACTTCCCCTGTACTATAATCCTTCACGTTCACATGTACTTGGGTAAGGATATCTAAAGTTTCTTTCGTGAAGAGCTACATGGATTTGGTGGATACGGTTTAAAAAGGCAAAACATACATTTGGTCAAGCAACGTTAGAGGTTCAGGAGTTTTTTTGTTTTTTGGGGTGGTTTTTTTTTTTGGTCCATATAACACTTGAAAAATACTATAAAAAAGTAGAAAAAACAGATAGAAAAGGCACCATTTTGCCCACACCTCCTGCACTGTGTGCCCCTGGCCCTCACCGCCTCCCTGGGCAACCCAATAGACACGTCTGGGTCAGGCTCTTCCTTACAGCTCCATTTCCCCAGCCTCTCACTCCTCAGGCTACAGCACCCCACATCATGCTCAGCAATGGAGAATCGGTCGTTCCTTTCAGCCAACACTGAGGACTGGGATATCTACTGCATGAACTTCATTGTGCAGTTGGAAAAAAATAAATGGAAAAGAAGATGGAGCAAATGCTCTAGATAAGACATCCCTGTTCCCTCCTGCCCTGTTGCTAGGGGTTGTCATGAGACACTGAGGCAGCAGTGTACTCCTGGAAAGTGCTTAAAAAACCCCCAAGTACGTGCAAAATGGCTTTGGGCAGCAAAAGTCAGGGCAACTGCAACTTAAAAGGATACCTGACCAAACACAAAGCAAAAAAATCTGGAGAGAAAAGGAAGCTGCTGCTGCTAAGTTGCCTTTTATCTCCTGCACACATGAATTTTCATTTCTACTGGGGAAAGTTCTTGCCTAATCTTACGTAAGGAGAATAAGCTTCAAGAAGATATATATCTAAATAAGATCTGCTTTCAGATTTTTTTTCCCAGTTGTTAAACTGAAATAAAGACACTTTGCTATGAGGAACTAGTCAAGTTGCCATATTGATCACTGGTCACAGACTTCCTAGAAAGCTACACCTAGATGTACTACTGGCTACTCTTACACTTGCAGACACATGGTACTTCTACCCATAGTTCTCCTCATACTGCTGCAGAAAGGAAGAACACACCACCTGATACCTGCTACGTGGCAAATATGCTCATGGTACCATGGAAGTCTCAGAAATGTGATTTTGTAACTGTTAAAACGTTGCAGTCTTGAATATGAGCATAACCAATTATTTTCATTCATCAAAACTACAGTCCCTAGAAACTGTTCAACCTATTATGTATAGCTCTAGGTCAATTACTATACATACAATTGAAAATAAGATTTAGGTGTCCTTCAGTCTCTTGAAAGGACTTTTTAAAAAAGTCCCTAGCTTATTTAGATAAAATGGATTTCAAAAAAATTAATCCTAGAACACCACTCAGAAATCACAGTTTTATCAAAAAACTGTATGATTAGATTGTCTCAGATTATTTTGTTGAAAAAATATCCATATTTAATTAAGCATATAAATCAGACTGATGAAAAACAAAATTTGTTCCCTGAAGATAAAGCCTATGATATCAACTTTTAGCCATGAGTTAGCTGTTTCACTTCATTCAGCTTTCTCAGTCTGTGGTTGCTACTGAATTATCAAAACATGCTCACCAGATATCACAACTGCCTGTATTTCTCCAAGTCAACTCCTTCACTCTTTCCAGAACACAGGCAGATGCAGACTCCCATACAGGTAAAAAAACATACCGACTGTTCCCACTTTCACTTTTTACACATCAGAGCACCTTTCTGTGATGTGTTCTTATGTGTTCTGGTTTTAGGATCAGTCACAGACTGTCCAGGAAACTTCCTTTCTGCATGGTTTCACCTCACGCACACAACAGCTAGAGGTGACAGAGGTTATTCCCTTTAGAGTTTATAACTCAATTTAGGGTTTGTAACTCAAGTAATCCCAGTAGAACATGGGAGAGGCAGATGCATCTACTTCCAAAGCATTCTCAGTAGGCCTGGGAAATCAGTGCTGGCCATGTCAGTCACTTCATCTCAACAAAAGAGCCCAAGGAAAATCATACAGCCTCATGAACTTGTCACTGGTTTTGCTCTTCCATGCTGAAAAGCCATCTTTGTTGTACTTTGCTGGAATGCAGTTATTCCAGGCTACCTTGCCTCACTTGTATGAGAGCCAATTTATCCACTTTCATCCCAGACTCAGGTAGCAAACCCCCAAAAATTCCATCTAATCAGATTCCCAAGCTTAAGTTACTTTTTGTGTTCTTTTTAATTATTTTATTTAACTTGTAAAAAATACCTCTTGGAGTGTTTTTAATACTGGTCTCTAGAGACACAGGTTCCCCTTTGCTGCCTCTTTCTGTTTGCATGAAGCAAACCTCAACACTCAAACTCTGCTCCTCCCACATGCTGACCTTGGCATGCTCAAGAGACCCAAGTGAAAAGAGAAAGTTTTCGCTTCAGACATGCGAGAAGCTGCTGCGTAAAGGATGAAAAAAGGTACTTGCCCTGCAACCTGTAGCACTAGAGATAAGGGAATGGTCAGACAGAATCCATAACAGTGCAACCGATAAACCAGCTATCTACTACAGTTACCAGATAAAACACTAATCCGGTCTTTCAGCCTCTCAGAAAAATACACAGGCCCTGCTTGTCGAATTTAACACACTCCAGAAATCATTCAGTCTTCCATTTCTTTACAGATTCTTGAATACTCACCAAGCTTTGGACAATGATTTGCTACCATTAGGTTATCGACAAGCACTCCACCCCTGGCCTTCTCTCAAGATGACTAACATTTCTGCAGCCCAGTAATCTTGAACAAGTTATACAAGGAATGGAGATTCTCTTCAAGGACCAAACCCATCAAATCAGTATTTGCATAACAGTATCACTTGACTGAGATCATCACTGCTGCACCTTGAACACTGTGTTCAGTTTTGGGCCCCTCACTACAGGAAAGACATTGAGGAGTGTGACCAAAGAAGGGCAATGAAGCTGGTAAAGGGTCTGGAGAACAAGCCTTACGAGGAGCAGCTGAGGGAACAGCGTGTCCCACATCATTCTCCTAGAAAAGTTAGTGGCTCATGGCTTAGACAGGAACACCCTTTGCTGGATAAAAAACTGGTTGGATGGCCGAGCCCAGAGAGTTGTGGTGAACGGAGTTAAGTCCAGGTGGTGGCTGGTCACCAGTGGTGTTCCCCAGGGATCGGCTTTGGGGCCTGTCCTGTTTAACATCTTTATCAATGACCCGGATGAGGGAATTGAGTGCTCCCTCAGTGAGTTTGCTGATGATACCAAATTGAGCGGGTGTGTTGATCTCCTTGAAGGTAGGGAGGCTTTGCAGAGGGATCTTGACAGGCTGGACTGATGGGCTGAGGCCAATTGTAGGAGGTTCAATAAAGCCAAGTGCCGGGTCCTGCACTTTGGTCACAACAACCCCCTGCAACGCTAGAGGCTCCAGTGAGAGTGGCTGGAAAGCTGCCCAGCAGAGAGGGACCTGGGGGTGCTGGTTGACAGCTGGCTGAACATGAGCCAGCAGTGTGCCCAGGTGGCCAAGAAGGCCAAAGCAATAGGACAAGAGGAAATGGCTTCAAGTTGCACCAGAGGATGTTTAGATTGGATACTGGAAAAAATTACTCACTGACAGGGTTGTCAAGCATTGGAACAGGCTGCCCAGGAAAGTGGTTGAGTCACTGAGTCACAATCTCTGGAGGTATTTAGAAGAGGTGTAGATGCTGCACTTAGGGATACGGTTTAGTGATGGACTTGGCAGTGTTAGGTTAATGGTTAGATTTGATGATCTCAAAGGTCTTTTCCAACCTAAAAAATTCTATGATTCTATACAATTCGGCAGATAGAAAAACTCCCTGGAGTAAACCATTTACTAAGCATTATAATATTTTATTTTACCAAACTGGAAATTGTCCCATCAAATGAAAATACTGTTCACAAGAAAGGTTCGTGGCATAATCCTGTGATGGGAAATTGTCTTTACTGAATTAAGATAACATATCAAACTTTTGAGGTACTTCAGGAAAATAGATTTTATTTCATCATTGTCTGGATGGCCATTAATATCGAAATTGAGGAAATTGTTTTCAAAAATAACAATAACAATAACATTAAATTGAGGAAATTGGCTTTAAATAAGCTTCATTTTGCCTTCTACAATATCCCTATAAGAAACGTTCTGGAAAAAGTAACCAAAACAAACAGGCCCTTTAAACTGATCTTCTCTCTCCTCAAACTGACTCTCTAACTCCCTCACAAATCATCTCTCACACTCCCAAAAAAGGAACTCACACAGTTGAATGCAAAAATCATAAAGCAAAAACACTCAACCCATAGAAAAATAACCATTAAACCCATTTGGTCAGGGCTAGATTGTGACTTAAAACACTGCCCTATCAAACGAAGTAAGGCAAAAAGCTTAGTGGAGACAGACACTGCACAAGTGTCTCAACAACAAGACTACGAGACATCTTGAGCTTGAGTGTGTTTCTCTTTTTTTCTTAAGATTACAGGAAATTGCTTTAATTTACACTGAAGGAGGAGGCCCCACACTCTACTCAAGTTTCAGTAATGGATGTGACGCCCACACCTCCCCATTCCCAATTCCCTGCTCACTTGCTTGAAGGTAAACCAAAGGGAAAGATAATCAGTTCAGCAATTTGTTAAGCGTGAGCCCTAGGACTTAGAAGATTTCCTAAAGAACAATAAGGGAAAGTTTCCATATACTCAAGCAAGTCTGTGGTCAATTCACAGCTAAGCCTTTATAGTGAGGGTCACATGTTCATGGGCAAGCAGGAAGCAAAAAGCATACCATTAAATAGGCTGAGACCTACAAGTATCTCACTGGTAAAGGTGATGTTATTTTCCTGCATTTCCTGAACTTCCTCCAGCTATCTTAGACTATTACCCTCCTTAAAATTACACTCAGGCTTCAGCGTCTTCTGATGCTGTATCTTCAGCCTCTGTTGCAGGCCAGTGGCACTGTTAGTATCATGGCTTCTAACCTCTCTCGGAAATAAGGTGAGGAAAAAGAAACGGAAAAATTACTGTCTAGCTCACAAAGCTCCCATTCCAGCTATCAGCAAGCTAAGTCATAGCAATGACAAGTAGCAGGAGGTCTGGTGAAAGACTGCCATGTGTAGAAAGCTGAAGAACAGAAATAGTATCATGAGAACCCAAACTCAGGTTGTTTCAAGGGACAGTGAAAGAAAGTGATTCATAGAGCAAGGTTTCAAGCCAAGCATGTAACCACTTACTGGTGCAAGTCTCTTCATTAACATAAACAAAACCATACATCATACACACACATATGGAATAGTTTGTGTGTTTAAGATAATTTTTGGTTTCTCTTTAAGGGAATTCAATCATAGTTGACACTTCAGAGCTGCTAGTAGGTGACCTTACATAGCATCTGTGTTGCAATGCCTAAATGTGTTGCTAGGGTGAGCTAAGGATAGGAGTTAAGCCTCAGCTCTAAATTTCCTGGCTTTTTTCAGCTCATGTCAGCCCTTATTGTTATTTCCACAGAGGGAGACGAAGGTGCGATTAAGAGAAAGAACACTGTTTCTCTGTTTGACTGTTTCTTGGCAGTTGGTGGATTTTGCTAAAATCCTTATCAAAATAAACCTCTCTCTTGGTTCCATGGCATGCAAAGAAAGCATTTTCATCTACAGAAAAAGACAGGCTGTAACTGAAACGCTCCCACCCCAACATTATAGGCGACTTCCCTGTCAGCACAGGCTTGATCCCTCTAACCTGCACATGGAAAGGA
This sequence comes from Pterocles orientalis, assembly GCA_011057875.1. Lineage (NCBI taxonomy): Eukaryota > Metazoa > Chordata > Aves > Pterocliformes > Pteroclidae > Pterocles > Pterocles orientalis. Next base: position 44,191 of record WKFP01013529.1, on the reverse strand, counting down.
AAGGAAAAGGGAAAGGAAAAGGGAAAGGGAAAGGGAAAGGAAGACCAAAGTTGAATCACTTTGAAGTAGCCCTTTACCTCAAGTTCAAGTACTTTTTGGGAAACAAAACAAACTAGCACACACAGGCTGACAGATGATTCACTCCCAGCTCTTCCACTACCTCATTTTACCTTTCCTGGAAACAAAAACCACCCAACATTTTTTTTTTCTTTCCTTCCTCCCAGAAGCCCACCTAATACTTATTGTAGATGCCTGCATCTCCCAACAACAAAAGGCGCAAGATGTATTTCAAAGTGTACAGACCATGCTTGTTATTCCTAGCAGACAATAGAGAAGGTTAGCAATTAATCACCGTCTGCTATCTGCACTCCAAAAGTGATCATTATTGTTAAAGTGTTCCCACTTCAAGCACATTACTGACAACCGCGGCTGGTGAGAAGCCTGGACTGCTACAAAACCTGAAAACATTAATTGGTCAAATAGCTTTTGAGGCCAGAGCACAAATACCGACTTCATTAATTGAAAAGATGACGTCACTGGACTGATTTACGAAAGGCACTGCTGATGTTTAGATTAGGAAAATTTACTTGAGATGGCCAAAGTAAACTTCATCCCCTTTGTTTTGGATACTTCGGTTTATGAAGCTGTCATTTAAAAGAGCCATTAGAAATAAACATATACATGGTGATATAACCTATTGAAGAGGTCGAGGTGGGGTGGGGTGACTAGGGTTGTTTTTTTTTAAACCCACATACAACTGGCACAGCAGTGTTTCCTCCAGGCTCCCACTCTTGTCCCCTCCCTAAAGTGAAAAGTTTCCAATACAGCTTTCTGCCTAAAATACCATTAATGATAGCAGCATATGTTGTTTACAATATGGGTCCGCTCAGCAATCCAACAACTAAAAAGTAGGGAATATTCTATATTCCCCAGAGAAACAGGCTGAAAATATTCTCCCCCAGGCACAAATATTCCCTAGGCCACAACTCAGGTAGTTTCCACAGACTTCAATATGTGGCTGAAATGATTTATAGTCAGACCGCTGAATTAAAACATTTGTGATGCTTTGAATTATTAAATTATTGGAGTTTAATTACAAGTTTTCTTTTCTTAGCAATTTTATTTTTTGTCAATTTATGTACTACTTTATCCTGGCTGGAGACTGGACAGCAAGCACGTTTTAAGGCATTCTACCCCAAAACCTCAGAGTCTTCCTGGTTTCCTTGTACGACAACAAAATACATGCCCTTCCATACACTGCAGAACAGACTGCATTGAAACAGGGCCAGGAACAGAAGCAACCAAGTGACATTCATCCCCACAAGAAGGAGCAGAAACTAATCCAACACCTGAATGCCAGACACTTGTGTGCATATATGAATAGACAGAATAATACAGTGAACTCCATTTTTTCTGCATTTAAATAGGCTTACCTGTGTAACACACAAACATGATGTTCCTGTGCAAAAGCTGCTGTCCAGCTGCACAAGGGCTGCTATAATCCACTAGTGATGTCAGCGGATAAAAAAAAATTTTTGTAAAGGACAAATTATCAGGCTCAGCTGCTCAACAGAAAGCAAGAACAAAAAAAAAAAAGTTTAAAAAATGCCTGATTGCTCCCACAGAATGTGGGCTTCAGATAAAGTCACCTCTAAAGGCCGTCTACAGGGACTTGAAACAATTACACAAAGTTTTGGGTGAGATTGCAGCAGAACGACAAATATTCAGAAGAATATAAGACTAAAGGGAAAAGTAGTAAATACCATAGCTGCTTCGTAATAAGGGAAAGAAAAAAAAAAGGCATAAGGGAATAGGGAAAGCAGCTGAAGGAGGACATCTGTTTCAATCATTTCACAGGACAGCAGAAAGAGAAATTATCTAAATGCTGGTTTGGGAGCCATAAGCTCTTGCATATGGTGGGACCCAAGACCCTGGTAGTCATGGCCAGACTGAAAATGAGATGAACTAGATGTCTGACAAGTATCGCATGATTAGATTTAACCTGGAATAATCTATTAATACTGCAATAATAAAACCAAAGCAGTGCTCTGAAAACGGATGGTTTTAATTATGTTACATACTACTCCACTGGCTTCAGGAAAAGTTTCAGGCCCACCAAATCTCCCCCCTGCTTAAAGTAATTAGATATGTATTGATTTTACATGGTTCCTAACATCCCGACAACTATAAAATAATAAATAGCTACAGCTTTGCATTTTCTACGATGAGCCTCCAAGAGCAGCATGCACCATCTCCCTTCATCTGTGTCCCTAGCCTACAGGCTTACCTATGGATCTCAACACTGCAGTAGCTTAGAGAGCAAGTACATGCTATATTTACCAACACCACTGGGCATTGCTTACATTCTCAGTAGGCACTCAATATTCTGTATTCAAAGCTAGGTATCATCCTAGTTTACATAATGTTCAAAAAAAGGAACCAACACAACAACCCAAGTCATACTGGGATGCTCATGAGCACATTGAAACAATATATTCTCTCAATAGGCATATCAAATTAATTTAAAGCTTCTGCCCTCCAAGTGTTGCACTCTTTAAAATCTGAGCTACCCTAAAAAAGAGTCACTTTTAAGGCATGCTCATGAATATGCTGTTGGTCACAAAAACTTCAAATGGGTTTTGAAATTATTAAAAAGGTGTCACTATTTTGAATTTCCAAAGACATTCACCTGTCCTTGACTGGGGTTCTCTTCAGGCAAAAGGGTGAAGAGGTATTTGTGTAAGGGAAAGCTCCTACGCTATTATAAATGCAATCAAAAAGCAAGCATATCTCAAAATTTCAAGCTGTTATAATCCTTAGTAAAATTTAAATCATCACACAAGCAAATCCCGGGAATTTTAGATAAGTTAAGCATTAACCGCTGAGAGGAAAATGGACTTGTGTTTTCTACCCACTGAACCACAGTAGTGCAGATACTGCCCTGTAACAAGTAAAAGTAACTCCAGTTGGCCTCAGTGGTTTACACTGAACATTTAATCAACATATCTATATTAATCCATCAGTAAGCAGCTTGCCAAGTCCTAGTAGAGTACAAGAAGTTTCATGCACATTATTCCAAAGAGGAACTAAATAAAAGTGAGAAAAGTTAAACAAAACCAAACAAAAGCAACAACTTCCTCCCCCAACTTTCCAAAAGTGAGATTTAAGGGAGTAGAAAAAGCAAATTCAAATATTAAAAAAACAGAAACCAACCCAAACCCACAAACCCCCACCAAAAAAAAAAAAACAAACCAAAAATAAAACAAAAAACCCAGGAGGAGACAGAAAGAGACAATGTACCCTAAATGCCTGATCAGGTTTTTTCAGTACTAAAATCTGTGTGGCTGTGACAGTAAATGTTACCAGACACAAGATGATTTCTCAGCTACCAAAAGCCCTGGCAAGGTTATGCCGCTGACAGTTGCTACGCAGTGACATCCCAGAAGCGTCTCTCAGGGCCACAATAAACTGAAAGATTTCAGTTCCAGCACCCATGAGTAAGCAACAGCCCAGACAACGAATCAGGGTGTAGTTCAATTTTCTCATCTAAAAATACATCTGTCTATCAAAATACGTGTGCGAAAGGACAAAGTGAAAAAGTCTAGTATTCAGTTCACTCTTTCATTCAACATGACTCTTTAAAGCAAAGTCAAAAATCTAAATCTAATCCAACCTATAGTTGGACACAAGTGTGATAGAAAGAAAAAAAAACCCACAACATCCAAAACGAACAAAAAAAAAAGGCATCACAAAAACCACCGAGCAGCTGTAGCATTTCCTGAGGTCAAATGAATAAAGCAGCATCTCAAAGCACCTAAGCTACGCAGCAAGTTGCTTCCATTAGAAAATTATGAGCTTCAACATTTTTAAAGCAGCGCTGGAGCTAGAAAGCCTGATGGATCACCACGTGCAATCACAGGTCAAACCTGGCAGGGTCCCACTGAACGAGGAAGACTGGTTCCCCTTGTGTCTGGCTCACAAGAGCCTGTTGCCTTTGCTGCCGAGGGAAATCCAAGTGGTTACTGAAGTTTGCGCCATGGGGCCAATTAAAACACCACTCGCCTGCGGATGCTCTGCTGACTGATAAGTAGTGCATTCCCAATGCTCCTTCTTCTCCACTGTCTCCAAACATAATGTGTATTTCCCTCCTTTACCTGGCTATCTGTATTTAAGAAACTGAGAGAAATTTAACACCCTTACCATTATCCCCAGGGCAACTAGAACTGCCTAAAAGAGCAAAAGACAGGCTTATGTTCGCTTTTTGGATGAGGAAAGATAAAATAATTGGGCATCTTTATTTAAAGAAAACAATGCAATGGCATGGCTTCATTTGGAGTGACATTATCTGTATTATTTACACAGAAAATGAAATATTTATAAACAGCACACAAAATGCAGAATTGGAGGAGTTACTTATCTTTTGGAAGTTGTAGCCATTTATACAAAAAAATAACTTCCCTCAACAAACTCCACCTCCAGTTTTTACAGAGGTTGAGTGGCAGTAATGTCTTCCTGAATTTTACTTTTACAAAATGTCCTTAAGATGAGGATTTAGAACTCCAGTATTACCTCTAAAAGATTATAGAATCATAGAATCATAGAATTATGCTGAAATACCTTAGTATATACTTGCAAAACTTTCTGTAGACCTTTAACAAGTTATCCCTACAACAGGAAGACACAAGGCCTTTTCCAAGACTACTCAGCAAATCATCAGCAGAGCCAAAACTTTCCCTGTCCTAATGCTTTGAATTTAGGAAATTCGCTGTTAGAATGGGATGATTAAAAAAAAAAAAAAAGTCTCCTTCAGAACAGACATGCACATTCATTCCCATCAAAAAATGCCAAACAGCATTCCATTAAACTTTCCAAAAAAACCTTCTGGAGTGAGAATAAGGAAAAACTTCAGCTCTGAATTGCCTGCAAGTTCACAGCTCCTGTTTTCACATACTTCTAACAAAAAAACTTCATTACATAACTGCAGTGTTGCTTGTGCCATAGGAAGTCTTTCAAATGACTTCCACGTTGCATGGGGCAGGTCATGCCCTCACTGGAACAAACAGCAGCACCTCCAGCAAAGCTGTGCTTCAGCTAACAGCAAATGATCATTGACTTCCATATCACTCAAAAGCTTTCACAGTAATGTCACAGATACGCTGCAGTTGTGCCTGCTCTAGTCTAACAAACTTCAGCTATTTCACAACACAAGATTTAAAAAAGCCCTACTTGATTGACTGCACTTACCCACTACAACCAGTACACTAAATCACGAAGCAATTGGTGTCAATGGACACTGTGGTACAGCTGCACCCATTTAAAAGCACAGCTGCTCAAGAAATGAAAGCACATTCTTTTCATCCTGCCACAAAACTTTCAGAAATATGAGTGAGAAATCTGCCTAAATGGATATTTATTAGCAACACTAAGGACTCCTCCTTAGATCCCCAGTGTTTTGTTCCAGGCCCAAATCTTCTCTCAGCATAAAATTACTCATTTTTGTGACTGTCCTGGCTTCTATGAGCAGCTGCCTTTGCCAAACATTAATAATTATTTGTACTCAAATTCATCATATACTAGGCACTGACTATACCTGTGAGCGCTGACAATACACGTGGGGGCCATATAAGGCCCCCGGGTGGCAGCCGCTCTTTATGTTCTTATGCGTACATGGAGTCCACCTCACCAAGGCTATGATGCTACAGTTTGAAAGCCTGGCTTTAGCACGAGCATCTGGGTTTGTGGCCAAGGAGATTTTACTTTTTCCCATGGCCTCGGTGTCATATCCTGTTTCTCAGAGTCCTCCCATTCCCCTAAACATGACTTATCTCTCCAGCACTTCTCTTTCTCAGACTCCAGGCTGACTATCCTGCTCACAGTGGAGAAGCATGAATGCCAGCTTTGCAAACAATTCAATAAAGATTTCAAACCATGCTCCATCGTTTCCTGGCTTTCGAGTACAGTAATTCTGAGAAATAAAAACTTGAGTATTTGAGGTTTGTAAAGTGTTCTGCTATCGTAAGATAAAACATATTATGCAGAAGTAGTGTTTATATTTAATTGTTGTAATATAATTTAGTTCAAATAAACCTTGTAAGTGATGGAAGTTAAAAAGTATTTTTTTGCAAGACTACACTCTAAAATGACTAAAATATGTTTTCACATTAGAAGTTACTGATGCACAAGCACAAGCCAAGACCAAACTCTGCTGTCCTTAATCAAGCAAGCTAATCCTAAAGCTACTGCACGGCTAAGGCGGTTTACAAGAGGCAGAAACTGGAGCTTTGACATGTTGGTGTGTGAGTCTGAAAACAGATGCTGCAACAGTACCAAAGTTGGGGTGAGATTCGGTGGTTTTGGTTTGGATGGAGTTTTTTTTTGGTGGTTTCTTTTCTTCCCTGGAAATAATCCAGGGACAGCATATGGAAAATGGAACAGAGATTACAAAAAGAAGGATTGTTCCTGAGAAAAACAGTGTTCTCAACGAAGCTATGCATGGCTCAGGAAATGGACAACTGACCCCTGCTCAGGAAAGATTTTATCAATGAACAGCTTTTTGGTTTTACAATCAACATTACTGTAAAAGGATGGAGGAAGGCGATGCAGATCATGATATCTGCTGTATTATTTCTCAACTTTACACAAGAGATTTAGAATACTGCTATCTAAATACTGGCCATTAGTATGCAAAAACCTTTCAAGAAGGAACACAGAACAGGGGCGAGTATCTGCTAAGCAGTTCCATCTGCTGAAGCCAGTGGTCCAAGCAGCCTCTGTGAAATCTGAAGCCTTTTCCAAACACACACGTTGCCCTTCTAGCCAAAAAAATAAATACAAGATGTGCTCACATTTGGCCCCAAATTAAAGTCTAGAAATTATTACAAGTTATAGTGAATATCAGTAAAAAACAACCCTTATTTTATTTTACTTTTTTAAAACAATCCTCCCCCAAACACCTCTCAGGAACAAAGACTAGAGCAAAAAATGTCTCAGGGTCTAATCAGAATCATACAAAAATTGTGTATAAGCCTGCCAAAATCAGGTGACCAAGTAGTCCCAGAACAGAGGAACCCAAAAGCAGCACTGGGCGAAGTTCTGGAAGAGAGAAGATAAGGTGGGGGGGTCCGGGGAGAGGAGGGGGGGAGCACAAGTGACTAAAATCAGGGCTCAACGCCAAGTCCGAGCTCGATTCTGTTCTCTGGTGTACAGGCACACATCATTACTTCATAAAATGGACTACTGTGTTTACACACCAGGGCAGCAGTAGTGAGCTTCAGAGGATTCACTAACAAATACGCCAGAAGATGCATGCAAATTTGATGTTATACAGAGCTCTTTCTGGACTCAAGGGTAAAGTGAACAACTTGCTTTCCACCAAAATGGCTATATCAGAACTGCACAGACAGCACACAGAATAATGGTTCCATATTTTCCTATTCTGAACCGACAGAAGAAGGGGTTGGCTACAAACGTAGGCCTCACGTTATTGGGCTCAGTTCAAATATTCCCCAAGTTCAGCCCACAGAGCTCAGAAATGGGTCCTCTCATTTTTCTTTTCCTCCTTTTTGAAAATACATGGCAGTAAGTCAGACACACAAATGTGAGAACTAGTTAACTTTTAAAGTATTCTTCATACCACAAGGTACTACAGGAAGTTTTGAAACGGCTTTTCCAACACACATCATTATCAACTTTCAGAAGTGTATAATTTCCAAGGTGCTCCAGACACAGAGACAGGAGATGATACATACTTTTAAAATCAGATGATCTGATGTAGTTTAGGTGTTAAATAAAGCAACAAGTAAGCCTACAAACTGGGCTTTCTCTAGGACACAGAATTCCTTTTACATCCTTACATTGCCACAGCCACTTCCCCAACCACTTTGGGATCTCTTTCAAACACACAAATCCAATCTAAATGCATTTACTACCTTTGCAAACTAAATTAATTCCATTTGCCAAATAAAAACCCTACAACTTATAACTGAAGTGCTGAGAATGGTGACTGGATAGATGGATAGCACATACTCAGAAACAACTGCTTATCTAATCAATAACTTTATTTTTCAAAAGGAAATATGGTTTGTCCTAGGACAAAAATCAGTGTGTCAGTTCAATAGCAATTTTACACATACTGCAAAAAAAACATTATTTCAATGGGATTGTGAGGAATGAGCTGGAGTCTAGAGTACTTGAACAAAGATAAAATTATTTTTATGAAGACAAGTACTAATAAATAGTTTTTGCCTTGAAGACGGATCTAGGAGGAATCTAAAAACAGGCAGAACAAAGTGGTTAAGAAGTAAACAGTAAAAAATGTATTATATTCAACCTCATCTAGCTCTTTGAGTCAGTGAACAGACACAAATAATTACTGTCACTGGCACATTATATATGACATTTTTTGTCATCTTAGCCTATGAACTCTAGGATAAAACTCTCTCTTAAGGATATTTCACATTTAAAAATAAATGTTTATATACCACAGCTCCACATAGGTAGAACTGGGTTCAGTCATCCTTGGCAGAGTGAAAAGGCTGTGGTACTTTGTCATCAGCCCATTTTATCCAACACGCATGCTTTACAAGCAGAGGTAACAAACTCCCAGAGGTTTAAAATTCCCAGTTCCAATAAAATTCATCAACAGCACATTTGGACCAGTACATGAGCCATCTGAAAACTCTTGGGGAAGATTTTCAAGCTCTCTTTGTTACATTTACTTGGGTTGTTGTTGTTTATATTCAGTCTTCAAGGCTTCAGCACTCTGGGGACTCAGTGGAGTCTGGCATAGGGTTGCTAGTGCTGCAACCAGCTGCCAGAGGCTCTGCTGGAGAGCCAGGAGGGAAAGCACTCTCACTATCCGCAGAGAGGCAAACAGCTGAAACCCACACCAGCCCATTCATGGATTTCAAGGACAATCCAGTCATCTGCCATTTTTTTGGTGTCATTTTAGAACAGGATTGACTTTTTAATGGTTTTACCAAAATAAAAGCAGAAAGCTGTTAGTCACGTTTGAGACCACCAGTGTCACAATCTGAGACCGCATACTCCGTCATTCCTGCTATTTGACATGTTTTCCCTTTGCTCTAGGACATTCTTTCCATCGAATTTGCAACGGAATGAACATAAAACAGACCTTAAAAAAAGGCAATTACTCTGAAATAATAACAAACAGACCAAGACATAGTAATTTCTGTTGGCATAAGACAAATTAGTGGAATTATACATAACCCGATGATTACCTCCCACCAAAGAATTAACCATACACAGATGAAAAGATAAGGAATAACCATTGCCAGATAAAAATTTTTATTGAAGTTTCAAGGAAAGTTTCAAGAAAACACTAAAAGCATTGCAATGCCTGCAGAGTTCCACACTTTTTCAGTAAGTCAGGAATCAGAAACTTGTTTGGTTTATAAGGAGGAATGCATAACATGCTTGCCCATGATAGGAAAGACTTGGAACAGATCACACACCATTCTCTCAAGACCTACAATTTTAAGATGACTGGATACTGAAAGAAAGATGATCCAGATGGTTATTTGTCAGCCTGCAATCCTGCCCTCACGATTCCTCTTTTCCTTCACAATTTAGTGTATTTTCTACCAGCTTCTATTGTTCTTTCAACCTCAAATGAAACACGGTCTCAGGAAATGGCACATTACTCAGAGCTCTAAGTTTGATGTAATTTGTTGGTGAAACAGGATAACGTTTTTAGTGATCAATTAATCATCTTAGCATTCTGAACTGCCCAATTACATGGTTAACATAAGTATGTTAAGTGCTTGAAAGCAGACCTAAGTGGGTAATGAAATTCTCTGGCTTCATGGCGAAGTTAAAATAAAGAAGGGAAGGGGGAGCAGAAATCACCTTAGGCCAAGAAACAGCAACATTTCAAACTAATCTCAAGAGCAGGTTCAATGCAAAACAAAGTTCTTTAGTCATTTTGGTTAGCATGATTTTTTATTAATCTTCAAAAAATTAAATATAATTTAACATCTAAGCACAAAGGGCAAATTCTGTTCTGAAATAAGGTCCTACAAATTCTTTACCTATCTTAGTTCAATATTTCTAGAACTCTTCCTATTGCCATCTTTAACTCTTTTGCTGAAACTATTCGAATCACGTTAGTCCTCATATTTTTTATTGAATCTTTGCACCCATTAAGGGGGCACTTTCATAATGAATGTGCCACTTGGTGGTAATGAGCATTTCTGTGTCAGAGAATATAATATAAACTAAAACATTTTTTTTTTGTTAAACTCAGACCACCATAGCTGAGAGAGACCAAGAAGCTCACACATAACATGATAAACTTATCTATACATCATAAGGTCAAAAAAGGTATAAATAAGCTGAAGTGTGAGATGCATGCACCTGGGCTTTTGTCAGTGCACTGTGCCTGCGAGTGACCCAAGAGAAAACCACAGTGCCCCTGTGTGACCTCTAACAGGAATCTTAAGTGGGATCTTTTTGTACAAGTTGAGCTAAATAAGCATCAGGATTAGATTAAGTCAAACAGCCCAAACTCTTCTATAATCAGTAGAGACAGACAGGAAACTCCAGAAAGTAATTCACATTACTGTAAAACAAGGACAGAATTGAGAGGAAAAGAAAATGGAGGAGACTAACAGAAGTTTTTCAAATAGGATTTAGGAAAATATCACACCTAATTTTCCCTGCAGCCTTCTAAACTCTTTAAAAGCAACATGATTAAAACACACGTCTACTGAAGGAACCCTGAGAACAAAGATAATATGGCTCTAAGGAAATGGTAAGGCTAAATCTCATGAACTGTTGCTTCTGAAAAATGCTCTCTGCCATATGAGATGTATATCTATATATACACGTATGTATGTATGTATGTATATATTATTGAAAACAAAAAAAACAGTACTCACTGTGTAATTTCATATTCTGCAACTTGAGACTGTATTGTTAAAAACTCATTTCCAGCGTAATTAATTTTAGATAACAAAGGAAAAAAAACTGTCTTGGAACATGAATGGCAGTAGGATGCACTTTACACTATTTTTCCTTTTCAAACATATCTTTACGCTTCACTTAAAAATGTAGAATGGGAGCATAATATCTCATTCATTGCTAACAGCACTATGAATGAATGGCTCTCTGAACATCTGTTCAATGATATTTAATGCATGGTCTAATAAGCATTGGCATTTCCCACTCACAGATTTGTAGGAATTACATATGGGCTACAATTCTGTTGACAGATCCTTGCTCTTCTGGAAAGACTCTTTGCCCAGTCCTCAAGGCTTTAGTTTAATTCCTTACGGACATTACCATATGCTTGCGTCTCTGGGTAGTTACGCTAAGCCATGTTTGATCACGGCATTGGATACACATAAATACCATACAGCATCAAAAGCCACTTCCCAAACTAGCTGTTGCTAGGAGAGAAAGGAATGACAGAGAAACATGGGAGCGGAACATGAACCAAAATGAACCAGACTAAGTTTTGCAAAGGAAACAGAAACATTGGGGTTTCTTCACAGAGCTGGCATTTATGAGGCATTATCACAGAGTTTATATAGTCATGTCCACAGCCTCTTCATAGCCACAATCCCTTTAACTCAGAGCAGACTTAAAGCAGCTATTACAAACAAACAGCAAGGAACACCTTGATTTTTTACAGTTCTGTACTTGGAACTGCAAAGCACGTAAGTTAGTTTTGATTTGTAAATGAAAGTATACTCACTCCCTGTTTAATATTTTAAAAGTTTTACTTCAGGGTAGTGGAAGGACAAGTAATAGAGAAAGCTTTCAAGGTTTATCCCTTGCATTTGAGCATGCATAGAGACGGAAAGAAGATCTGAAATTCGTGCAATATTAGTCACACTGAAGAGGTCCAAGATAATGACAATGCAAGAGCTAACACAACATCTGCGTGGAAAGAAACCTGACCCAGCATAAGTAATATCTTTCTTGGTTTGTAAAGCTCCCTATGGACTTCATCCAACATACTTTGTAGATCTGCTCTCTTTCTATTCCCCCGCTACAAACTCACACTCATCTCAAGCTGGCTGCCTTCTCTGCTCTCCACATAACCTCAGCACTTCTGCTATGCAAGCCAACTCCTCTGCACTTCTTGCTGTCTGGAGTAATCTTCCTGTATATCTATACCTGTACAGCTCTTCTTCCCCCC
>WKFP01013529.1:0-20856 GCA_011057875.1 Pterocles orientalis | reverse complement strand
TCTTCTCCCCCCCCCCCCCCGCCCCGATTATTCAACTTCATGAATGGTTTTACACAGCCTTGCAGTTTTGAAACACACTTCAAACCAAGAAAAAAGAAAACCTTCAGTGACAATAAAGCCATTGCAAACAATGTGGTATTATCAAGCACACACAGCTGTATGTAGAAATGACTGAAGAGGAAAAATACAAGGATGAAAGCATGAGTACGTGCAACTTTCAGAATGAGGGAAAGCTAAGAAATGAGCCAGCTGAAAGTCCTTACCAAATGCAGAAGCTGCTGCATTACTTTGCAGTGCTCAGTGCTTGTTATCCTGCTGGGCCCTGAATATCATTTCCAAAAAGACTCCTAGAAACTTCTACTAGATAAACATACCATTTAAATATCAGCTAACTCTTCTGTATATTTAATATAGGAGATTTTTTTTTAATGGTGACCATCTGCCTGAACAGCCTGGTAGAAGGCCATCCTACTTCTTGCTCAGATTTGCATATGATATGGCCGTCACCCTACACGTGTGACACCCATGTTTAGTGCTCACTGACCAAATCTGGCTGGCCACTCAAATGCCGATAAATTGTTGAGGACTACATGAGCAATGGAGAGCGCCCTACTTCACTGGTCAGGTCACACTATGCTGAGGTCAAGCTTGAAGCACAAGGACAAAGCTTTGCACTTTCCGTCATCCATATGTCAGATCACCCCTCTCTGTTAATATCTCTCCTTGATTACAATTTCTCGTGAGGTAGGACAATGTATTTTAGCACTGCCTAGCAAAGCCACTCCCACGCCACATACTTTCTAAAGAGCAATTATAATTCTTTTTACTTTCAGGAAAATAATGATGTCTTTTTTTTTGTTTTTTTTGGGGGAGGAGGCAGTGACGGGGTGTAATTAAAACAGTGGAAGTTAATTTTTAGTTAAATATATAAAGGGAATGCTAAAGTTGCACAGTTAAGCAAATCAGAAAGTGACAACTTGAATTGCACTTCCCAGAACCAGGTTTGTGTAAGTATCACATACCATTCCTCAAATAATACAGCATTGTTCATTTTTCCTACAGCACCTTGTAGCCCTGTGCATTTGCTAAATGAAGAGATCTCACAGAAATTATCCACAGGGAAGCACACGACAAGCACTACTTACATTTAGTCTTCCATATACACTACAAAGCAACAGTGAAATTTTGGGGAAATACTCATCTTACATAAACAACTAATGAGCCACTTCAAACCTCTCACCTCTGCTCATCAGAACACTGTAAGTGGGGAAAAAAAACAAAACAACTAGTTCTTCTTAAGTCCTTCCTAAGGGAGTCAATATGACTGGAGACCATGAAATAATGCATCAAATAATGGTGATCTGACAGTGGGGAAACAAGCTGCAAAAGTGAGGGGCACAGAGCCAACTCAGCAAAGACCTGAGGAGCCCAGCTGAGGTACCAGACTGCATGCATGCACTGATCTTGAACATGGCAAAGAGAAAAGTAATGGTAAATGTTGACAAACGTCCCTATAGTTCTGCATACTCAGAACAAATCTGTATTTCCCTGCTGTTGAGATGCTTTTCACCAGACAGCAACACAGTCTAATAAAAATGTGCCTTCCAGAAAACTTCTAGATTATAAAACACCAACTTTGGTAAGAACAGTGGATTTTTACAAATTAGCTTTGAATTCACAAAACTCAACTAATCAAATTCTAGCCTCTGGTTTATTCCAAGACATCAGGTATGAAAAGAATGGTAGAAACCTTAAATATTTGGTCACCAAGCCCTGCATATTTTGTAAGCAGCAGACATTTCCATAAGCCTATTAACCTCTTGACACAAAGGATCACTTATGGCAGACAGGAAGCCTTTCCAAACCGTGTTTTTTCTTTCAAATTAAGTTAAAAAACAACAACTAACAAAATGAAAGATAATGATATAGCAGTCTTTTCCCTTTACACTTAATATTAATATACATGTTGTGATCAGGATATATTAAATAATGTTTTGCTTCATAGAGGTTGAGCAACTGGATGTCTTATGAGGACAGGTAAAACATCAAAGCATTCAGGCTTAAAAAGACCAAAATAAATTCCACAGCTGAAATAATAAAATCTGAGAAATGGAAAAGTACAAACACTTGCTGAAAATTTCAAACAAAGGGGATGGAAAAAATAAAATGAAAATACCCTCTGGAAAGCTAATGGTAATGCACAACAATCAAAATACTTGATTTAAACATTTTAACATTATTCAGCCTATCCCAATTGCTACTACTACATTGAAATACGTTTTTCAGACAATCTACAACTTCACCACAGTTAAAATGAAGTGAAACTAATTCCCTCAGTCAGGACTACAACAGACACTTCACCTGACTCTCATCCACCCTGCAGCACGAATGTGCCACCAAGACCTTGATCTAGCAAGAACCTATAAACAACCTGAAGCCAAAAGCTTAAGCAAATGTTCTCATGATTGCCTGGAGAACTGAAGCTAACTCAACAAAGCAATCATGCTGTTCTTGCTAGTTGGGTAGTGGGGAACTGCTTGTGTCATTTCAGTTCATGTGACTTTCCTCTCCAAAAAAATTGTTTTGCTTGTGTAAGGATCCAAAGTTTCTGACAAAAGAGACAGAAGTCATAACCTTCCTAAAGCCAAAGTCTTGACACTTTTAAAAGGCAAGAGCAATTCAGAAGGCAAGGCAAAAATACCAGTTGAATGGAGAACGAGACTATGAACAGGACTGAATATGCATGTCAGTTTTAAACACTATTTGAATAATTAGAAAATTGTAGAAAGGAGTGGCATGCAAGGAGGTTATGTTCTCAAATAGAGAAGATTGAAAAATCTCTCTCAGTGTCCATATTAGAGATATGAATGCTAACCCCAAAACATGCAGCACCTCACAGAAGCAGAATAGCTCCTGGTGAATGGGATGACTAAAACAGCCCATGATACTGCTACAGCATGTCTGGTATTTGCTAAGTCATTTCTACATGATCACCATCAGCTCTTGCTGCAAACACTGCCACAAGGGAAAAAGAAAAAGCAGGCAGCAGGATATATACTCATGGCTACCATTAAAACATGAACAGAATGAAAACTGCATGAAAAATGTAAAACCAACAGTATATTTAATTATAAAGCATTAAAAAAAAACCCAAACCAAAACAAAAGAAACAACCCCACACCAAAACCTTCGACATGAACAGTGAAGAGATTCAGCATTCATTTAAATGTTTTATCTTCAACCATCTGTGACTTAAATGTTATTATTTTATAGTCATATATCACTTATTGCTACATACTGTGAGGAGTAGGGGAGGAGGGCTGGGGGAAAGACATTTAATGACAGTAAGCAGAATACTTCATAATTTAAATAACTCCCAGAAATGTTCTTATCTACTGAACAAACATTCCAGTGTTTTAATTAAGTCAAGCAGACAAAGATCAAATGAACATGTCTATAGCAATTTAGGAGTAACTCACAGCAGTGTAGGATGCACTTTTGTTTCTGAGGCCAAGCTGAGCCTTTGAGTCTTTTTTCTCCTCTTTAAGTTAGAGTTCAATGGGAAAAACATTCTAGAACATATGCTTCATGGAAGTTCTTTAAGCTACTTTGTTACTTACTCTAAAATTAAATGTTTTCAGCATTTAGTTGAGTAGATAAAACTAGTAACACTATTATTTGAAAATAAATCTGCTGCTAAAGAAGTAGAGCATTCAGCAGCACACATTGCAAAGATTTAGTCAGAATTACCAACAACTGATCAAAAGAACGGGTTAACATCACAGGAATCAGTGACTACTTACATTGCTTCTGTCCATTAATACAAGAAGCTGGAGAGCAGACTAGAGCTGCAGTGGCCTCCCTGACACAGATTTGCACAACCACAAATTTCACAATGCCTATGAACATGCATCATCAGGCTTTTGTAGGAAGGAGTGGTGCTGATTTGTTTGCTCAGCATTTGTCGCTGCTACAAATCCAACACCAGAATTACGTATGGGTGCAAAATGCAAGGCTCAGACGGGTCACCAAATGGCTCTACCAGTCTACCTATACAGAAGGCGAGCAGGCAAGGAGACCATGGCAAAGTTCAGATCCTCCTTACAGATTTTGTGCTTAACTCAAGACAGAGAAGATTGGATATGAGGATAACGCGGGCTTAAGAACAAGTACAACTGACAGGAACGCCCATGCAGTTGATGGACGGTGGTTCACTTGATTAGAACAGGGCAGAGAGGGCAGGAATATCTGTTTCTGAGATGGGAGGAACAGGAATTTGGACCTCTTGGACTTCATCCCCAACTATACTTCCACCCTATATGCAAGACACTGAAACTCTGCTGAAAGTAATCCACAAGTAAATGCAGTAGTCCTTGATTGCTTGATTATTCCTAAACAGTTTTAATCTTCTACATGAATTTGCTGTCTTTGAAAATATTATTTCTATTGATTTTTCTAAGAGCAAAGGTTTTTATCTTTAGAAAGCAGAAGCACAGTTACATATCATTGGTCACAACCTCTCACAAGACCTTGAGTCTCAAGGCAAACTGAGTCAACAAGCAAATTATTACAGAAGATAAACGTGGGTGGGTAGGTGCATCTTACAGCAACTATTTCTTTGTGTTACGGAAGAACAAATTCACAGGCATTCTAAAACACGAGCAAAAAGCTGAAGGTGCAAAGAGGTAGCAATAAGATCACAGTCACATAAGAATGGAGCAATGCCCTTAAATGACAGAATAACGAAATGATAGAACAAGCCTAGGTATAGAAACATTTTTTCAAAGTAGTTTTCCAAGTGATCGGTTCCTCTTAATGTAGACGAATGGAAGAATTTTGCCTCACAAAGGAATTAAGAATATACTTCAGAAATTGACTTCAGCAAGAAACCAGGATAGGATAAAGAACAGTGTATTTCTTCCATTATTAGACAGCACAGTTCTTTCCCCTTCAGAGCAGCAAAAACAGTCTTGCAAAACTGCTCCATTACATCACAGAACTGTTATGGAATACTCCACTTCTTAGATATATGTCTGGTCTCCCACAGCAGCATAATTTTAGTTGAAAGCAATGCAGACAACCCAGAACCAGAAAATTTATGTCTTACAGCTGTCTTTACCTTATCACCAATCACATAAATATCTGGGGCCTTTATTTCAAAACAGATTTTAAATATTTCAACTAGTCAATCAAAAATTTACAGGAAAATGTTCATTATATACAGGCCAATTTAAAACACACAACTCCAAACAAATGTCACTGTGATTACTTCAAAAGCATCACAATGCTGTAGAATTGGTTGGCTGTATACATCCAAAGAAGAGTATAAAAACAAGCCCAACTAATTACAGTACACATCTGGAAAATGGAGACTAGTGACTCATGAAGACACTTTACATTTAAGATTCATGAGTCAAGAATAAGGACCGAAACTCTTTGCATGTAAATCTAGGCTTAGGTAAAAGATTTAGAAGAGGGGGATAGGACCCCAGCAACAACAACAAAAAAAAACCACACACATTGATGCCAAGCAGTTTTCCTTGAGTCTGGGAATTCAGGTTAACTTCAGCAAGAGCTGCTAAACGCTCACTCCCTTAGGTGTTGACTCTCATTTTGTACTGGCCCTTCATTTAAGTTCACCTACCTTTTTTTTAAGCTCCTAAATTAACGTGTTCACATATCCCTCATTCTCAAGAACTCAGGAGAAAAAAGCAACTATGGATACAAAAAGACTGTATCACTCCCACTCCTAGTAAGTATTTAGAACTCTAAAACTAGCATTATTTTTCAAATAACGTTTAACTAAAAAGATGATGGAAAAAAATTAACTGGGAGAAAAAGAGTATTTTAAATCTTCACTTGTAGAAACCTTACATGTATCATCTTCATGATGGCTTTTGCCTTTTGACTAGGTAACTTGTCTCATTTCTCTGCAATTCTAACACTTCATCTCTCAGTCATCATAATCACAAGAAAGGTTGCTACTGGGAAAAGAGGCTAATAGACTGTGTACCTCAACAGGAACCCCTGCAGTGGAAAGGACAAATCAGCAAGCATGTAAGAAAGCATGGACATAACCTTGTGCAGGAAAATTTTCAGAGAGTCAGCAAGAGGTGGTAGGAAAAGAGTAGAAATATTGCTTGGTAGAAAAAGAGAAAGGAAGCAGAGCTTTTATTGAGTAAAAAAAAAGAGAAGAGTTGGAAAATGAAGATTTCGAAGATCAATGGTTAAAATAGGCAGCTTAAAAGAAGCATATAAAAGTCAGGAAATAGCTACATGAGAAAGTAGTAGTAGGTAATGATGCAGCTCCTTCTGTCTAACCACCCAGAAGAGCAAGCTATGTGCTGAAGTGTAAGTCACAAAACTACTTCAGGGAGTTCAGCAGGTTCTAGTCTCTCACATGCAAAGCAGGCATTTATGATGGGGAGCAGATTTAACTGTGGGGACTAAAGAGAAAGCCACAAAAATTATGATGGTACTCAATATTTCAATGCTGAAGATACAGAAATCACTAAATGGAAAGGGAGACAGAAAGCTCCTGGGAAACGACTTGGAGCACAGCAAGAAGAAATCACTTTAAGGGTAAGAGGTCCTTCAGACAAAAATGTAACACCTTCAAACAACAGAAACAGCCAAGGCACACTGAGAAAAAGCCCTTTTGTAGAGAGCCCCTTGATGTCTATAGAGGTACCTACAAAGTATTTCAGCACCCCTGTGAATCTCATTCTAACAATCTTGCTCACTGTTACACTAAAGTTTTTCCAGCGCTGAAAACAAACCAGATTTCCCCAGTCCCATGCATGTTCAGGGCATTAGCTTCTGGAGTAGTACTCATGCTTTCCTCTCCTCCTTCTTCATTCTGTGCCTAGGCAACATTTTTTTATCTTTTTCTCCATGAAAACAAAAGAATTACTTCTTGTACGACACAGACACTTAGGAAAATAGGAAGCAAAGGCTTTGTTGTTTTTTGTAAAGGCAATGTATTGCACGAAACAAATACAAATTTTAAACTGCATGGCAAGCTTGCAATCCTGCCGTAACATTCCCCAGTTACTTGAACCTTGATATGGAGGAAGCATGGTCTCTCCAGGGGGCAGAATGATCCAGTCCCAGACAAATCAAACCTTCATGAGCCAGAAGCTCCTAATTCATGTGCTAAATTATATATAAAGATTATATAATGGGAACTCTGAGGGCCAGAGCTGAAACTGAAACACTTCATTTTAGAGTCCCAAAGAGGAGATGCCACTGTACTTCCCCCACCACCTCCAACACACAACTATTTCTGATTGCTTCTATAAATTTTCTTTTACAAACACACCCTCCATTGCAAAGTAGAAGCGTCTTCTGCTGCTACAGGTTTTGCTCACAGTATCTAAAGACCATCATTGATTCAAATTCCACTAGCTGGTAATTCCCTCTATCATTTGTTAAATCAGTCCTAAGTCTCCAAAGTATTGAAATAAGTGCATTGCAGGAGCACACCTACGGTCCACTGATCCTGTTCAGACCTCCCAACCTCAGAATTTTTTTCCCAATGAGTCAGAAATGCAATATATCTGGCTACCCCAGCATCAACTCAATTATGTTACCTGCAACATTTCCTCAAAGGATGAAAACAACACCACCCAGGAGTAAGAATTAATGACTGTCAAGGGTTGATAGTTTCACATTTTGATAATATTGATTTCAAACTAATTTATTTCTAGAGACTTACTTTATGATCTCCGTTTCACTGTACTAATAATTTCCTCGCATGCTTTTTCCATACGCAAATCCAGGGCAGAACATAAAAAGCGACCAAGTCTTGGTACAAAATCTTTCCCATCCTATCCTGGTTTTTAGGACATACATATTCATTGCAAATCTTAGTATGCATGTGGTAGGGAAGTAACTGGTGTATTAGAGAATACAAAAAAAAGGACATTTTACTAGCCTGAAAGGCTTATTTCCAATAAACTCTGCCTCTTTCTGTACTGTGCTCATGAAAGCTTGGCCTTCAGCTTCTTTCAGATTCCCTGAAGCCAGGGCTAACTTGCCTATAATGAGGGAAAACTGGTAGGACTGATATCTACCTGAAGGACATTATGGAGGGCACTATCAAGTTTGCAGATGAACTGGGGGGGGGGGGAAGGAAAGATGATTCAGTACACTTGGGGGCAGGGGCTGCCATGCAGCTGGACCCAGAAAGGCTGGAGGAAGGGGCCACCCAGAGCCCAGTGACATTCAGCAGGGCTCAAGGCAAAGCCCTGCCCCAGGGAGGATGAGTCCTGGCAGCCACACAGGCTGGGGCCTGCCTGGCTGGGTGGCAGTTCTGCCGAAAGTGAGCTGGGCAGGAGGCAGCAGGGCCCCAGCAGCAGAAATGGCCAGCGGCCTCCCAGGCCATGCCAATGGGGACATGGCCAGGAGCTCGCAGGAAGAGAGGGATCATCCCCTCTGCTCAGCACTTGTTAGACCATGTCTGGAAGACTGTGTCTAGTTTTGTTGCCTCCCAACAGAAGAAAGAGATTGATAAACTGTCACAAGTGCAGCAGAGGGCCACCAAAGTGGTCAGGGGCTGGAGCACCTGCCCTGTGGGGAGAGGCTGAGGAAGCTGGGCTGGTTCAGCCTGGGGAAGTGATGGCTTCAGGGGTCCTAACAGCAGCCTGCCTGTACCTACCAGGAGAGTATCAAGAAAATGGAGCCAAGTTCTTCATAGTGAAGCATGGACAGAGGTTTAGAGACAACAGAAGTGAATGGAAACGAGAGAGGTTCAGACTGGACATATCTTCCATCTCTTCCAGAATTTGGTTCATCAAATATGCAAAGTGCCACAAAGGGAGGAAACAGTATCCTTTCTGTGAGGAGAGGGTCCCTAATCAACTCAACTCTCTAGAGAAGAGAGGTGTATACAACTTAAATAAACCTCCTGCTCACTACAAACAGCTTTGAAAAGAGCTGAAAACACAATATAGCTTCTGTGAGAGCTTTTAAGATCACCACCTTAGCTTTGGACCTCACTTTGGACTTCCTCCTAAAGTTCCAGTCAAGTAAATTAATTTGTAATTGCCAGAAGGAGAGAGCACTGAAGCTTATATGTTTTTACAGAGTAGGAATGTTTTGGTCTTTATTTTCACTAAGTTGATTACGTACATCAGTAGCTAGTAACTAGGCTTTCCAAATTTAATTCCCCTGTTAGCCTGTGTTAACATCAACACGATGTGAGACAGATCACTCAATGTATCTAGTACTTCACTGATCTTTCCTCTGATGAACAAGTCAGTTAGCATCAACCTATTTAGCCAAGGCATCCTTTATTAAGATCAACACATTACAATTACCAGTCTCACAAAATCCTGAATCAAACAGGAGAGTTTACTGATTGATTCTGATTAGAGGGAAGAAAAAAGAAGGGAAAAAAAAAAAAGGGCAAGCCAGTATCAACAACAACAAAAAATCCCTTGTATCAACAACCCCTAGAAAAAGCAACTTTCAGAGGGATTTGTTCCCAAACAGCTACAAGGGCAGGAAACGCAACACCTCCCTGGCCCTCTGACATCCAGGTTGATGTCTGCTAGGAACTGAGTGCAGGCAGTTTTCAAAAGCCGCATTGCGTAACTGTGTAGGGCTCAGCACCAGACAAAAGGGTGGGACTGGGAGCTCACAGGGAGTATTTGGACATAATTTGAGAAAACAGATTTTCAAACAGGCCTTATTAAAGACGCCTCCAAACTTTATCAGCCCCAGGAGTAGCCATTGTTTTATCCAGTCTAAACTAGAACAACTTACTGATTGCATTTTTTCTTTTTCCTGGGAAGCAAAGGAATCAGTCTGGCACACTGATTCATGGTCTTACTACACTGGCTTTCCTCAGCTGGAACATTTCTTCAGCATCCCATGAAGGGCTATTAAAATAAGTAAATCACGAGAACCATCTGTCCTCTGCAGATAGGAGGGAATGAGGAACTGCAGTAGGTTTCCCTTTTGCTGCACAGTGTTGACCCCTTCCTGCTTGTGAGACCAACCCACATTATCCTGAGAACTGAATGCCTGCATCCGATATACAACCTTTTGTCTGTTTAGTTAAACTTTAAGTTGCATAGGAAGGACTAGACCCAGGACCACAGGGGACAAAAGACAGCATAACAGTATGCTGGGAGAAACGACATCATCTTTCTCTTCGCATTCCAACAAAACCTTAATCAGTTGAGATTTTTTTTTACATTACACTATCTTCTTCCACTTTAGTTGTCATCCTTCAGGCTATGCTAATAAATATATAGATATTAAAAAAAACTTTATAACTAGTCTTATATGAAGATAAAAATTGTGCTTTCCATGAAAATTATCTCCTGATACTGTCTGCTTTCAATTTTTCATTAAAACAACATTGTACTGAATTTTCATTCACACCAGCAGAGTATTTTCTGCCCTCTGAATAAAGCTTATTACTCCTATGCTATTACCAAAGCAGAAGAAGAGTAGGACGTAAAGAAGCAATTAAGCAGAGAGGTGATGTGATATACACCCTTAAATGAAAGTGAAGAAAAAAGGAAAAAAAAAAAAAAGGCTCTTCTTTTAAAACTATCTTTTAAGAACAATATGGTTTTGCTTTTAGATAGGCATCTAGTTCTCTGTGCCTCATCAGTAGGAAACGCTACTTGCCATCAAAGGAAGTTATTGTTCCTAGTTAATTAATGACTGTAACATGCCTTGGGATCTTGGAATGTAACATATCATTGCTATTACACAATGCTGAGGTCTTTTCAATCGGTTAAATATTCCTGTTAATGTGTATAATCCAAGTGTGTTGTGCTGTTTACTTTGAGAGTATTCTTTCTAAGCTATTTCACAATCTTCCCCAATCCTGCAAAATATGGTTTGCAAAATCTGCAAATAACTATAAAAATATAAACACTTATTGATCCTTAAATAAGATCCACATCTTACAAATGTTTTAAAAATGCCACTGCTTACTCCAGCCATTCCTCCTAAAGGTGGAATTATCCAACAGGACAAAAGTACACAGCAATACAGCCATTTTGCAGCCAGAAAATGCTTTTGTGATTCCACTGCTCTGGTGAACTTGCAAAGATGCATACAGCAATTTCCTTTCCAAGTGCTGCTCCTGCAGCAACCACTGCACATGCACATCTCCCCTTACTACAAACAACTCCTGACTTAATGCAGCAACATGCTGCATGGGAGTGTAATAGTCTTTGCAGACTGGGGGACCTAAAAGGGTCCAAGTCATTAAGCCAGAAAACATTTATTCCTTTCTATATCAAAAGACATGCAGTGAAGATCCACATTTTTTACTTAAGATCAAAGGACACCATGGAAGATAGTATCTTTTCTGATTCAGAGTGTAGACCTCACAGGAAAAAAGTATTATATGCTGCTATACTTACCTAATACATATACAGCCTTTATCTCACTGACCTCTTTACAACTTCACATTTTCTTCGATAATCATCCTTCTCTACCTCAGGGTTTGAAAGTGGGTTTTATAAATTCTTCTTTAAGAACAAAGGGAGCTTAAACCAAAACAAAACCATATTTGTCATTGCTAAGTGGTGCTAGACACACAGAAATATTATTTATGACAACCAAAAAGATAAAATGGATCAAGACATACACACAGATTACGTATTTGAACCATTAAAATTTGGAGATATGGAAAATCATCCCAAAGGTTTAAGAAATACAGGAAAACAATGTATTTCTATTCACAGATAAAGAAAATGTCTGTTGTGACTTAAGCATTTGCCAATAGAACAAATTGAAATTTGACTGCTAGAACCACACAGCAATAAAGAGCACCCCAGTCAGAACCAGCGTAAAACCACAAATAAAAAGCAGTCCAGTGTGCCAAAAGCTGCCCGAAAGCAGGAGGCTAAAGCTTTTTATTTAGAAAGATAAAAAAGGAAAAGTTCTGATGTGGTTGTCAGAGAGGAGTGCATTTCACAGCCACTGAGCTGTGGAGCTGCAGAACTGCCCTCCCAGAGCTTCCCAGTCCCATGCAAACAGCCTCTGCTCCTCACTACAGCCCTGCACAGCAGCACCAGCTTCTGGCTTTAAGGTCAGAACCAAAACACTGATGCCAATGAAACATTGCAAGCAAAAGCCCTGGCAGGAAGAACATAAACGAGCAGTGCTGAGGAAAACTTGCTCCCCCTCCACATCCCATGGTTGCAGAATACAAAATAGTTAATAAGTTGGATGAGCACCAAAAGTGAAGTTTAGAAATGAATTTAACTCTTTGAAGTAGCAAGATGACACTGGAGCACTAAGACTCACATTTTGGACCATGTACAAAGAAACCAGTAGCTGGTCAGCTCACCACTTAGTTTAATTTGTTAAGCACAGACCTCACAAACACTGCCTTGCCTACTCATGCCATTGGGGTTCTGTTGGGATCTCTTCATTCAAGCTAGGAAAGCACTCACCAAACCATGCTTCTCATCAGGACCTATGGCCTAACAAGGCAAACGGCCAAAAAAGAGCAGCATTTAACACAGATGATACATTGATTCTTCAACTATTTTTGTCTACGAGAAAGAGTGTCCAAAGAGGAGTATCAGGGCACCGAAAGGGTCTCTGCAGCCCTGCTGTGATCCCACTGGGAAAGAGCACAAAAAGGTGAGGGGTATCACCAGGCATCACCTGTGCTGCTTGGTTCAGCAAATCATTTCCTTGGAGGTCACCGAGGTTTAGGTATTGTTCTGAACAGCCACATTATAACAAAAGCATATTTCCACAAACTAATTACAAAGCTAGTAACAAGGTAACCAGGATTACAACATCAAAAAGCAGTGTAAGAGACATGTAACATGGTGCTAAGTGTTACCAAACCCTTACTAACGCTATATAAAAAAGCATATTTCAAACAGACAATGTAAACATGTTTTACCTTCTTCCAGTTCAGCATTTAGCTTTGTCTTTATCTATACCATTCAGCTGCTTATGCTTCTTAAGGGGCTTTAACTACCAGAAATACAATATGCTGAGAGTCACGTATGCCCATATTTTACAAATGTGGTGTCAATATTCTGTCTGTATTGTAATATATGTACATGTTAACAGAGTACTCAAGAATCATCATTCAAAAAGCCATCACATTCCCTTTTTAGTTAAGAAAACTGTGGCAAAGTTTACATTAACTAACTCATTTACTGCTTACTGGCATAAAAAAGTGTTTTTTTTCTTAAATATCTGCCCTAAGAGAAAAATTACTGCCAAAATACAAGCAAGCAGGAACATCTTTAAAATATACTTCAAAAAATCTAGTTAAATTAACCTCTACGAAGTCCCTTCTGGCTATACAATAGAAAATTCTTATGTACAGGTTTTCCCTAAGGTGAAATATTACTCACAAGCTTGCTTAGTTATCAGGTTTTAGTTTAGAAGAAGTCCCATTGTATATAGCAAAGACAAAAGATTAAGGAAAGCACTTGTGACCATTATGAAGTTGTATTTAAACCAGGCTAGTAAGTCAAAACAACAGTGTGTTGATATCTACTTTCATAAAAAGCTCTTTTTTGGAATATGTTTTAACATAGGATTCTTAAAAATAGCCTTACATGCCCAAAAGTGTAATGTCATATTGCTTTCTATATAATGCTGGCTGGAGGACACATGACCTAAGAACATGAGTGTGTCACTTAATGGTTACAGATCCGGATCCTCCCAAAAAACTGACACACTCATTTACCCAAATGTTTTTCTAATCTGATTTCCACACAATAATGTTTAAGAGCATAACACATTTTTAACACTTTTTTGATGCATTGGGATTATTTTATATTCCTTGGGAAGGAAAAAAAAAAAAGAAGAAAATACAAAGTAGTCATAGAATATTGAAACCTAGTAACTCTCAGCCTACAAAAAAAAATAGAACAGGTTCTAGCAGAAACCTGCATTTCTTGGCCTTTTCTGTTATAAAAAAGAACAACATTCTACTTGATTTAGGATACACTACGTAGCAGAATTTGAGTATTTCTTTTAAACAAACACATCCATTAACTCACAGCTTAAAACAATTACAGACCCTTGTTCACTGGTAAACTTAAAGCTGGCCGAGTCAGATGAAAAATTCAGTTGCAGTCTAGTCAATCCCAAGCCAAAATAAGCTCAGGTTTTTTTTATTGTGTGCTTTTGTTAGTTTTATTGTTGCAACTACACCAAATACCCTGAATAAAACACAACACGGGCACTGAATCAGATTATGGTAGCTCCCTGTAGGCAAACCAGAAGTCTCCTCAAACTTTCAAGCTTGTTTCTCTTGAACAAATAAAATCCTACATTTATTTCTGTATATAAAGAAAGATGACAGAAGTAGCAGGTCTATTTAACTGCTGTTAATGCAGTGGACACTGCCTCCCAACAGCTTAATGTAATACCTATAGTAGTTTCTAACCCCCTAGTTGGGTCTCCTGGATCTCTGCATCAGTAACACTCAAGCCACCACGAAGTAGCAGCTGTGAAAAGAAAACTACATTCACACTCAGAAGAATATTTGCTATTTAGCTACCATAAAAAGGGCATTTTCTTTTTCTTTAAGCTAATCTTCCAGAGCAGAGTAGAAGGTAAATCTGCTCATGACTAAGAAAATATAGTAATAAATCTGGATGTACTGACCCTATTTTTGAAGAATTACTGAAATTAAGCAGAAAGTTCCTCCATATTGGCCCTTATTGCTCAAGACAAATTATCGAGTTTCATTGTTTTAGAGCAAAATATTCCATAAATGACATCCATTCATTCTGTAAAGACTTAGTGATACATTTTTATTGTTTTTCCTTAATATTGTATTGTCATCAAATTTCTGTTAAAACAACAAGCAGATTAAGTTTACACATTTGAAACTGTAGTATCTTGAGAAGGCATGAAACACCGAAAAGTTATGAACACCTTATTAATGGACCTCTTCCATACTTTGATGGAATAGTCCGTGTTATCCCTTGGAGCAAGACATGGAAAAGAATCTAGGTGATACAGACAAGAGTAACAGAAGTTCTTTTTCTTCCTTCACCTACAACAAAAATATCTCTTGTTTTTTTGTCATTAAGTTAGTAAAAGCAACCAGAGTCAAAGTGAGGTGGTATATGGCAGTTGTGACTTTTTCTGAATGTGAAAAACAAGCTGGAGCTGGCCTACTCAAGAGCGGACAAGGGGAAACTCAAGTCTACATTCTGTTTTGCATCTGCCTTTTTCTTCAGGTTTCAGCCTCATCAAGGTTACATTTTAGTATCCCAGAGGCTGGAAAGATTTTAGAGGAAGGCATCATCGTTTGTGGGTTCTACCTGGAAAGGGAGGCAAAATCTTCTGCCCCATCAAAAAGGGAAGAGCACATAGCACATACAGGTTGAGAGACAGCCATTCAAGCCCTATGCTTGTTTAATTATGAAGCCTCTCTTTATATTTTCAGGGATAAATAAAACCCATCTTCTTCCACTAAGACTGTCCATCTTTGAAAAGCTGGACATGAGCTCACAATGGCACTCGCTGTCCAGAAAGCCAACCATATCCTGGGTTGCATCAAAAGAAGCATTAGTGGCAGGTCGAGGGAGGTGATTCTGCCCCTCTACTCCACGCTGGTGAGACCCCACCTGGAGTACTGCATCCAGCTCTGGAGCCCTTAGCACAGGAAAGACATGGACCTGTTGGAGCAGGTCCAGAGGAGGGTAACAAAAATGATCAGAGGGATGCAACATCCCCTATGAGGAAAGGCTGAGAGAGTTAGCATTGTTCAGCATAAAGAAGAGAAGGCTCAGGGGAGACCTTACTGTGGCTTTTCAGTATTTAAAGAGGGCTTATAAGAATGATGGGGACAGACTTTTTAGTATGGTCTGTTGAGATAGACCAAGGGGCAATGGTTTTAAAATAAAAGAGGGTAAATTGAGAGTAGATATATGAAAGAAATTATTTTTATGAGTGCGTTGAAACACTGGAACAGGTTGCCCAAAGAGGTGGTAGATGCCTCATCCCTGGAAACATTCAAAGCCAGGTTGGATGGTGCTCTTAGCAACCTGATCTAGCTGAAGATGTCCCTGCTCATTGCAGCGGAGGTTGGATTAAAGGTCCCTTCAAACCCAAAATATTCTATGATTCTGTGAAGATACACGATTCGGAGGAATTGATGCCTGAAGAAACAAAACTGGGTTTGTTTCTGTGGGGAGAAAGAAACGGGTTTGTTTTCCATGTCCCATATGGTTCTCTGTATGCAGACACTGTGATGGGAGCCCCGTAAAGAGCTGAGTGACTGGCAGAAGTGGCTGCTTCCACTTACTCTTTTGTCTTGGCAGAGGTCTCTCACCAGATCGCTGCCTGGGAGTGCATGACTCTCCCTGGGAGCCCAGTCGAAGCCAACGCTCCCTGGGAAGGGTCACACTGGCTGCAGGATGAGTATGGGTTCCCACCTTTTGCACCCGATTATAAATACTCCATATTATTAGTAAACTGGACGAACTAAAGTTCATCTTCCATTGGCCACCCACTTTTAAATACAGTAGTGGCATCTAGATGACTCGTTGGGTCTTGTTAAAATAGAAACAAACCAAACAGTTTCCTGCAACCACTGAGCCAAGTTCCAGTGCAGTAACTGACTCATGACATGACAATACATCATGAATACATCAACACTCAAGTGCTCTCTTTGGGACAGTAAATAGGGGGGCAAAAAATCATCTCATCTGTCATTTCTTAATTCACACTTTCTCGTGCACTTTCTCAGGATATCTCTTGACTGTCTAGATTTCTTTGGGGGTTTCCAAGACTAAGTCTTTCCAAATTCCACGTAAAATACCATGATTACAAGGGGTGTACACAAAAACCAAATGGAAAAAAAAGAGTATCAGGCTTGCTTCAGCAACAAACTAGATCAGTGTTTCTAACCATGCTTTTCCACACTGTTCATGGTGCTTTCCTCATGTTGCTGCTTTGATTTCAGACACTCCACAGAGCAGCATTTTTACCCTTAATAGACTGAAATTCCAGGTTAACGAAAGATTAAAAGAATAATGCCGAGTTGACGGTGAGGAAGCAGTAGGCAGGAAAATCTAAACATAAGCCTTTATGTGACGCTACTTCTACAGGAAAGCAGTACCAGCAGGACATAGGATTTTATCACTTTGTTGTTTTTTCCATTTCAGTCATGAACAAAGACTTCAGCCAAAGGACAAAAATAGGAGGCAGATTGGGGAGGGTGAAGAAATGAACACAGCCACTAGTTCCCCATTAGTACCATGTGCACCCACAGCATTGTATGTATTTCTTCCATGAAGAACACTCATTTAGGGGACTCCTAAGTCTCAGTTCAGTCCTCTCACTGCAGCCTATCAGCTCTCCTTTCCACTCTGCCAACACACATCTCTTTGTAGAGCCACAATGAAAACTGAACTGTTAAGATGATCTAGTCGAAAAATACATCCTTGAAAAACCATCAGATTCATTTCAAATTCAAGGAATTACATAAAAAACAAGGCAGAAACAAGCCTTAAATATAAGGGCCACAAGGGAAGGGGGAAGTCATTGGTCTATTACTAAACACTTTCATGTTGCCTATGTAGCAACAGGCAGAGCCTGCTGATGTACTGTAATAATAAAATGTGCCCAAATGAATACACGTGCTGTCTTATGAGTATATAAATCCAATTCATTTTCAGACTGGTGAAAAAGATTAAACCAATCAAGAGAAAAAAAAATGTCTACATTTTCAGCAGGATTGGTCCATAACAGTTTACTGCGCAACTGATCTAATAGCAGTTCTGGTATAAAATGGAGAAAAAAGGTGAGGAAGCAGTATTCCTATGTTAACAGCCACTTGAA
The DNA here is from genome assembly GCA_011057875.1 of Pterocles orientalis. Taxonomy (NCBI): domain Eukaryota; kingdom Metazoa; phylum Chordata; class Aves; order Pterocliformes; family Pteroclidae; genus Pterocles; species Pterocles orientalis. Next base: position 3,048 of record WKFP01013529.1, on the reverse strand, counting down.
CTTAAAACAATTAACTTAAAGTAACTATGAAACCACAGTCAGTTAAGAAATTGAAAATCATGGTTTCAGAAACTAAGTTTGCAGGTATTTTGTCCAAGAGAGTTGTACTGTGATTGGAGGTGAGGGAGGGGAAGGCCTAAACCAAAAAAAAACACCAAACACCACCATAAACCCACAAACTAATAAGGGAATGAGGTAGCAAATTATCTCCATTTGGGAAAGAAAGATGTTTCCCTCCATTTTGTTACAAACAAAGCATCACATTTCTGTATACACACAGTATCAGGTACAAAGTCAATACCACTTCCCTTCACTGCAGTGTTTTATCTAATAATCCATGCAGCTTTCAAAATTATTTTCACCCTCCAAAATAAAAGGAAGACATGCAGCTCTCCACTGTCTGGAAAAATTATAACTTGATTAAGTAACAAATAAATTCCTTTTTACACGAAAAATTGAGTTGCTTATATTACAATGCAGACAATAATTTATAGATGAGTTAAGGTGAATCTCTTTATAACATGCTCTTCAAATGACACCACTGTTTTGTTAATGCACTTGAAGCATCAGGAAACAGCACACTCAAACATCTGGAAAATGGATTCTGTGATTGTGAAATCCAGTATGTAAGCAAAAAAATCCCTCTCCTGGGAGAGAAAAGAAAATGGACAGCCAAAGCACTTCCACAGGAGGAAGAGGAGGGGATTTTTGCCTCCCTTCAAACTCAGCAGTGGTGAATAATAACAGTTAAATAATCCACCCTTCCATTGTACTTCACAAGAAAAACAGTAAAACCCTAGAACCAGGACTGGCACCCAGTGAAAGCCAAGCCACTTCTGTATTCCTGACAATAAGGGTTTTTCTAGCTGGAGAGAGGTGCATGGAAAGATTGAGAATTGAAGTCCTCAAGACGAACATTGCTACCCTTGTGTTGGCACTCAAGAGGAAGAACAAAACATCAGCAGTCATTTCTACAAGTCAACGTTTCCTTTTTTAGTTTCACAGGAGTGGCCGAATCTCCCCCAGGTGTTCCAACCCCAGCTGGTATGAACAAAATGCGTAGCCCATCTTTCACCACACCTAGAATCACCTGCACATGCAAACTCTCCAAAATGAAGTTCAAATCACCCCTTAATGTGCAAATTGCCCAGTCCATGAAAGCTATCTGGAAAACATCCCACATGAGGCAATAAGGTCCAGCCATTTACATTTCTCATATATTTGGACATCTGCACTAAACAAGACAGTATCATACCAATCTAAGAAGCTTTGTGTTAAATAGCATAAGTGTTGCTGAAAGAAATAATATTAAAAACTGCAGAGATAAGATTTAAAAAAAAATAATGGAAGTTGCAGCTTCAGAATCTCTGGAAATGCCACCAGGCTTCAAGTCTATGCAAATACAGTAAAAAAAAGGAACAATTTTGACCTGTAGATTTACCGAGGAAGACAGAAAGCCAAGGATCAGATAACTTTCCAACACACCAAAAAGTATCTGCAGAAAATGACTTCTCACATAAGCCAACATGAATGCTTGGTTTGCAAGCACAAAGCTGTCCAAGTGAAGTAGCTTTAACGTCACAGGAAGAGGGAAAAAAAAGGCATCAGCTGTTGGTATGAGAAAAATCACAGGATCTGCCCAAGACAGAATAGCTTGTGGTTTTCTTTGGGTTAGCAGAAATCATAAGAGTACTTTGCCGAAAGACTTAGTGTATTTGCCAGCAAATTACCACAATGATTTCTTCTTAAGAATAAAGCATGCACTCAGATTATGATCCTACATCACTAAAATAGAGAAGTTCTGTTATTGACTTTGATGGTGGTTAGAAGAAATACAAACCAAATCCTTCATATCTGATCTCTTTTGGAGCAAAACCTTAACAGAAGTTAAAAGGTAGAGAGAGCTTTGCAGCATCAAGCTAAAGGAAGTGCAGTGTGGTAACTTGGCAATGCTATCATTATAAACAGTGACCATGGTAACAAGCAGGATTTTTTTTCCTCCAGATCCTGGGGGGGTGAAAAAAAATACATGGACATTTCTCTGTGTGTATATATATTAGTCTTTGTACGTCACTACAATGTTTGTGTGTCAAGACCTTGCTTCAGAGCAGCTACTCGTTTATTTAGGCAAATGTATATTCACATTGATTTCCCGCTAAAAAAGGAAACGAGATACACACACAACTTTTTTTTTTTTGCTTTTCTCCACTGCTTGCCCAAAATTACACACCTCTAAAAAGACACCTGAAGAAGTTTTCAGCTCTCAAATAAGGGGCAGGAGAGGGAAGATGATGCTACCTAATAAACTCATAACAAAATGGCAACTGCCTTTTGATGTGTTATTTCTGGCCAATTTTTTTTTCCAAGTATTCCAAGCAAACCTCATTAGCAGATTGGGAAGTGAACTCTACCAGCTGAACACGCCATGATCTCCAGAAGCACAGCATACACGTACTTTTGTATGACTTTCACAGAGACTTTCCCTTGCAGCTAGAAAGGGCAGATGGGGGGGATAAAAACAATAATCAACTACTAAAATGGTGATAGCTAAAAACAGTTACTTTGGGAAAGTGAGAATCAATTAAAAAAAAATTACGAGGTTACAAGTACTTACCAAGTTATAAATCACTTTTCAAGTATACTGTGGCACAGGAAAATACCCAATGCTGAAAAGTAGTGTCTAGATCATGTACTAAAGTGGCACCACACTACTCAAAGCAACACTTGTCATGTAAAACTGATGCCTTTGAAATCCCACCACTATTTCAATCTCCTTTCGGCAGAGGCAGCAGAACAGCCTGGCCCCTACCTGGCTCTAACCCACTGATTAAAACCAACTCCTGTTTATCTTCCTTAAAGATGCGGACCACATGACTGAATAAGATTTTCAGCTTTTAGTATTGGAGCATAGATTTCTGCATCACTGTGCTCTGTACATAAGTGCTTATGGTACACATAGCGCTCCCACCTAGTTTGCTTATACAAAAGCATCACAGAGTATTTTTGATCAGAAAGGACCGCCAGAGGTCATCCAGTCCAACTCCCTGC
>WKFP01013528.1:113548-150568 GCA_011057875.1 Pterocles orientalis | reverse complement strand
CATTGCATCTTTGTATATAGTATTATTTCTAATATTATTGTAGTTTAGTTATTAAATTGTCCTTATCTCAACCCACGAGTCCTCTTTGCCATTTACCTCTTTAATTCTCTCCCCTATCATTGGGTGGGGGCAGGGACTGTGTGAGCGGGTGTGTGTGGTTTGGCCCCCAGCCAAGGGCCAACCCATCACACCATTCCCCCCTTCCCAGACTCAGCCTTCTCTGTCTCTGATACTTTACTTCACTATTTCTCTATCTCCCTCTGTATCCAGCCAAACAAACTCCATCACTCAGAGGTCTTCTTGTTGCGAAACAAACCAGTAATTTGAGAAAACTCTGTGTGCAAAGGTACTTGAAATATTTAAGGATATCGGGAGGCATTGAAACTCCAACTATTTGGAGACAAATGCTTGTTCTCACCACTACAGTTAATGTTTCATTTCCCGTACACACCACAAGGCAGACGTTAAAGGTTGATGTTGAAAAGCTGTTTTCAAACTTTGTAAAAATCCATGTGGAGTCATGTAGAACTTCCCAGAAACTATTTCCCCACATTTTTCTGAAATAGCAGTAGGTTCTACCCTGTGCAAGAGCAACATTTCACTCTGCAGATGGATATTGAAGCCCAAAACTGAATGAGGTAGACAGCCACATTAACGAAATATAACGATTTTCCCACTTTATAAGCTGACAGAGAGCTTCCTTTGGCAGACAAAAGAAAGTATTGTGACAGTTACTGTCTAGGTGTGTAAAGCAGTACAGAATTTGCACACAAACCAACATCTAATCTCAAAGGTGTTTGTGCATCTATGCAAGAAATGGATGTCCCTCTTCTATTTTCTTTTTCTATCTTGCAACTATCAGTTCATGTATTTAAGTGAATTCTTCAGTTAGTATATGATTTATTCCTTTGCACCGGCGCTAAGTCCTTTTTGTACTGCTTTAACTAGAAAAATAAAGTTGCCTATGCAAAGTATGTGGAGAAATCATTTTCAGATTACATTTGACTGATCTGACCTCAGACCCACAGTGTCACTATCCTGGACATATGGTCCTCTCTCTTCTTTTTTCATAGAATCATAGAATAATTTAGGTTGGAAAAGACCTTTAAGATCATTGAGTCCAACTGTTAACCTAACACTGCCAGGTCCACCACTAAACCATGTCCCTAAGTGCCACATCTACACATTTTCCAAATACCTTCAGGGATGGTGACTCAACCACTTCCCTGGGCAGCCTGTTCCAATAGTTGATAAACCTTCTGATGAAGAAATTTTTCTTAATACCCAATCTAAAACTCCCCTGGTGCAACTTGAGGCCTTTTCCTCTCATCTCTTGCTACTTAGGAAAAGAGACCAACACCCACCTCACTACAACCTCCGTTTAGGTAGTTGTAGAGAGCAATAAGGTCTCCCCTCAGTCTCCTTTTCTCCAGGCTAAACAACCCCAGTTCCCTCAGTTGCTCCTCATAAGACTTGTTTTCTAAACCCTCCACCACCTTCGTTGCTCTTCTTTGGACATGCTGCAGAACCTCAATATCTTTCTTGTAGTGAGGAGCCTAAAACTGAACACAGTATTCGAGGTGCGGCCTCACCAGTGCCAAGTACAGGGGCACAATCACTTCCCCAGTCATACTGGCCATGTTATTTCTGATACAAGCCAGGATGCTATTGGCCTTCTTGGCCACTTGGGCACACTGCTGGCTCATACTTAGCCAGCTGACAATGAATACCCCCAAGTCCTTTTCCGCTGGGCAGCTTTCCAGGTTGAAGCAGGTACCACATTTTATAATGAATTTGTGAAAGATGTGAAAAACTGTTGATGGCCTGTCAGCGGTATCTCATTTGTATTCATCAGAGTCAGAGTTCTTCTTACCTCTTCATTGTGCTGCGCACATTCAGTTTAGTATACTTAATATCCCTGAGCAGTCAAATATTCACTTTGGTTGATTCACAAGCTTGAAAACCGCCTCTGCTGTAAAAAATAAGTGTACTTCCTAGTTGAAATAGTTTATATTCTCTCACGGACTTTCACTCATTCTCTTTCTTCTCTGTGAAGCCTGGAAGCATGAAACAATTATTTTCTGATACATAAGTGTATTGTGTGCCAAATAGCTATTAATATCATAAGATGACACCATTTTGTGTCAGCAACTACAAAACGGTGGCACATGATGAGAAGATTGATATGAACGTGCAATGCAAAATGCAGGAAGACAGAAGCTGTGGAAATGTTATCATCTGCCTCTGAGCTAGGAGGTAGGTTTTGCAGCAGAAAGAAACCTAAGGCTACTAAAGGTGTCTTGATACAGTCTGCTACACTTCGTGATTTTTAAAAGTTAAAAAGGTCTCAGTTACACACACATCTCACGTTCTGCAGGAGATTGGTTTCCTTTTCCTCTGAGTGCATCATTCTGCCACACTCAAACCATGATGAGCGCCAAAATGAAAGCAAAACAAAACAAAACGAGAAGACCAGACATTCTAGTAAGATGTTATGGCTGCCTGAGGTGCTTCCTCAGTGGCTGGGTGCAGGGTTGCAAACTGTTCCCCCTGTCCCAGCAGATTTCCAAGGAAGGCAGGTCTCCTTGAAGGACACCCCTTTAGGAGCATATTGGTAGGAAGAAATGATACGGCATAAGGGCACTGGGAGTGGCCACGAGCTAAACCATCACTGAAACACAACATCCTCTCACAGCAAAATTTTAAAGGGACTGCAGTCAAATCCTCAACAATCATTATAAGCCTTTTCCAGTCTGATGAGATAACAATGTGAAGTTCTTCATAGCAGCAATAGATGTTTAAACAGCTGTAATATACTCTAACTGGTGAAATTACTTAACTATCAGAAAAGGTAGGAACTCCCTAGAAATAATTAATGCACCTTCACTTATTTTCTAAATGCACTTCAAGAAACATGGGTGCTTGGTAGCAGCACCATAGCTACTCAGACTAGGTGCTTGCAAACCTCATCTTATTGTGTACAATCAAGTTGTGCTTGAAAATTTTCTTGAAATTTTCTTGAAAATATTTTCTGTCAGTGATTTGCCATGTTTTCTCAAGTCTGAGGGTCAGTAGGTAAGCTGTGAGTAGAGGAGACAGAGTTTGGTGAGAAGCTGTGGAACTTCCATAGTCAAGAAATAACAGTGATTGCAGACATACCACACCCAGAAATAAACTCTTTAAATTTGGTTTGCTCTCAGCAGTTTCTTCATACAACCACAGACAGAAACATATTCACACAAGCACTGTCTGCTAGCCAGACTAGCTCTCTCTTCTCTCTGCAGCTCGGGCTATTTCAGTTCTATGTGGGAGTTTCACCTAGGAAGCAGCACTGATGGAACATAAATAAAACCCTAAACAGACAAATCTATCTGGAAGGAAAAGTTCAGACAGTAAAAGGCAAAGTATGCATCCAGGACTTTCAGAGCAGAAGCTATCAAAAGCTGTTAGCTTCCCTCAATTGAAAATAATTACATAGGTGATGTGATGTCTTCTGAAATCAGCCATCTCATAACCTGAACAGGTTTATTAACAGATCTGATATCATTTAAGATGACAGGTTTCTTTGTCAATGCCTGAAAAGTTTCCTTGACAAAGGAAGTTGTGTGTCACCTTTCACAATAACTATCCTTGCAGAGCACTACCAAAGCTGGCCCAAAGTTAGCAAAGTTACACACACACATCCCTACAGAACAGAAACAGTGTAATTTGCAATGTCTTTTGCATAGAGGTACAAATGAGGAGTTGCAGGCTGCAAGAGCTTCCTTGGTGAAAGGGAGGCAGAGCAGTGTATTTTCATCTTCACAGGAGAGATGTTTCAAAGCTCTGTATCTGCAGTGAGCGACTTCTCACTCAAAAGTCTGTGTCACCTGCTGCTGGTGATTCCCTTCTCTGGGGTCACTTGAGGAAGTCCAGTCTGCATCCCTCCAGCAGCTGTGCCCAGTCTGACCCTTCCTTGCCACTCATCCCTGAGCTTTTCCATCACTGTGGCTTGAAGGAGCTAACTCCATACTAACATTAGGCTATGTTGTCCTGGCAGGGAAGCTGTAGTTGCTCCCAGCCCATTCTCACCTCCTGTTTCCTTGATGCTGCTGTCTTGATTTACACAAAACTTACACAGCATGAACAGTTTCCTCTTTCTCCCCACATACACACATACCTTGTAGCCTTTCCACTGGGGCAACAGTGAAACTTTAGGACAAGGATTTCCTGAAATGAGTTGCCTATATGCTCCTACCTGCAGGAAACCTTAGAATGCACTACTGAGTATTCCAATCTGCTGAAACAGACATGCAACAGGTGAACTTGCTTTTGTGGCCATCTGCCCACAGTTTACAGCTGTTAGCAACTGTAGACAGAATCAGGTCATTAAAGAACTCACATTCTGCCCAGTGTTTTCTAAACACTCTTGCCTGTCCAATGGTCTTGGGTCTGCTTGTTATTATAGAACTTTTAGCAAGCTGTTTGCCTGGCCTTTTCAGGGATACCATGCAGGTCACTGAGCAGACTGATTTCAGAAGGCTGCAAAAATGAAAAAAGATCCGCAAAAAGGGGAGAGGAAGCTTGTGCAGTTGGACCCTGATGACTTCAAAGCTTTCAAGAGTTCGGAAACGCCAAAACTCTGTCATGACAAACAAGCAACTGAAGTTTCTTTCAGACTGAGACATATGGATTTATTTGTAAAAAAGTAATTAAAAAAATCACAATGGCAAGGCGGTCATTAACAAATTACATTGTTTCATATTCTAAGAGACTGGAAGTGCAAATGAAGGCTGAAAATGCATTTCAAAAAACTAGAGAATAAAAAAAGTAAAACAAGGTGATAATTCTCTTAATGTCTCAGAGAAAAATTCGCTAAACAGTTGTTCATTATTTGTCTGGTAATTATGTAAAATGTGTGAGGTTATTTCATAACTGTCATTGTTAGATTTTTCTGTTATGTCTGTATCTTACCTAGAAATCTTTAAAACTTTGTCCTGGCAAGAAACAGCTTTGGTATGAAATGTTTGATTAGCAAGTCTGGGAAGCTGTGGATGCCCCATCCCTGGAGGTGTTCAAGGCCAGGCTGGGTGAGGCTTTGAGCGAGCTGGTGAGTTGGAACTAGATGACCTCTAAGGTCCCTTCCAACCCAAACCATTCTATGATTCTATTAAGTCCTTTGAACGCTGTATTCATAGAAGAGAGATGAAGAAGTTGAAGAGAAGACCTAAAGAGAGACCTGAAGGGCACCTCTTGGAAGGTGGGCATTCCACTGGCTGAGTGGGAGACTTGTACACAGAACCCAGCAACCGGGCACTGTTCTGTGAGCATCTGCACAGGTCAAGAGCTCCCATCCTACCTGACCCTCAAGGCAGAATGGTGCACACTCATCTAAGAGTGAAAGCTGCAGACTCGGGCTATGTCTACAACATCTGCCCCAGCAGTTGCCAATGCCTCTACCCAAATGGACCTAGGGAAGGGACAGCCTGCGGTGTAGACTTCAGACTGTAGGAAGTGCCTAGACCTTTCTCCTGGGTTAGGCAACAGACCTGCCTGCAAAAGGTGTGCTCAGGTGGAGGAGGTCCTGCTGCAGATGGTTGAGCTGCAGGAGGCAGTGAGAAGGCTCTGTAGCATCAGGGAGGCTGAGAAAGAGTTAGAAAGCTGGTTCCAAGCACGGTCTACAGTCGACCCACTGTCTGTGGCTATATAGCCAAAAACTTCCCCACCAGAACACAAAGAAGGGAGGTGTGACAATGGTGAAGAAGAATGGAAGCTTGCAAGGGCAAGGACAACCAAGAGGAAGAGTCTTACCCCAAAGTCTGAGGTGCCCCTGCAGAACCGCTTCACTGCTCTGCAGGCCAAAGAGGAAACACCCATCACCTGGGAACAGACACTGAAGCTGAGTAAAGCAGCCCAGTGTGCTCCTTGGATAACAACCAGCATGTCTAAGAAAAGGTGACGGGTGATAGTAGTAGAAGATTCTCTTCTGAGAAGTACAGAGGCACCCAGACTGACCTGCTCCCTAGATAGGTGTGCTGCTTTCCGGAGACTCATATCAGAGGTATCACCAAGACACTACCAAGCCTTGTACAGCCCACTGACTATTGTCCACTGCTGCTATTTCATTTGGGCACCAGTGACACAGCCGGGAGCAGCCTGAGGGGTATGAAGAAGGACTGCAGAGCCCTGGGAGCAGCAGTAAGGGACTCTGAAGCACAAGCAGTTTTTTTCATCAATCCCTCCAGTCAAAGGGAAAGGTTTGAAAGGGCCAGTCAAATCTACTAAATCAATAAATGGTTACAGGACTGGTGCCACAGCCAGGGATTTGGCTACTTGGACCTTGGGACTCACTTTGAGAAACCTGGTCTACTGGGCGCTGACAGGGCCCACCTGTTCGAGACAGGGAAGAGCACCTTTGGTCATAGGCTCACCAATCTGGTGAAAAGCACTTTAACCTAAAGTTGCTGGGGGCTGGGAACCTCAGTCCATCCCATTCATATCATTTCAAAGCCAGGGCCAGCAATAGATGCCCAGATCCTGAAGAAGAATTACAGGTCCACAGGAAAGCACCTTGAAATACTAGGGCCTGAGCAGTGAGGCCCTGAACCAAAGTTGACCTCTAGGTGAACCCCACAACCTAATAATATACCTAATATGTATAATATTGATCACATATGCAATATATAACCTTATGAATATATGCAAATTTATAAAAGCTTTTGTTGTAATGCTTATAGAGAATTCCTGTAATACTTGCTGTGAGATAATAATTGTGTAACAGTAGCCCCACTTGCCAAAGAAAGATAAACCTGCCTCAAACCTTCAAATAGACCTCTATGTGACAGAAGCTAGCAGGGTGGTGACGGGCATTGTTTAAAGACGCATAATCAAAGATAACCAGACACCTTTACTTTTTAACCTTTTCTCGGGCTCTGGCCAAGCGTGGGAAAAAGTTAATAGGGAAGAAATAAAAACTACATCAGATGTTTTTTGCAGCTTAAGATATAAAGTTGTTTATTTAACTGTATAAAAGCAGGGACCGTTTACAGGGAAATTTGGAAGCCTCCTCTATACAGTGGATGCACTGTATAGAGATTTCCCAATTGCCGGGATGAGTTCTCCAAATCCTTCACTGTAAATGGGCTCCCCAGCACCTGTGGATCTGGATGATAGTAATATGGGGCAATTGGTGATGTATCTTTCTTAATCACTATCGCTAACTCTATGTAGTAATGATTAGGTGCATCACCTTATTATTGTGCTTGCTATAGTAGTTTGCTTGTTGTCTTCCTCTTTTACCTTATCTTGCTTTATTTTTTCTGTACTATTTTCCTTATTACTTTGTCACTTTGGACATAAGCAAAAATAAGGGTTTTTTTGTGTCCTCTGTGCTATCCCCATTGATTGGCAAAACACACCTGAAGGGCAACACAAAGACTTTTCAGACAGTAAAACAGCTTCACTAGGGCCCCACCATGTCCCCCCTCCCCCCCTTCCCATCTGTTAGAGAAACAACACAGCAGGGCATAAGGAAGCCAAGAGGTTTCTGGAGTGCGTTGATGACAACTTCCTTCTCCAAGTCGCAGAGAAGCCAATGAGAAGAGGTGCTAGGCTGGACCTTCTTCTCACCAGCAAGGAAGGGCTGGTGGGGAATGTGAAACTCAAGGGCAGTCTTGGCTGTAGTTCAAGATCTTTAGGGAGGGGATGAGGCTGCGTAACAAACTTACTACTGTGGACTTCAGGAGAGGACTTTGACTTCTTCAGGGATCTGCTCAATGGAATGCCATGGGACAGGGCCATGGAGGGAAGAGAGACCCCAGAAAGCTGGTTAATATTCAGGGAATACGTCCTGTAGGCTAAGGAGAGATGCTTCCCAACAAAGAGGAAGTCAAGCAAAAAACACCGGGAGGCCTGCATGTGTGAACAATGAGATTATAGACAAACTATAATCTCAAGTTTAAGGTCCTGCATGAGGGCCTGGGCAATCCCAAACATAAATACGGGCTGGGCAGAGAATGGATTGAGACCAGCCCTGAAGAAAAGGACTTGGGGCTGCTGGCTGATGAGAAGCTCAACATGAGCCAGCAATACACACGTGCAGCCCAGAAAGCCAACTGTGTCCGGGTCTTCAACAAACGAAGTGTGACCAGCGGGTCAAGGGAAGTGATTCTCCCCTTCTACACCACTCTCGTGAGATCACACCTGGAGTACTGCATCCAGCTCTGGAGACAGCAGCACATGAAAGATATGGACCTGTTGGAGCAAGTACAGAGGAGGCCACAAAGATGATCAGAGGGCTGGAGCACCTCCTGTACAAGGATAGGCTGAAAAAGTTGGGGTTGTTCAGCCTGGAGAGGTGAAGGCTCTGAGGACACCTTAAAGCAGCCTTCCAATACCTAAAGGAGGCCTACAGGAAAGATGGGGAGTGACTCTTTCAGCAGCGAGTGCACTGATTGGATGAAGGGTAACAGTTTTAAGCTGAAAGAAAAAGATTTAGACTAGAAAGAAATTTTTTACTGGGAGGATGGTGAGGCACTGGAACAGGTTTCCCAGACAAGCTGTGGATGCCCCATCCCTGAAGGTGTTCAAGGCCAGGATGCATGAGGCTTTTAGCAACCTGGTCTAGTAGAAGACGTCCCTCCCTGCGGCAGGGGGGGTTGGAAATAGATGATCTTTATAGTCTCTTCCAACCCACACCATTCTATGATCCTATGATTCTATTAAGTTGCCTTCACAAGCATGTAGCTAGAAACTGTCAGAATCTGGATCCCTATGCCTCCTTACTTAGTAAACACAGATTCTGCATTTGGCATGGCTATTGTCAATTTTCAGATGCATTACACTCTGGTTTAGCCATTAGTGTTGATTAACACAGCTCTGAAGTCCACATCACTATCTCCCCTTCTACCAAGGTGACTTTACACTTCTGTCACTCTGTGCAAATGCTTTTCATAGAATCATAGAATCATTACGGTTGGAAAAGACTTCAAGGATCATCAAGTCCAATCACCAACCCAACACCGGCTAACCCACAAAACCATGTCCCTAAGCACCACATCTACATGTTTCTTGAACACCTCCAGAGATGGTAACTCCACCATGGGTAGCCTGTTCCAATGTTTGACAACTCACTCAGTGAAGAAATTTTTTTCTAATATCCAGCCTAAACCTCCCCTGGTGCAACTTGATGCCGTTTCCTCTTGTCCTATCACTTGTTACTTCCGAGAAGAGGAGAGCACGCACCTCACTACAACCTTCTTTTAGGTAGCTGTATCAAATGAAAAGGTCTCCCTTAAACCTCCTTTTCTTTAGACTAAACAACCCCAGTTCCCTCAGCGATTCCTCGTAAGACTTGTACTCCAGACCCTTCACCAGCTTCGTTGCCCTTCTCTGGACCTGCTCCAGCACCTCAATGTCTTTCTTGTGGTGAGGGGCCCTAAACTGAACACAGAATTCAAGCTGTGGCCTCACCAGTGCTGAGTACAGGGGCACAATGCCTTCCCTAGTCCTGCTGGCCATGCTATTTCTGATACAGGCCAGGATGCCATTGGCCTTCTTGGCCACCTGGGCACACCTAGGCTCATGTTCAGCCAGCTGTCGACCAGTATCCCCAGGTCCCTCTCAGCTGGGCAGCTTTCCAGCCACTCTCCCCCAAGACTGCAGCGTTGCAGGGGGTTGTTGTGACCAAAGTGCAGGACCCGGCACTTGGCTTTATTGAACCTCATACAATTGGTGTCAACCCATCGGTCCAGCCTGTCCAGATCCCTCTGCAAAGCCTTCCTACCCTCAAGGAGATCAACACACCCGCTCAGTTTGGTATCATCAGAAAACTTACTGAGGGAGCACTGAATCCCCTCATCCAGGTCATCGATAAAGATGTTAAACAGGACAGGCCCCAAAACCTGGGGAACACCAGTGATGACCAGCCGCCACCTGGACTTAACTCTGTTCACCACGACTTTCTGGGCTCGGTCATCCAGCCAGTTTTTTATCCAGCAAAGAGTATTCCTGTCTAAGCCATGAGCCACTAACTTTTCTAGGAGAATGTTGTGGGACATGGCATTGAAGGCCTTGCTAAAGTCGACATCCACGGCCTTTCCCTCATCCACTGGGCAGGTCACCTGGTCATAGAAGGAGACCAGATTGGTCAAGCATGACCTTCCTTTCATGAACCCATGCTGGCTGGGCTTGATCCCCTGGTTGTCCTGTACATGCCGTGTGAACACACTCAAAATGAGCCGTTCCATAATCTTGCCCGGTACCGAGGTAAGGCTAACAGGTCTTTAGTTCCCTGGGTCCTCCTTATGGCCCTTCTTGCAGATGGGTGTCACATTGGCAAGTTTCTAGTTTTCTGGGACCTCCCCTGTTAGCCAGGACTGTTGACAAATGATGGAGAGGGGCTTGGCAAGCTCCCCTGCCAGCTCCCTTAGTACTCTGGAGCGGATCCCATGTGGCCACGTAGACTTGTATGTGTGCAGGTAGTGTAGCAGGTCATTAACTGCTTCCTCCTGGATTGTGGGAAGGTTATTCTGCTCTTTGTCCCTCTCTACCAGCTCAGGGAGTTGAATACCCTGAGGATAACTAGTCTGACTATTGAAGACTGAGGCAAAGAAGGCATTAAGCACCTCAGCCTTTTCCTCATCCTTGGTGACAATGTTACCTCCTGCATCCAACAAGGGATGGAGATTCTCCAAAGCTCTCCTTTTGTTGTTGATTTTTTATTATCTCTTACCACAGCAGCCAGGCTGAGTTCTAGTTGGGCTTTTGCCTTCCTAATTTTAACTCTTCATGACCTAACAAAATCCCTGTACTCTTTTTGGGTTACCTGACCCTTCTTCCAGAGATTGTAGACTCTCCTTTTTTCCCTGAGTCACAGGAAAATCTCTTTGTTTAGCCAGGCTGGTCGTCTTCTCTGCCATTTTTGGTTTTCTGCAGATGGGAACAGCCTGCTCCTGCACTTTCAAGATCTCCTTCTTGAGGAATTTCCAGCCTTCCTGGGCCCTCTTACCATTCAGGACAGTCTCCCAAGGGACTCTCCCAACCAGCATCCTACACAACCTAAAGTTTGGCCTTTGGAAGTCCATGTTAGTGGTTTTGCTGGCACCTCTCCTTACTTCACCAAGGATCAAGAACTCTATCATATCATGGTCACTAAGCCCACGACAGCCTCCAACCACCACATCTCCCACCAGTCCTCTGTGAACAGCAGGTCAAGCAAGGCACCTCCCATTGTTGGCTCGCTTACCAGCTGTATCTGGAGTTATCTTCCACACTCTCCAAGAATCTCCTAGACAGCCTCGTCTCTGCCATGTTGTATTTCCAAGCAGATGTCTCTCAAGTTGAATTCTCCCACAGGAAAGAGGGGGAGTGATTGCAAGACTTCTGCCAGCTACATATAGAATGCCTCATCTGCTTCCTCCTGCTGGTAGGGTGGCCTATAACACACTCCCAGCAGGATATCAGCCTTGTTAGCCCTTCCCCTCATTCTTACCCATAAGCACTCAAACTTATCATCACAGTCATTGAGTTCTATACAATGAAAACACTCCCTAACATACAGAGCCACTCCACCACCTCTCCTTCCTTGCCTATCCCATCTGAAGAGCTTAGAGCCATCCATTGCAGCACTCCAGTTATGAGTCTCATCCCACTATATTTCTGTGATGGTGGCTAAGTCATAGCTGTTCCGCTGCACAATGGCCACCAGCTCCTCTTGTTTGTGGCCCTAAAGTCTACCAAGGTGACTTTACACTTCTGTTACTGTCTGCAAATGCTTTTCAAGAATTGCTTCACACAGTCTGCTACTCAGGCCTCTGAACATCTCAACAAAAAAACCACAACATTTTTTCCCAATAGACTGTCAACCATAAATTACTTTGACATCCAGAACATCTCTCAGGACTAAGAACATCTCAAGGTAAGCCCATTCCCTTCAAATGTCTGGAAAGAACAAGAAATACCTTCTACTCCCAAACTAACAGGTGTAGCAATTCTGTTGCACATGTTCCTACCCTGGAGCTGATTAAGCAGCACTCTTCATGTATCACTCAAGAAGAAAACACACACAGAACAGATAAGAGTCTAAACAGCTTTGTTCTTGGTGCCTCTTTCTTATCCTGTTGTCTTATTTAATCTCCATCATAGTGAGACCTAGCCAGCCCTTCTAGAACATGGAGGTCTCAGCACAAATGTTTTTAAAAGAAGGAAGGTAAAGTTTCTTTGTAGAATTTTACAGTAATTTACTTCAGAAGAAAAAACCCCCACAGTGCTGTTAAACATCAGGGGACTAAAGACCTCTTGCAAGTCACCTTACAGCCTTGATTCTACAAGCTGTGCTTGTTCTATTTTCAGTCTTCTATCAATAGCTCCTTCTCTCAACCTTTTTAATATACAGGCCATCCCTGCTACTGATCCATGTGTTTTTCAGCATGCTATGGAGTTACCTCAGTCTATAGAACTGTTTAGAAAAGCTCAAGGGATCAGGAGGAAATTGGGCAAGAAAACCAATTGATTTCATTTCTATACTTTTTGTTTACTTCAGCAGAGTCAAAAGAAAACTGAAGGGCATGGAACACTTTTGAACCAGAAAAAAATGTCTTTCAGAAACTTCTCTATAGAAGATTTTCAAACTTTGCCCATTTTGAGGTTTCACATCCTCATTTAGGCAAGAAAGATGAGGAAAGCAAGATTTTAATGGCTCACAGCTCTGCACAACCTCAACTATTAGAAATATTGCATAAATGAAAGAGCCAACAATGCAGTCCTAAAAGAAAACAGATTTTTATAAATGTGCTTGTCTCCCGTCATTCTCCACATGGCCATTTGTTGTAAGTCTGCTAAGTCCATTCTTCAGAGAGACTCTGTCCCTCTTGCTGTTCTGTCGAATGGAGGGTATAGCAGGAGGGTACAAAGCCACGTGGTCATTTGTGGAGAATGACGGGAGACAAGCACACCTGGTCGTGATCATCAAGTCTCAAAGTTTATTTCGATAGATGCTTCCTTTTATAAAGCAGTTAATTAGGTTCATACATATTGCAAAAGCAGCTCATTAGGCTCATACATTTTGCAAAAACCAAGCTCAGGATTGGAGCATAGTGACTACTATTGTTTCTGTGCATCTGGTGATCACTAGGTATGTGGTGCATTGTTTCTGCTGTGCGCCTGGTAATCACTAGGTATGCAGTGCATTGTTTCTGTGTTAACGGCTAGTATAATATTTAATCTCAAGGACACACTGACCTTGAGACTCTTGCTTCTTCTGCTACTCTGCAAAGCATTATGGTAGTTATGTTCATGCAAAGCACTATGGTAGTTATGCTCATGCAAGCTCAATCACATCCCTTCCTTTCTCATTCAGCCATTCGCCCACAATATTCTCCACAGTAGGTAAGAGGAGAGAATACTGTTGTCAGATGTCAGGATAGTATTTTTGGTGGCAACAGAGCTCCTGTATCTGCCTAGGTGTGCGCTCGTAACAGTAGCTGATGCACTTGGACGAACCCATCTGGGAGGTATCCAAGGTAGGTCCTCCACCACACTCCTTTCCAAGCTCTTAGTGATGTTAGCAGTGCTGCTGAACCCAGGTGGTTCCCAGCCTGTTGGGAGCCACCCAAGCCATCCAAGAGAGAGCAGGGAAATTCCTAAGACTCCCAATACAGCTGTGGCTATCTACAAAAGGTCATCAGGATTCAGAACCAGAGTGTTTACTGTACGTTAAGAGTGCTGTCTTTTCTTATCTCAGGCCAAGAAACAAAATAACTGGCTTTTTACCACCTACCTTCAGTGGTAAGAAATGTGGAATGTAGAATGTGGAATTAATGTCTCACAAAAACCCCTTTTACCTGGAGGGTGCTATTATACCACTATGCCATTCCCCACACCCACAAGCCTTGAGACCCAGGGGAGCTTTCAGTACAAGACAAGAAAACCCAATACATAGGGACCCCAAGGCCTCAAATGTCAATTGGGATAAGCTAGCGCTGGAGAAAGGGACTGTTTTTAAATACACTGTCACCAACGCACTGACACATTTCCACAGTGCAATTCAGTGCTGACAAGCACACACATCATTTGCTGTGGGGGAAGTAGTTCACGCTCTTTTCTACCCTTAGTGTTTGCTCTGGA
Organism: Pterocles orientalis; assembly: GCA_011057875.1. Taxonomy (NCBI): domain Eukaryota; kingdom Metazoa; phylum Chordata; class Aves; order Pterocliformes; family Pteroclidae; genus Pterocles; species Pterocles orientalis. Next base: position 136,465 of record WKFP01013528.1, on the reverse strand, counting down.
ATCAAGTCACTAGAGCAAGGCTGACATAACAGCACAAACAGCATCCTTTCAAGGCTATAGCTTGCTTGCTGTCAAAGACATAACCAAATGTGCAGCCTGCTGTACTTGGCCTTTGACCCATAATGCTGTAGTCATACACAGAGACCATGCGCAGGGGAAAGAAGGGAAAAGCACAATTAAAAGCTTTACACAGAGAAACATATACTGTTCACTTCAATAGCCAATTAAATACATTTAGGATCCTCATTTACAACCGAGAGCCACAGGCATAAGGAAGGTTATCAAAAGGACAGTTTTGGCATTGAAATGTTTAACAAATGCACTCAAAAAGAACTAGTAGGAGGGGCTGTTATTTTCAATCCATCTGCAACCTCAAATGCAACTATATTCAGTCTCATTTTTTGCAGACAGATGGGCTGCAATACTGAGAAGCTGCCCATTTTTTCCTGTGGAAAGCTGAGAGCTCACCATTCACTCTATACATGGGAAAAAAAGAATTAAAAAAAGATTGAAAAAAAGATAATATATTCTCAGCTATAGGAAGTGAAGGTCTTATAAATTACGTCAAAAGAAACTTGCTGAACAAAGGTTAGAAAGATCTTCCCAGCAGTGAAACAGAGTTTATCAATGTTCACTAACAGAAATAGTCTGAAGTGGTAATCTGAGAGAAGCATGGTACATTTTGTGGTGGGTCTATGCAATCAGCATCTGTCATGAATATGTGTGGGTTCACATAACTGTATAACTGAGACTCCATTTGCACTGTAGGAAAGGTCTATACAGCTTGTCAAGGTAACTGAGATGACATGAAAGTAGGTCATCAAGGATGATAGGTATAGGACAGCCTCAATCCAAGAAACTATTAGTAGAGTGGATCTTTCCAGTCAGAGAAAAAAGATACGTTGCTGGAGCTCTACAGAATCAGTAATGACTGGGAGAAGGCATGACTCTTCACTGTCTCTTTAAATATAAGAGCTAAACAGGACTAAGGAGGAAGCAAGTTTCAAAAAAGTTAGTCCAAGGAAAACTCCTGAGAAACAGGAGAATATGGTTATTCATAAAGCAAGTAACTGACCTGTGAAACTCCTTGCCACAGAATATTGCAAAGCCTACAATCCTTTCATGGCATGGAGAGGAGAACAGAGAAGATTAAGAAGAAAAAGAGGGCTGCTAAATATAAAAAAACAAACTACTTTATGTTCAAGAAGTTCCTGAATGAGCATTGTTGGAAGCTGGGAAAATATTTGGGGAAACACCATTCTAAATTTCCTCTATTCTTATAGCCTTAACTATGTGCAGCAGCAGTATGGGGGGCCCAGTTGACCTGTGTTCTTATCCTGTTGGATTTCTATTCCAACAGTGGGCAACATTTAGCCTAGATTAGGATTAAGGTAAAATTGGAGTTTATACCCATAGATTATTAAATTTCAGCACTAGGCTGGTGGCAGGAGAATTAATGGAAATTGAGGTCTTTGTGCAAGAGTCCTTTAAAAAAAGGAAACAGAATGTGACTTTACAAATGCTATTACAATTTCTGGAAGCTAAGACACATCATCTTCCCTGATGTCCCATCAAGACATTCTTTTCTTTGTTGCTTTTTATCCCCCGCAGTAACCGCAGTGTGTGGGTATTTTTGCATGTCTATTTTACAATGTTACTACATGGTATGGATAATTTCTTTGGTGTTTGGAAGTTTAAAAAAAAGGCTGATAAGATTTACGCACAGCAAGTCTGCTCCACCAACAAGATCCTCTTTCAGGTTTGGCAGCTGCTAATTGGATACAATAAGTTTAAATTCTTAACAATGAAGTTACTATTGGCTGTTCTAGATCCTGGGAAAGTAATTTTCACAGTTATGGGAGCACAACTTCTAAGATAACTTAGTTGTGCTAATAAATTTCTCTCAGTTCCTCCTTATCTTCCTCACGTCCTGTATAATTAGATACCTCTGCACACCTGGTCATTTTTCTTCTTTCCCAGGATCCTCTATTAGCCTTATAATTACAAGGTCTAAAGTTAGTATCATAGTTAAAATTCTACTTCAGCATAAAATGCCCCTACAAAGTATGCTTCAGGCTTTTGGAGCTCAGCACACAGACTAACACTGCACTTCAGTGTGAAATTGAAGGTCACAAAATAAATGAAAAATGCCATCAGACTTTTTAGCAAGACAAGGAAATCCTTTCGAGCACTTCCTTTATCCATAAACTTGGGCTTGTTTGTACTTGAACAGAAAAATAGTTTAGTTGCTTGTGCATTTCAACTTCATTCTTTTGCAAGAACATAAATGTATCCCCTTTAATCCCAAGAAGTCCAGAAGTTTGAAAACAGTTTTGTTTGAAAAAATAAATTCTCATAATGTAAGCCTACTATTTTTATAGGCTACATTTTGCTTTGTCAGTATTTTTCCATGAACAGTTGTCAAACATTGGCTGTGAGGGTTCATCTGTGGTGTGCAATTTGCTGTCCATACCAAACACAACAAGTAATAATCCTTGATCTCCCCATCTGCTCAGTGACAGAATTACAGGGCACCCCACTGGTCATGTTTGTCAATCACCAACTCAAGTATTTTTCATTTGAATTGCACATTTTGTGGAGCTATTTATCTAATACAAATTCTCTCAAATGGGCTCTTCCTTCAAGAGGGAAGAAGGGAAATATGTATACTCAGGAATTTCACATTTTATTTAGGCACCTGCTTAAGTCACAGATTCTGTACATGTGCACGTCTGTGACACTTGACTGCAAATCATGCTGTTTTACTGAATGTTGCACCACAGTGTAGCTGAGCTATATGGATGCAGAAGCACTTGCCACGACAGGGACTGGTGCCTAGAACCTTCATTCCATTCTGTGAGCATGTAAAGAGTCCCCTGCCAGACTAAAAATTTCTGCTTTTACTTATCAAATTATATACATGGGTTGAGATTTTGCCTTCAGTCACAGAGTTGGTTTAAGTGTTTCCATCCTCCCACTTCATTCCTCTTACTCTGTCCTCACACTGTAACCCTAAACGTCTCTGTGCAAATCCTTGCAGGGCTTCTCTGAAAATGCATGGGAACCTACGACAAAAGGAATTGCTGTGTTGCGGACCGTCACCATCTAACCTTCCTGGAACCACAGCTTGCACTATTTGCTTCACAGCATGAAGCTGAATATAAAAACAGACCATTTTTCAAAAGCTTCAAGAATCCCACAGCCAATTAGCCCTTGGTGTCTTTTCAGAAAGCAAGCCTCTGGTGGGCACAGATAACATGCATATTGCTAGGACTCACCATGTTCAGACATTCATTCCTGTCCCTTCTTTTTCCTACCAGAAATTATCTTCCTAAGCTCTTCAATTGCAGCCACATGGCTATGATCCAAGGCAAATCTGTAAAACCAAACTGGCCAGTTTGATTGGTCTGGGAGGCCTGAAGTGTCAACGAAGCAGTGCGAATAACACTTTCCTGAGCCTTCAATATATTCTTCTGTCCAAGGAATCTCACCATGAAACAGACATTAGTACAGTGTTTCCAATCTACTGACACTCACTCCTAGGCCACAAAAACACCAGGTTAAAAGAGTATAAGGCACTTTTATACAAAGGCTGATCGTGCCTTTGAGTGTAGTCAGAACACCAGCATAACTGTGCAAACTTATAATTAGGTAATTATATTGATATCCCCCCATAGTCCTCAACCACTTTTTATTTGACACCACACTGACGCGAGTATGAGGTCTATACAGAATACAGCTGCCTAATAATAGACTTTGAGTTACCTTTATTGTACAGTCCAAGCTGCAATGACTAGAGACTCTAGCCTAGTATTAGGTGACTATTCTCAAGAATGGTTACTGTCATTAGATATAGTGAATTCCTGCTGCCCTAGGCACCACAAACAGGATTAACAGCCACAAAAGGATGCCAAATTATTCCAGAGGACTGCTCCCGTAATACACAATGGAGAGCATCCAATCCTGTTGCCAGCACTACCACAGACCATTCGTGGCAGTATATTCTTCCCAGCTTCACCTAGTCCATCAAGGACTATCAAGGAAAGGCTTTTCACAACTAGCTGTGTCCTTATCCCTGCCAGGCCAACCAAGGGGAAAATATGTAAAATATTTCCAACATGGAAATATTAACAGCACAATGTTTAAACCTGTGAGTACAATGCTAGGTTTTGTACAGATAGTCTCTCACAGAGGACCTTTAAGGAAACTGGGGGAGCAGATCTCAGAAGGAAGAGGATTTTTGTGATGTACTGGGACAATCTTCAGAAGAAGCAATGCAGCTTGTTAACCTATGCAGGCCAGAGTGGAAATTCAGCTTAATGAAAGTCTGAATCATGCTGAAGCAAAAGCGGTATTGAAAAGAGTAAAGAGATACTCACTGACTTCAGTGCTTGAAGGAACAGGGTGCATGGGTGAGCACTATTAAAAGCATGGACTTCCTAATCACAGGAAGCCTGGTACTTATGATGTCTTGTCAGATGAATGGAATTCTGGAGGGAAACAAAAGTGTAACCACCCCACTGCAGTCTGAAGTGACACCTGTTGATACGTCTGCTCCATTTAGATCACTGCACTTTCATTTGTGGTATTCTGCCACCATTTTTGAGTTTCACTAGATAATTTTTCCAGTCCAGAAGCTGTCACTATTGAACTTTTCCTCTAACCCTTTGGACACCTCAGTGTCTCTTGCTTCAGGAACACTGTCCCTTGACAGGTCCTCCAAACTTCCAATTACAAACCAGAGAACAAGACAATCTTCAAACAGACATGTAACATAGAGCTGTACTTGGAGAAAAAGTTTCTTCAGACTGGCTTCTAGGTTACCATGGCATGTGTACCTGGTACTGTCCTGGCTTTTGTTTTTCTTCTGTTCCATCGTTTCTGCTGCTGCCATAATAAACAAAGCCTTGAACACTTTCTGGGCTTGATATACAGGCTCTTTTTATCATTCCCTGACACATCTCAAAATGTATTTGTTCTTACCAAATTCACGAAAAATCACCAACTTCCTTGTTGCCCAAACTGTGTAATGAAAGGAATCCCCCCTGATATGCTCTCACTCTTTTTTTTTGTTCCTAAATAAACATAATTTCTGGATCATTTAATTTAGCTCCATCAAGCTTTCTGCTGATCTCCCTGCATTGTCAGCTTCCTTCTCCCTCTGTCATAAAAGTTTTAATTTTTCTTGTGTGTAATAGAAAACACGAATAAGGTTTCAGAGTGACTTGAGTGCAGCTTTGTTTACAGTAAGACTCGTATGTGGCCACCAGTGAAAGCTACTCTGAATATTAACCTGACATTGCTAAAATCTAATTTATTGGTACAACAGCTTTTAAAGTTATGGTATATGTTATATGTTATGCTCAAAAATCCATGCAATTACTTGTCAACATTTACTACTGTAAATTAACTGTCAGAATAGTTCTAAATGTAATCCTCTTGCTGGGTTTTAGGCTGTATTCAAGGCATCAATCAATGAACTACTGTGGCCTGATGCAGCCTGGTCTACCGCTAGCTGGCCTGTAGTTCACAATGTGCAAAAGCACAGCTTCTTTTCACAGAGTCCCTATCTTCCACCAATATTTCTAGCCTTTCTCATTTACTCCTTCCAGTACTCTGAAAAATATCAGCCAACAATGCTGGTCTGAGTTTAATGCTGATTGAGATGCAGTATCCAGGATAAGCAAGGAAAGGATATCCGTTCTTACACACTTGTATGGACTCTCCCATCTTACTGCTAGCTCAAAGCATAGGAAGCTGCTAATATTTACGGTGATACTGGTCGAGAACATAGTTCATCCTAGTGTTGCACAGAGGTGATCAAGGAGGCAGAGAGGATGGGGAATGCTTATCTGCCATCCTACACTGAACATGCTGAAAGTACAGTCTAACTCTATATGAGGTTGTTAATTAAATTCTTGGCTTAAATCTGAACACAGGTCTCAGTTGTTTACACCACAAAGCACAGGCAGGCCCTTGGCTACTGTTCTACCTTTGGGAAGAATGCTAGGCCTGCTTAAGTGTCGTCGTCCAGCACATAGTCCATCCTGAACCATCTCTAGAGAGCGATCATTCACCTACCTCTCCCGAATCTCAAAGCAACCGTTGGGAGGTCCAGTACAGGTCCCCCCTGTTTCCTAGGCTGGGCAAACAGTCCACTTTACCAACAGCAAGATGAACACGTGAATACAGCTCAGAATCTGAGCCTTCTGTATGGACTCCACTATGCACCACTCCCAAGTTGTGTGCCTTTGCACCTCCAACACCCGAACAAAGTCGGAACAACTTTCCTGGCTCAATCACTCATTGCAGAGACTGGTTAAAAAGCAGCCGGGCATCACACGTGGAAAGGATATTGCCTATAACATGGGCAGGGTCTTGGCAAATCCACATACAAGCAGCCTTAATTCTCTCTGAAAGCCATTATTCAGTATCTGACAACAGTGTGCCACCAGAACAATGCAGATTTCCTTGTGGTCTCTGTGGCCCTTTGTTGGGTCATGGAGCCAGCTGGACACCTATCAGCATGGTGATCTACCACAGCATCTACTTCCTTCAGCACAGGCTCACCAGCCCTTGCCTTGCCAGCCACCTGATGGCGCACATTATAAGCCCACGGCTTCTGTTTAAAAGGACATTCTGAGCCTGACCTAAGACTCAGTTTTAATCCATTCAGTATGCTGTTTGTTGATATCCTAATGCATTCAATGACAGCACACAATGCCTACCTTCACATCTTCCAGAACCTAAGTTATTATATCAGCAATACTGCAACTCCGTCTGCCATGCGATCTATTCCACAAGGAATAGGCTCAATGTGACATGATACACTTTTAGGAAAATGTCTATTGACTGCCATCAATTAAACACACACACTGAAGTATTCATCTACCTTCCTTCTGTCAGACATTTTCTTGAATTTTTCAACATACAGATGAAGTTGAGTCATCCCCTTTCCCTCTCACTATATAACTGTCGAAAGTAACATCAGTTTACTTCTGGACTTCCTTCAGTATTCAGATAACTTACTGGAAGAACACAGTCTTACTTTTTTCACGGAGTTACCTGAGCAGCAATTTTAAAATTTTGCAAAGGCTCTCATCCTCTTGGGTCACAAAAGATTTCATCAGTTTTATACATCTTGGCTCTACCATTTGTCTCAGTAGAAACACTTGTTGAATGTATCCCTTTTCGTGCAGAGCACTGCAAGCTCAGCTGTCATTAAAGAAACTAGGCCTAAGCCTTTGGCCACTTGCTAATTCTTCATGCCTCCCTTGGCATCTCAGTTTCCCTTTCTAATCCAGCTTGCTCCATTTTGCTCATACATGCACATAATTCACCCTAATTTGTTGACAGACAAATAGTGCTTCATTGGAAGTTTTTGCTCAAGGATACTTAAAGAACACACATACTGTTTTTTAAACTAATGGTGAACGGGAACAAGGCTATAAATGTGAAGCTGACAATAGGAAGAGCACTTTTTTTTCCAATAAAAAATACTTGCTGAACCGCTTTGCATGACAGTTTTTACAGTTTTATCAATATTTAGATAGTTGCTTGCGCAGTGACCACTTTAAAACATATACACATTATCACACTTCCATCACTAACAAGGACTAGTTCTATTAAAACAAAACAGCACATCACGAGCAGCCCTGTGTTGCTCACAGTCTCATAACTACTTAATGCCTCACACGCAATATCTATTTGGGAACCAACAAAAAGTCTCAGCCCTGCAAGAGAGATTCCCACTCCTTCTCCAGGATCCAGTCTTCTTTGCAGGCTCTTTATTTCATCCTTGCAGAAGTACTGCTAGTTCACCAACATAATCTCTACCTGACCTCCCATTTCATGTTCAAATACTAACAGAACAGTCAGATTTGCTTCCCATATTAAGATTCAGTGTACCCTGGAAGGACAAAGTAAGATTATTTGCCTTGATTCTGTTTAAACAAACAGGAGAATTCCTCAGCAACTAGCAAGGTTGGTTGGGTTTTTTTTCTCTCGTATCATACAGTCACGAGCTCTAGAAACAAAAATATAGCTGGCATTGAAGAAACCCAGAAATCTGTTAGATTCTTTTCTCTCTGTCTGAAATATGCTGAAGTTCTACTTGATGAAAATGTGTTCTGTGCTTTGGTGAGCTTCCAAAAGCTCTCTTTATTTCATGGTCCACACAAGAGTGATTCTGTGCACTGTGTGAGTGAGTCTCCTTCCTTGGGACTCGGTGAGTGGAAATACTATACTTTCTTGTATTGTTTCCAAGAAAGAATGTCTGAACAAGCAGCTAACCACATTGCATCGTACTGGTGTGAAGAGGGAAGCTCTTACAAGCTCTCTGCAGGTCTTCCATCATGTTGGTGCTATTTCTAAAGCATTCCTGCAGTCATATGATGTGAGATGGAACTTCCTTTTTTAATTGTGTACAAGGAAAAAGGTATTCCAAGTAGCTCTCTAGTGGCTCAGTAGCTAGTAAGCACAGTTCATTATCTTAGTATGACTTCTAGGCTCCCCTCAAAACAGTCTAAGCCATATGACTCAGCCCTCTGAAATACTAAACTGCCTTCTGGAGTGACTTGGCCTGGAGACCAGGAACCACCTGCCCTGCTGCTTTGACAGCTTACAGTGGGACTCTAGGAAAGGACTAAGGTTTTGAAGTGCTGCGGAGGCAGTAGCAGGCAGAACTGCTACCTTGTACCCCTCACATATGTCTCTTTCCTGCTGCAGAGCAGGCCCAGCTAATGCGGAGGTCAGTGAACCATTTCCAACACAGATAGAGTCAAGCTTAATATAAGGAATTCTGCTCTGTATGAGGACACATCCAGAAATCTTGGGGTGCGGGGAGAAGGGTTTATCAGGCCAACCACATCCTCCATCCATTCAGTCTTCTACACAGACTGCTTTGCATTACCCATGCCAAGGTGCCTCTCAGATTTGGCAGTACAGAATATTCGAGAAGTCACGGCACTCTGGTGAAGTTCCTGCTGACTGGAAAAGGGGAAACATAACCCCTGTTTTTGAAAAGGGAAATAAGGAAGACCTGGGAAACTGCAGGCCAGTCAGTCTCACCTCTGTGAGACTACAGGAAAGATGGGGAGGCACTCTTTATAGTGCAGTGTAGTGATAGGAGGAGGGGGAGTAGCTTTAAGATAAAAGAGGGTAGATTTATATTAGATATTATATTAGATAGATAGATTTATATTAGATACTTGCACGACTTAATCTTCTAAATACATGGAATTTACATCCTAGTTGTGAAACCACAGATAGAGTCAGAGTGGAGAACAAGCTGTTTTTTTATCAGTAACTGATCTCATGGGATGTTTGAGCTGGAGAAAAAGGCTTTTGAGAAAAGCCTGCCTTTGAGTGACCTGTGCTGATCAAAAACATGGCAAGAGAAGCTAAGAATAGCACTAGCATTTTGCAGCAAGAACCTAGGTGTTCCCTTAGCTGCCAAACAAGCAAGCTCAAAACAGTTCTGTTCTCACGCAGCACACCTGCCTTCAAAATCACAAGAAAAATCCCTTTATTTTCTAAAAAGGTAGGAAATGGTGGGAAAGCATGACTCAGATCTGAGTCCTCAGCATTGGCAGATTTTGCCTAGACTCTAGAAAGCAGCACAAGGGTGTGAGCAGAGCAGTGCCCATACTAGTGTGACTACAAATGAATGCATCTTCATTTCTAGCCCACAGAAAAATCCTATCTGCCAATTCCTTCTGGTTCTAAACAGGATAAAGTGATCTGAGTATGACAGTAGATGTGTTTGATTTTAGGTCTTATGGCTCATTGCAGAAACCAGCCTCAAGATTTTGAGACAGTTCTGTCTCTGGATGTTGCAACAAACACCTTCTATAAGATTTCCCAGCATAGGAGGTTGATAAGGGCTTGCAAAGTAAATTGCCATACTACATACATAAAGAAACCCACACACAAAACAAAGACACAAGTGGAAGGCAGCCTACTATTTTTGTAGAATCTCTTTTGTTCATTAGTGCAGAAAGAATAGACTTTTATGCTGTTTTGACATGCAAGAGGATGACTAGGCAGCCTACAGCTCAATTGTTTCCACTCCACATGGCTTCATATCTGCCAGTCCTGCTCTCTGGATTATTACACACGACACTCTCTTTTTCTGCCTCCACTTGACGGAAGTCAAACATGGCTCTCAAATGAGGCATCTATTTTGCCCACCTTCTACACCTTTAGCACAACAGTGTGCTCAACTGTCTTGTTTTATAATGACTTGTGTTAATCTTCAACAGCAAGAAAGTACATGTAAAGTGGAAGACCTTCTCTCTCCCACCAACAAATGACCTTCAGCCCAGGTGTTCAGAGGATTTTGGATTAAAACCCATTTTGTAGCTGTGGAAGAATTTCATAGAATCATAGAATGGCCTGGGTTGAAAAGGACCATAGTGATCATCTAGTTTCAACCCCCCCCGTCACATGCAGGGCTGCCAACTACTAAACCAGGCTGCTCAGAGCCACATCCAGCCTGACCTTGAATGCCTCCAAGGATGGGGCATCCACAACCTCCCTGGGCAACCTGTTCCAGTGTGCCACCACCCTTTAGGTGAAAAACTTTCTCCTAATCTCTAACATAAACCTCCCCTGTCTTAGTTTAAAACCGTTCCCCCTTGTCCTATCACTATCCACACTCGTAAACAGTCGCTCCCCCTCCTGTTTATATGCTCCATTCAAGTACTGGAAGGCCGCAATGAGGTCTCCCTGGAGCCTTCTCTTCTCCAAGCTAAACAAGCCCAGTTCCCTCAACTTTTCCTCATAGGAAAGGTGCTCCAGCCCTCTGATCATCTTAGTGGCCCTCCTCTGCACCCGCTCCAAGAGCTCCATGTCCTTCCTGTGCTGGGGGCCCCAGGCCTGGACACAGTACTCCAGATGGGGTCTCACAAGAGCCGAGTAGAGGGGCACAATCACCTCCCTCTCCCTGCTGGCCACTCCTTTTTTAATGCAGCCCAAAACACAGTTGGCTTTGCGGGCTGCAAGCACACACTGCCGGCTCATGTCCAGCTTCTCATCCACCAGGACCCCCAAGTCCTTCTCCGCAGGGCTGCTCTCAAGGAGATCTTCCCCCAGACTAACTAACTTAATTTGAACTACCAGAGACAATTTCTCTTTCCCTAGTTTAAGTAAGAAAAAGTTGGAAAGAGAACAGCAACACTGATAAAGAAAACTTTTCAATCTAATCATTAAACAGTTCTGTATATCCAGATATTCAAAGAACTGTGGCAAGGGCCACAGTTACCAAAATACAGCAACCGTCTACAAAAAAAAATATTTCAATCTATGTTCCTCAACAAGATATTCATCAACCAGCTGGTTTATTCATCTAAAGGTTTTTTCCTACATCTTCAAGTGACTACTTGCTACAACAGCATTACTTCCGGGGGGGAAAATTGAGGAGCACTCAATTCCAGTACATATTGAGTAAAAAACTCTGGAATAGTTGCAGCATTGTCAAACTTCTCTGAAAGACCTCCCTTGGCAGGGCTGGATAGGACATCTTCATCTCCTTGGAAAAGTACCAACTATATTACCTACTGAATCTTTTGGTGTGGTTTTTTTGCCCTGATTTTTAAGCTGGCTTCCTTGGAAGATTATCTTTACGCCACCACACTGTAGTATATAAATATGCCCTCTCTCTGCTTTCCCACTGACAGTGGGACATGGACAGTTTCAGCCCCGTTTTCAGCCCTGTTTTCAGCCCTGTTTTACATCGAGCAGGCCAGTTTGAAAGTTCTTGAAATGTTACATAAAAAGCAGAAAATAAGGAAAGACTGGAAGAGATTATGACCTTCCCTATCCCAAGAGGCACCAACACTGGCCATACAGATGGGCAGTACAGGAAAGAGGAAAGAAGACTGTGGAGTGGGAACAATGAGGACATGAGAGGTAGCTGGGATACTGTTGGAAATCTAGTGCCCAAGGTGGTGAACAGAGGTGACTGCAAAGAAACAGAGGTAGGTTAGCTGTGAAATGAGAGACAAAAACATGAGTTTGCAGGAGATGAGGCTTTATTCTGACGATTCCCGAGCCATTTTGATGACCACATACACTCAGAAGGCACTGAAATTTGTGTATTGTTGGGTTAGTTTCTTATCCCTTTAGAATGACCAACGGATCTAGGGAGTTTCACTGGTTTTCCTGAAGTGGGCAGAGGCATCCCCAAACCTACAAGGAATGATTTATTCTAGCACTGCAGAACTTGTTGGAGCAGGTGTGACCCAGTCCGTGGAGCAAAGTCTTCAGCAACCAGTCTTCAGCATTTTGTAAGTGCAAGAAAAGAAAAGAAAATCACTGAAGATTAATTGAAGTTGATTATTCCCCACAGTCACCTTTATGTTATGTTTGCTTGGAGACATTTTTTCACTGCAACAAGCAAATCGCTTGAATATTGAAATAAATTACATGCTCCCCTTTCTTTTTTCCCAAAGAAATAATACAAGTGACAAAGATGCCTTTGTCTCTGTAAGCTCCAGTGTGGTTATCTTTTAGTCTTTGTTATAGCAAGGAGCTGGGGCGTAACATAAACCTAAAAAGAAGCCAAAGCAGGTAGGAAAGTTGTTCTAGGCGAGTCAGACTCTGCCCAATGCCAGGATGTAGTCTTGCTCAGGCAGTCTTTGTGGCTCTTCCTTTCTATATGTAAGATAAAGCTATAGCTTTATCTTCCTATAGAAAGCCATAGAACTGCTACCCACAGCTGTAAGTGCAAGGGAAAGATTTACACGAGAAGAGAAATTCAGAGTGTGCATCCCTAGAATATTTTCAAAACAAGGAACAACCTCTGAATCACTTATCAATCAGCACCCCTCCATAACCCACATTCAGCAGAAAGCATTTGCAGCCCAATTCACTCCCTCTCAAATCTCTGCAGGGACCTGAAGTATTGTTGAAGATGCAGGTGGTTACATATCCATTGCTTTCCACAGTGCTCGCTGTTGGCTCATGCTCCTTTGAAATTGGTTCAGACAGCAAAGATCTGATGGGTAACTCAAGTTATACCTTCTAAACTTAACAATGACATAATTGAACACTATTACTATAAGACGTGGAGGCCTTGTTTTGAACAATTTTACTTTCGTCAGCAAGTACTTCCTAAGAATGTCAAGGAATCATGTGCTAGGTATTACCTTCCCATCCGGGAATAAGGAAATATGAAATTTATCCAGCAATGAAGCCAGGAAATATTTCCACTCTCCTCAAAATCAGCCAGGCTATGCACCTGATGCTGACTTCACTCACTGCTGCAGAAAAAACTATGGTAGGAGCCAATCCGGATTCCTAAATACTTACCAAACTTCACTGAATAACCCTGGCCATGCATCTATATACTGGCATTCAAGAGGCTTGGAGACAACATGTCAAATCAATTCACAGAACACTATAACCATTCCAGCAGAACAGCAGTCTACTGAGGAAAAAAACCCACCAACTCTCCCCCTAAAACCCTACCCAAAAAAAACAAAACAAACCACTCCTTAAACACATTTAAAGATATGTCTGTGACAAAAGTCAGAAGAAAAAGCTCATGCATCAAGATAAATATAGAAAGATCACTTACCAGTTACTGTCACAGGCAAAACAGATTTGACTTTTGGAAAGTTAATTTAATTTATTAACAATTAAAACAGATTTTGACATCTGCCCAAGGTCTCCAGGGTTGCAGTTGCAAGCCCACAGTTCCCGAACATCTCTGGGGCACTCAGGAGGCAAGGCATTTAATGTCTGTGCTGCTGTAGCATCAATCCAGTTCGTCCTGGGTATTGCAGCTATGTCTTCATGGCTGTGCAGGTACACCCAGAAAAGATGCTGTGGGAATTGTCGACTTCTCAGTTATTGTAGTGATAAGATGAGGGGTAATGGGTTTAAGCTGAAAGAGGGTAGATTTAGACTAGACATTAGGAAGAAATTTTTTTTCTGGGAGGGTGGTGAGACACTGGCACAAGTTAAAAGTTGGATACTTAAGTTTCCTCAAATCTCTTATCCTCTTCATGATCCCAGTCACTCCTGCTGAACATGAATTCTAACTTGTGCTTTCTTTCCTTTGTACCCTAGTAACTGAACTATAAGCTGACACATTTTTATCCAATCAATACATCCTATCAAATATGGTATAGCACCATGTCAGGAGAGAGAAACTCACAATTCCCCACCAAAACCACTCACATGAGGGAAACAGGTAAAAAAGTACTGCCAGTAGTATAATCTGTGAGAACTCATATGCACAGGCGAAACAGTAAGGCAAAAGCTGGAACCACTCTGCTTCAAAAGAACCAGAAGCTACATTAACACTATTCTCCACAGAAATTGCGTTTTGGCTTTGACATGCAGACTCACAAAAACAAGCCTTTATTCAGGACAGAGTGTCCTGCATAACAACAAGTCACTAATGGAATTTTCTCTGGGGGAGAATACCAATTTGAAAGGCACAGCCAACACAGTCCCCTGTGACTCTCCAACAGTTTGACAAGTGTAGGCTACAGCCTGTGACTGTTTTACAGGCAAACATGGCCTGTGCTTTTCCCAAAGAAGCATCCTAGCAGCTCTAATGAACTAAATTTTACCTTGCCACATCTTCTCCACGGAAAATGTGTCTCACATTTGGCAAATTTAACTCCATAAAATTAGTTTACATGGAAATATTTCTGTTCCAAATAGCAGGATATACTACCATCCTGGGAAACCCTTTCTAGTATACTTTAGCAAAAGAAAGGCAAGAGAAGACAGTTCTATAACCTGCACAAAATACAGACTCCTGGGAAAAAAAAGTTAAAAAAAAGTGCACATGTGTATTCTACTTATAGACAGTTTCCATTTTTTATGTCAGAAGTAGTCTTACAGCTACCTCAGGCAAAAAGCCAAGACTCAGCATGTCCCAAACCCCATACTTATACTGAATGCTTTACAAATATCCTGCACCAAAATTTTTATACTCAGTTGGAGAAGAGAGAAGTCTGAATTCCCAGCACATGGAGGTGTTCAGTGGCTTAAGCTATGATTTAGCCAAGTGGAGAGTCTCTTGGAACTTCTTCACATCTCATGGCCACCCACACTCATATTGATATTTGTTCATACTTATCATTCTGGTTTCACCATCTGAGGCAGGGGCTTATGAATAAATCTATGCTGGCAAAGTGGGGGGGTTGTGTTACACTGTCCCCTTTTCCTGAGTCCAGATATTTCTCAGCTACTACCTTCAGCACTGCAGTCATTCAGCTGCAAAACTGTAAATAGCACAGTTTCACCTCTCAGGCATGTTAACAGATTTTCTCTGGTTGGGGCATATGGTAGGAAAGCAAAAGGAATTTCAGTTAACCCATGCTACCCCTACAAAGCATAAGCGTCCCTTCAGGCAGAAGCAATTTACACCATACTGGTGGCTCTCACACAAAGCACTGCAGAGGAAAGATGCAACTGCTCATTTTCCACTCTTTTGTAAACATTTTCTGTCCTCAGCCTCCATCATTTGTTTTACCCATCTATTGTAAGCATAAGAGCTGATCCTTCTCTCAATTTTTTAATTGATGCAAGTTTCCCCAGACTAACTTAAAAACTGTAAGTAACAACAACAACAACAATAATAACAGCAGCAATTAACAGTTTAAAATGACCAAGAGGGAACTGTCATTTTCATCTGAAGGCAAAAAAGATGGAGATAGCTGATGTATCTTCTTTTTTTTTTTTTTTTCCTTCAATCACCTTCTTTCTAACCACACAGGCGGAGCTGTGATCTGGGTTCCTATCTCAAGCCAGGCTTAGACTTACATGAAATCAGGACATCCTACTTGAGCAAGTCAGGGAAAGAATAAACAAGTGAGACCTAAGCTAATTATTCCCAATACATCATTTTTACTGCAAGCTTAGCAGTATCACTCAATCCTTTTACTAATTTCTCAGTGTACTGCTGATTCAGAAATTTCTCAGTGTGCAGTGATTCAGAAAGCTCCATCACTTGTCAATTCTCTGTCCGTGGTCTGCTGGTAATGTGAAGTTAGTTCTTCCGGACAGAGAATTGACAAGTGATGGAGCTTTCTGAATTGTTCATTCATAGTTATTCTGCTTCTTCTTTCTTAAATCAGAAAGGTCATTATTTTCTTAGGTTGCACAGCATTTTCTATCACTCCTTTACGGACCTGTTGAATATTTAGAGACACCTTTGCAGAAGTAGAAAGGCTTCTGGCAGACAGACAAATATCAGTTCCATTTGTTGATGAAGGCTGAGCTTGCTCTTGTATAGCAAGAGAACTGTACAGAGGTTATGCTCTTGATTGATCAAATTCAGTTACTGCTCAAGATCAGAGCTAATGTTTTCAAACGTATCTTTACTACAAGAGGCTTTCAAGAGTCTTTGCAACTCTGCTTCCCAACAGTGCCATACCTCCCAAAATTACCCTGTTCCTTTCAGAAGTCTTCTCAGACTGCTAGAACACAATGTGGAATGTGTCAGTGAGAATGTGATTTCCACTTTTGATTATGCAACCATCTTCAGCAAGAAGTTCTTGAATACTTGAGAAACATGCCTCTCAAGAGAATTCCTTTAGGTGTGGGTCATGGGAAACAACAGACCTCCTCACTTCAGGAAAACACAAAGCATTTGCCTTGTCCCATAGACTTAAATTCCAGAAAATCCGCTGAGAGAACAAATGAAGGTACGAGGAGCAAGATTCAAAGCCATCAGAAAGAACTAGATCTTCATGCAATGTGTAGCAGCCTGGTAGAACAGCTGTACGAAGTGCTGTGGACACTAAAAGGTGCCACAGATTCAAGGAAACGCTGGACAAGTTCATGGTGGATGACTCCACTAAGGATCATTAAATACAGAGAAACTACTTACAGATCAGGAAGCCTCTGGCCTAGAATTAGAGTATGAAAGACACTGCAGAATATTAGGGGAGGTTATTGTTTTGCCCTATACTTACACTTTCATAAAGTATCTACCTTTGTCCAGTATTGGAGACAGGATACTGAAAGAGGCAGACCATTAGTTTGATCCAGTGTTAGACCTGCCCTTCTACACATATTTCTGGCATATTGGATCCCAGAAGAGTAAAAAGGCCCTACTGTGAGTAGATGATGTGAGACACTGGTGAAACAAACAGTGTGAGCTGCCCACATCACACATAGGAACAGAAATATCTGTTTTTTTGCTCAGCCTCTTCAGAACTGAAAGAAACACATTAACTTCAGTGGTGCAGGATGTAGGCAGAATCTGCCTACCTCTTTGAAGAAAAGGACAGCCATAGCTAACATCTAAAAGACAGTAGGCAACAGCTTTTGGTATGATTTTCCAAATATTATGTATCCTAGTTACACAAACGGACAGCTGCTGGGTTGCAAACTCCCCAGTAGCGTCTGCCTAACACAAGATCTTTTAATCTCACCTGTCAAGTAAGTGATTTCCAGGAAATATGCTGGAGATTTCAATGCTGACTGCAATCAGGCCCCTTATCTTTAGAATGAACATGATTTATAGCAATTTTATGTTGATAGCACACAGCCATCATTATCACAAGACAAAAGAGTATATGTCAAAATTCTTCATTCACCCCACATCATACATCACCCAGGCTTTCCATCCAACGGCTTTGAGCCTTTGGTTGGGACCTTCAGAAGCAAATGGCACAGAGTGGTCCCCACAATGACTTTCACACCCTTTTAAACTCTTCTATTACTTTGAATAGCCTATAAAATGTCAAGGCTTTATTTGTTTTGAATGACCAATCCAGTTCAAAACAAATGCAGATTTGGAGGTGGAGACACAGTTTTAAAAGACCAATGAATAACAATTTTTTGTCTCTATTCAAATCCCGTATGAAATTAATTTTTGACATAAACACTACTTTGTACCTAAATAGAGAATCTTCATGTTTATCAAATATATACAGAGGTAACATGGCTGGATCTGAAAGCCACAGCTATTGGAAGCTAGACAGTGTTCTGGGGTAGATCCCCACCACACTTGCCCAGTTGCTGTCTTCCAAACACATCTACTGCTGAAGGCTACACAGGGCTAGATGGTTGTTTCATTTGATCAGCTAGAGTCCTGCCACCTAAAACCCTTTTGAAGTGACTATAAACAACAGTGAAACACATATTCCATATTCCACATAGTTCTGATGTGTCCACTGTTCAAAAGGAAGGATTAAACTTACAGCATGAGGGAGTACAACAGGAATTGAATCTTGAGGGAATTTCACTGATGGTAGGCACAAAGCAGCTGCTAGTTACTAAAAGAAGCTAGAGCGCAGAAACAGACTTTGCTACATTAAGATCTGTCTGTACAGTGCTTATTCCAGCTGGATTTTTAGTGAAGATTATCAGCTTACATGAGTGAAAGCATATTGGTTTCAATGATCCAGGCCAATCCCACCTGCATACTGAGCAGCACTGAGTGCCACAAAGCAGTATCTTTCTTGCTCAGCACTTTTTCAGTTCCTATTAGGATCTCCTTCCTCTGTGTTCATCCTGGCTTTATTTATAAGAAATGCTTTCCTATAGGCCTGCTATGCCAAATATCAAAAATTGCTCACACTCACTGCAAGGCAGAAATTCCATCCCTGTGTAATTTATTTTGTCTTTATATTTCTAACCTAGAGTACAGAGCAGATTCAAACAATTTGCAACCTCTCGTCATTTTCAGATATCATGCGTACCTCACTAATCTTCTCCCACACACATTAGTCAACTTTCATCACCAGTAAATGTGTGTAAGGGGGATATGGAAGTTGTGGCTTATGAGAGCTACAGGTAAAAGCTGAGTTCTCACCTTCTAAGAACTAGACTGCAATTCTCATCAACAGAGAATATGCTCTGGTGATTAGAGACCTATTTTGGTACACGGGAGACAAAGTGTAAGATGAGTAACCTACATGCACAGTGAAAGTCAAAACTATAGCTCATCCTCAGAAAGAAACCCTGTCTTCAGACTTAACGTCCCTGTTGCACAAAACTTTGGACTGATTCTGGCTGACTAGTAACATAATTAGCATTTGATCAAGAAGATGTGTATATACTTCCTTGAATACCCTTATGGGCCATTCATTATCAGTAATGATATTTGTATCCTTTTTATTACCCTTCACTTTTTTGTTCTTTTTTATCCTTTTTAACTAGATTTTGGTTGCTGCCTGCTCATGCATACATAAATTTTATTCTTTAGTGCTCTAAGTTTCCCCATGAGAGGTAGGCTCCTCTCAAATCCATAGAAAACTGCAGCAGGAGTCCATACAATAGGTCACCTGAGATAAGGTTCTGCTGCATCTCACATGAAAACAAATTTCAACAGTAAGACAATGAAACATAGGTTTTTTGATTTATTTGGCAAACACAAGATCCTGCAAATACTACAGAACTCAATGTAGTGTTTACTATGGCATAAGACGATAACTTCCTTCTCCAAATGACAAAGAAGCCAACAAGGACAGGTGCTGTGTTGGACCTTGGTTTAACTAATACAGAAAGACTGGTGGAGAATGTGAAACTCAAGGGCAGCCTGGGCTTCAGTGACCATGAGATGGTGGAGTTCAAGATCCTTAGGGCAGTGAGGAGGGCACACAGCAAATTCACTCCCGTGGACTTCAGGATGGCAGACTTTGGTCTCTTCTACCATGGGATAAAGTCCTGCAGGGAAGAGGGACCCCAGAAAGCTTGTTAATATTCAAGGATCACATATTCCCAAGCTCAGGAGCAATGCAGCCCAACAAAGAGGAAGTTGGGCAAAAATGCTAGGATGCCTGCATGGATGAACAATGAACTCCTGGACAAATTCAGACACAGAAAGGAAACCTACAGAGGGTAGAATCAAGGACAGGTAGCCTGGAAGGAATACAGATAAATTGTCTGAGCAGCTAGGGAACAGGTTAGGAAAGCTAATGCCCTGACAGAATTAAATCTGGCCAGGGACATCAAGGGCAAGAAGAAATGCTTCTGTAGGTATACTGGGGATAAGCAAAGACTAGGGAAAATGTGGGCCTTCTCTGGAAGGAGACAGGAGACTGGTTATCTGGGATATGGAGAAGGCTGAGGTACTCTATGAATTTTTTGCCTCAGTCTTTACTGAAAAGGGCTCAAGCCACACCGCCCAAGTCTCAGAAGGCAAAGGCAGGGACTGGAAGAATGAAGAACAGTCCACTGTAGAAGAAGATCATGTTTGAGACCATCTAAGAAACCTGAAGGTGCACAAGTCCATGGGACCTGATGAGATGCATCCGCAGGTCCTGGGAAAACTGGCAGATGAAGTTGCTTAGCCACTATCTATAGCCACTATATTTGAGAAGTCACAGCAGTCTGTTGAAGTTCCTACTACCTAGAAAAGGGGAAACATAAACCCCATTTTTGAAAAAGGAAGAAAGGAAGACCTGGGGAACTACAGGTTGGTCAGTCTCACCTCTGTGTCCAACAAGATCATGGAACGGATCCCCCTGGAGAACGTGCTGAGGCACACGGAAAATACGGAGGTGACTGGTGACAACCAGCATGGCTTGACTAAGGGCAAATCATGCCTGACAAATTTGGTGGCTTTCTGCAATGTGGTTACAGCATTGGTGGATAAGTGAAGAGGAAATTACATCATCTACCTGGACTTCTGCAAAGCATTTGAAACTGTCCCTCACTACATTCCTGTCTCTAAACTGGAGAGACAAAGATTTGACGGATGGACCAGTCAGTGGATAAGGAATTGGCTCAATTGGAATTGTCTTTTTTTGGCGACATGGACAGCAGGACTGAGTGCACCCTCAGCGAGTCTGCCAATGACACCAAGCTGGGTGGTGCAGTTGACACACTGGAGGGAAAGGATGCCATCCAGAGGGACGCTGACAGGCTTGAGAGGTGGGCCTGCAAAAAACTCGTGAAGTTCAACAAGGCCAAGCGCAAGGTCCTGCACATGGGTCAGGGCAATCCCAAGCACAAGAACAGGCTGGGAGGATAATGGACGGAGAATAGCCTTGAGGAGAAGGACTTGGGAGTGTTGGTTGATGAGTTCAACATCAGGTTGCAATGCACACTTGCAGCCCAGAAAGTCAACCATGTCCTGCACTGCATCAAAAGAAGTGTGACCAGCAGGTGAATGGAGGTGATTCTCCCCCTCTACTCTGCTCTTATGAGACCCTGCATACCGCATCCAGCTCTGGAGTCTCAGCAGAGGGAAGACATGGACCTCTTGGAATGATTTCAGAGGAGGGCCACAAAGATCATCAGAGGGCTGAAGCACCTCCCACATGAAGACAAGCTGAGAGACCTGGGTTTGTTCAGCCTGGGGAAGAGAAGGATCTAGGGAGACCTTATAGCAGCCTGAGAGGAGTTAAAGGGAGTCTAAAGGAAAGGTGGGAGGCACTCTTTTTCAGAGTGTAGTGGTAGCACAAGGAGTAACAGTTTTAAGCTCAAGGAGGGTAAATTTAGATTAGATATTAGGAAGAAATTTTTTACTGTGAGGGTGGTGAGGCACTGGAACAGGTTGCCCAAAGACATTGTGGATGCCCTGTCATTGTAATTGTTCAAATTCAGGATGGACCGGGCTTTGAGCAACCTGATCTAGTAGAAGGCACAGGGCTTGGAAATAGATGACCTTTGAAGTTCCCTTCAAACACAAAACATTCTATGATTCTAAGAACTGGTTTTATATTTATACATATATTTACTAAGAGTTGTTTTGTAGTCACTGTCACAGACTGGACCCCTACCCATCCCTTCCTGGATGATGTTGTTTATCCATGTTTATATCTCAAACAAGGGGCAGAGCACTAGGACAGAACGTTTCTAAAGAGGAGGTGACATAGTGTCTACAAACAGCTTGGGCAGAGCATGTTGGAAGAAAAGTTATTTTTGAATGAACATTAGCAAGTTGTTAACGTTCTGAGTGATGGCACACCTGTTGAGGTGGGGCATGGGTGCTGGGGGCTGCAGTCCGTCTCCCTGGTGGAGAACTGGCTGCCACCCCAACAAAGGCAACCTGGATGCAGGGCTGTTGCGCCCATAAAAGGTCAACCCCAATGGTGACCGGGATGCAGGGTCCCCCCCAAGGTGTGGTCCCAAAACAGTATAAAAGGTAAGCCTGAGCTGTACTCTCTGTCGAGCCATGCAAGGAGTTTCTGCCTGAAACGAAGAATTACACCTGAAGGGAAGACATGCTGAAACAAGGGATTGGTGATGTTCTCTGTGTCTCTGTGTTTGTGTTTGTCTCTTTGTGTGTGTCTCTATCTCTTTCTGCCCCCCTTTCTTACTTTTCAACTCTTTCATACTTTTGTCTTCTGTCTGGTTTTTGCGTCAAATAATGATTGAGCGTTATTTGGTGCTTGCTTAATTGATAAGTGATGTCTAGTGTGTGGGAACATACCACAAAACTGGGGTGATGAGATCTGTAACACTCAAGAGATTAAATAGCTGAGGTGTTGGAAAACACATACATCATGCTAATTGTTTTCTCAGCCTTGTGTGCTTGGCAAGCAGAACCTCTGTGCTCAGATAACATAAGCCTGTGCCTCGCCTGCTGTGCAAAACATCAAAGCACAGTGGAAAACAGCACCTTCAAAAAATCCTTGAAGTCCAGGCGAAAGCAGCAGACTCGAGTATTCTTTCTTTTCCTCTCTCTCAGAAGGACCGAGCTCCGACGGTTCTCTTCCCCTGTGTGCGTGCACCTTACTGAGTGCATGCCCTGGGTCCAGCTGGGATAGGGTTAATTCCTCACAGAAGCTGGGAGGTGGGTATAGCCAAAGGGATATTCGATACCATGCTGACGTCATGCCCGGGTTTTAGGGGACGGGGCCGATTGGTTTTGTGAAGCTCCCGGTGGTGAGATATTCATTGTATCAGTGTTTCCATTGTATTCTATACCTTGTCTCATTGTTATATTCTCTTTTCTTTTGTTTTCCTTGTGTGGTGTTATTAAAAATCTGTCATCTC
>WKFP01013528.1:99583-113528 GCA_011057875.1 Pterocles orientalis | reverse complement strand
TTCTTACGGGGAGGGGGAGGGGGGTTGGGGGTCGCGACCACGTGGTGGTGGTCCTGACCCAAGACAGTGCAGTTGTGGAGTTTGCCTCAGTTTACCAGGTGGCACGGAGAGATACTTCTGTCATAAGGACCGAGCTATGCCGGTCCTGCCGTCCCTCCCCACCTCCCCGTACATGTGAGCCTGCCTGAGTACTGCTGCGGAGTTTTCCCCCAGTTTGAAAGGTAATGCAAATAAATCTGCTCTTTTCATTTTAACCGTGGTTTGTGGTTGTTCCTGTGCCCTGCCTGTGTCGGCTCACACAAGTAATAACTGATAAATGTGACTTGGTGCTTGACCCTGAGAAGTTGATTCATGACTTTTTTGCAGTTGCTGAGGTAAATAAAATCGTGTTGTATTGTTCCTTGAGTCACTGTCTGACTCCACCTACCCGGTGCTCCTTTCTGGGGAATCACAAAAAAACCTCTCTCCACTGTCCACTGTAGTGGGGCGAGACAGTCACTTGCAATATATACTTGCCTTACTAGTAGTAAATTGTAGTGATCTATAATAAGTAAATAAATTCACAGAAAAACAAACTTTATCTTCCACAAGGAGCAGTGGAACAGCAAGCAAACAATGAAAAAAATGGGGTAGGAAGATAGATAATAAGATGTGTATATGACAGTTTTAACTGTAACATTATTACAACTGAGAATTCATTTCTGGTTTTCTTCTTCTGTAAGAACTAAATCTGAACTAATAATACACCTTTGATTAGACAGTTAAGTTTTCAGTTATACTAATAATACATTTGTAGCTTTACATATGTAGCATATGTTTCCTTTGTGCCCACAACAAGATTTTGAGATAAACAGAAGGGGATGCAGGAATTCTACCCAGGCTGTAGAACAGCACATTAGACAAGAGACAAGTTCTCATGTCCAGTTTGTTTTCACTGAGTACTGTCTCCAGGACAACTGACATGAACCAGCACTGAACAGATTTCACACACCACAGGATCACATAACCACTTGGGTGGGAAGGGACCTTGAGAGCTCTCTAGTCCAACCTCTGCTAAAAGCAGGTCTGAATTCAGACCTGCATCTCATATTTGCTTAATTTCAGTTTCTAGCCAGAGAAACTTCAGAATACACCCATTCTTGTCTCCTTCCCTCACATGATATTCCCATTTCCTTCCCCACTCCTTTTTGCTTCCTGCAAACTCTCCTATCCTATCATAAGGGCACTATCTCAGATGCTTTGGTGACTGAATTCATTTCAAAGTCAGCCAGTCTGTTTCAAAGGCTAATACCTGGACCTGAAGACAGGAGCTGAAGAAAACCATCATCCAAGCCTGTATCAGCCCTCTGTTATTCCACACGTACAACAGCACACATGAGCATTGAGGATGAAGTTGGTTCTTAGTTAGGATGGCAAGTTCACACCACTCACATCACAGTGAGTGGGCTTCACCTCTGAGCCTTAGCTCTCTTTGTTGACAAGCAGTAAAGACCTTCCTATCGTTTGGAAAATACCTTGCAGTCTAGTGAGTTCTAAAGTAGGATCCATTGCTATTACTGAAGGAACACCTTCCCAATGCATGCAGAAGGGATGAGGAGGGTACCACCTCTACGGCTATCAATGGTACAAGAAATCTAGCTGCTTTCTAAACAAATGGTTAATTTTGCTGCTACTGATCAAACAAGCAGAAAAACAGGGGCTACTCAGCCCCAGGAGAACAGAAAACCTTCAGACATTGTAATTACAGGGTATTATAGGCTCCCCTAAGATGAAAATGAAAATATGTCTCTGAGATAATGAGCCCCTAAGCCTCAGTTTCACCTAGCAGCTGCTTATCACAATTATAAATCTACTAGGCAAAAGAACCCAGAAACACAGCTACATCTGAAGCAATACTGGAGACAGAGAACTAGCAAAGAAAGACGGGACATGACCTAGAACAGCGGCTGGAAAACTTTGTGACTGCACAATCTTCAGATGAGCCAAATACCAAATATTTAAAATGAGGGGCAAAAAGGGCTTTCTACTGCCAAGAATAAATACCAGTAGCTGCAAGAAACAAGGCTTAAAGACTGTCTTATAAAGGGAGGAGGCAACTGGCCTGGGTCTCCTCAAAAGTCTCAATACATCATGGTTCTCACTGATGTTCCTGCCAGCTGTTGATACCTCTGCGCTCATGTTCGGCTTTCTGTCATGCACTGATCCCAGTCTAGGCCAAGACAGTAAGGGAAGAGAGGCTATAAAAGCTGGGAAAGTTTCATTTTTTTCATTGTGTACAGAAAATGACAGAGCTCCAACCTAGCAAATGAAGTACACATAAGCTTAAATTTTATCCTATGTTTTTTACCTTACTGATGACAAGGGTGAATTTTTGAAATGCTTCTTTCAACTAGGGACTTGGATATATTTTAACAGAGCATAATTTAAAGCATCTCTGGATTAAAGCCACAAATCATCAGCTGGGATCACAGGAATCCCATTGATCCTCATTGTCTTATGCTAAACATCTCAATTACTCAGCTTGGAAAGAAAGTAATGCCTGAATCATAGAATGGTTTGAGTTGGAAGGGACTTTAAAGATCATAAATTTTCACCCTCCTTGCCATGGGCAGGGACATCTCCCACTAGATCAGGTTGCTCAAAGTCTCATCCAACCCGGTCTTGAACACCTCCAAGGATGGGGCATCCACAACGTCTCTGGGCAACCTGTTCCAGTGCCTCACCACCCTCACAGTAAAATATTTCTTCCTAATATCCAGTCTAAATCTACTGTCTTTCAGCTTAAAACCATTGCTCCCTTTCCTATCACCACACTCACTGATAAAGAATGCCTTCCTATCTCTTCTGTAGGCCCCTTTAAGTACAAGAAAAGTGCTGTAAGGTGTCCTCAGAGCCTTCTCCAGGCTGAACAAGCCCAAGTCTCTCAGCCTGTCCTCATATAGGAGGTGCTCCAGCCCTCTAACCATCTTTGTGGCCCTCCTCTAAATCCAACAGGTCCACGTCCTTCTTATGCTGGCGGCTCCAGAGCTGGATGCAGAACTGGAGTACTGGTGGGGTCTCACAAGACTGGAGCAGAGGGGGAGAATCACCTCCCTTAAGCTGCTGGTCACACTTCTTTTGATGCAGCCCAGGATATGGTTGGCTTTCTGGGCTGCAAACACACATTACCAGCTCATGTTAAGCTTCTTATCAACCAACACCCCCAAATCCTTCTCTTTGGAACTCTTCTTAATCCATTTCTGTAAGCCACTGTAATTCCCACAAGAAAGTCTCAAAGGAATTTGTCTGGTATCTGGCTGACATTCTGAGAACATCCTTACAGCTTTGGAAGTGAAAACTATGTGGAAGTGAAAACTATGCGAGAGGTCTTTTTGTCCCACTTTGCTACCTCAACTGAGGATGTCTCCAGTGCAGAAACACTTTGTACTGTTTCAGAAAAAAACCTCTCCTGTTTGTTGCTATAATTTCTCCAAGCAACTGGTATACGTATGCAGCACTTAAACAGTTAAAGGGAGCCACAGTACACAGAAATGGCCCGTGCTGGTTATGTGTTCCTGTCTTGAGTCAGGGCCACCGCCATGTGGTCCCACCCCCCCCCCCCCCCCCCAATAAGATGGGGAAGGATAAGAAAAGTGGAACCTTGTGAGTTGAGATAACAATGCATTTTTAATAATACCACAAGAGGAAAGAAAAAGAAAGGAGAATAAGACAAGAAATAGAATACAATGGAAACACTGATACAATGAAAACCTCACCACCAAGAGCTTCACAAAAGAGAGCCCCTCTCCTGGCCAGCTCCCCCTTATATCCCAGGCATGACTTCAGCATGGTATCGAATATCCCTTTGGCTATGCCCACCTCCCAGCTTCTGTGAAGAATTAACCCTATCCCAGCTGGACCCAGGACACTTCCTTTCTGTCAAAAAACAAAGCAATGTCCCTGAAATATGTGAGACCACATCCATGCTGACTCTTGCAAATGCATATTGAATTAAGGCCTCGTGCTTTAAATGCTTTAAATGCTACACTTTATGAACACACTACTCCTTCGAGAGGACTTCCATACTGACAGAAGGTTTTAGTTTGCTCAAGAAAAGAGGACAAACATTCACCACACCAGAGGAAGAGCACAAAGAGAGAGATAATTGCAACAGTGTTAACATGCAATAACCTGATCCTTGCACCTATAAAGGATGCAACACATTAGAAGACATAACATAGATAACAGCTTGGTGTATTGGCTGGAGTGTAGCACCAGTCACAAATCTTATGGATCCTTTGCCAGCATTATTATCTAAATTCTAGAAGATTAGGGGCATGTCTCAGTTCCATGATACCCACAGTTTCAAGGCAGCTAATAATACAAGACTGGCCAGACTCAAATTCTGCTGGCAGGATACCTCTTTGTTCCTCTCAAAGCCTCACAGCACCCTCCTCCTTGTTCCATTTGTCTACCAAACTTTAACATGGGAAAGTAAAGGAGTAAAAGGGTAAACTGCTGCAATGAAGCTATAAAGCTGGCTGCTGATTAGCAGACATGAAAGCAGGAACAGACCTTCTCCTTTTTTCATATATTGTGAGCCATGACAAATAAACATTGCCTGTGCTCTTTCAATTCTCCTGAATGGAAGCTAGTGCCCCTGGGAGGTCCCTTAGAAGGTCAGTTAATATTGCTTCTTTGAGGAGACTTCAGAACCTGCCAGTTAGCTGTGTTGTATCCACTGGTATGTTTGCAGAAGCAAACAATAAAAAGGCTCCTGGAAACAACTTGCACTGCTTTGTTAAGTCTGGAAGCTGACGCACAACTGATTTGCTGTCAGGTCGGAAGAATGGGCTGCCACGAGAGTGTTCTGCAAGGTCTATCCCTCATTTTAATTATTTTTTGAATGACAATATGGACACTTATCCCATTGTTGCAGTAGTGTAAGTATAAACTGGTTAATGTAAGGAAGTCAGAGATGCACGGCTTGTTAGTAGAGACAATACTTTGCACTACGGGGAAAAAAACAGAGCAGCTTTCAAGCACACCAGCCTTTCTATAGTTCTTTATCTGGATGATGGCATGACAAAGGGAATGTCATATAGGGGAAAATTAGCATTACAAGAGTTCTCAAATAATACCATGAAACAAAGAGGGTGCAAAACCAAAGTTGTCTACCAAGACAGGAATATTAAAGTGCACAAGTTTAAGTACACTCCTGAAAGAGGGTGGGGACTCACCAGCAATTCTGCTGAAAAGAAGACAACAGAATTATCAACTACTGTCACAGCTAAGGCATGGAAGACACCATAAAAAATGAGACTAGGTTAGGTTTTGTCCTGCCTCTACAATTATTGCAAGATCATGATGAGATGGAAATCAATGCAATGTGCCAGGAAATAGCTCATATTGCAGAGTACAGAGAAGAGCTACTAAATATACCTCTCCCTTTTCCTGACATAGTGCGAGTGTATCAGGCAGCAAATCATCCCAATTTTCTGAGTGATCGTGTTCTGCTGAAAATGTTTAAATGACCTTCATCCTCTTCCTTTTGTCGATGTCCAGAATATACACCAATGCAGTATTTCATCCTTCTCTAGCAAAGAACTACCGCAGATCCTGTTAAAGGCTTCATTATTACCTTTTGGGCAAGAGAATGCTTACATGCTTACTTATAGAAAGAAGCTGTAAGTGTTCCCCAGTGGTGCTGGGGGAAGCACATTTATAAAATGTTACACAGTGAAACAGTCTCTAGTCAAAGTTATTTGTGTTACTTTCCATTGTCAAGCTGGTCTATCTATTTGAGCTCTGTAATAAGCTTTTCCAGGAACGTTAATGCTTTAGCTGGAAAGTCTGTCACAAGTTAATTAATGAACAGCTCTTCATTGCGTTCTTTCACCAAAACCAGCTCAACTCTCTGCATCCTTCAATGTTGTGGTGGCTGACTGGTTTGCAACACAAATCTGTGCTTATGGTTATCTGTCAGACATAGATCCCGCAGCAGAGAAACCGTAGCACGCCAGTGCTCCTCTCTCCTCTACTGCTCCAGTGTGTGCTTCTTGGTTTGTTTTTGAGAGCATGAGAATGGATTCAAACAACAGAAAAAAACTCCACCAAACCTGTTCTGCTCAATGCAACTTATTTTTTAAAGAGCAGTTATTGCCTGTTTGAATATACCTTAAGGAAAACTGACTCATGAGTTGGCTTTGTAGTTAAAGAGAATGGGAATAGGGACCTTGTTAAAATGAAAGCTCTATCAAGTGTTACCTCTTATCATTTTCTCTATTTGGCTCTCTAATTAAAAGGTTAACAAACATAAACACTCCGTATTTGCCAGAACATAAGGAAACTCGGGTCTCTCTGCTTGAACTCTGAACTGAATTTAACTAGTCAGAGACTGTCAGTGACATAGTCATGGCAAGCGTCTTGGATTCCCTGGTACAAACCTGCACATGGGATTAAAATGATGCGGAATGGTGGATAACGGGGATTGTTCTTCGACCTCTGAGCCTACTGTGCTCATACAATCAATACAGACAAGGAAGGGTTCCTTCTTCCTTGTATTCAATGCACTGTACAACAGTACTCTGCCATTATCATATGCAAACACTCGTGGGAGGCACAGAGGGGTCATGTTCTCAGCAAGGCTAGCAGTTTAGCAAAGCCAGCCTGGTGGGTTTTTATGCAGCAGTTAACACATTTAACAGATGGGGATGGAGAGGAAATGCACTCTCAGCACAGAATGGCTCTTCAAAGGGCACCATGGGCTTTCCAGGAGGAGAAATCTGCTGGAACTGAGGTTGTGAGCAGGCTCCATCACTTGTGGTCCATGGTGCCGTACACCCAGCAGCAGCACAGGGTACCCTGCCACCACAAGAACAAGGTGCCACACTTACTGCTGGAAGCTCTGAAGTATGCCCCATGCACAAAAGAACCCATTCTCTCCCCATCCTAGGTCAGGAGTCACATTTTTACCAAAGGTCACAATGCTTTCTCATTAAAGCCAAGGCCAGGTCTTTCTCGGGGAGAGCTGTACATACATTGCCCCACTATAAATTTTTACAATTCCACTGCAAGCCCAGTTCATCACAAAATTACCATGTCATCATCAGAGACAGAACAAAACTTGCTCGATTAAAGTCTCTAATAGCATTAACCCCTAACTGCATGCTTCACTGTCAGTTCACACCAGCTCTTTAAGCAGCACCATGTGAATCTTAGACCTGTAAACTGAACTGCTGAGCTGTGTAAATTCTCAGGGTATAATTTGTCTTTATTCTCACTGCGGGGCCCAAGAGCACCTGCCTCTAGATAACAATGAGTATCAGAATCTAGGTATATGGTTGCAGGGAAGAAGTTGCAGTAGTCCAAAGAAGAGTAATAGGTTCACTGGTGGATAACTGGAGTGCTGAGCTCTCAAACAAGATTTGTTGTTTCAGTTCTTGCCTTCCATCATTATCCTGATAAGAGGTTACCAGGAAGAACAGACCCCAGCATTTCCATGAAACACAGACAGAAGCTCTGACAGTACCAAATAGCATTAGCAAAACGTTAGTAGATTGTCCTGGGTTAAGCTGAGACAGAGTTAACTTTCTTCATAATAGCTAGCAAGAGGCTGTGTTTTGGATTTGTACTAAGAAAGCTGATAGAAAGTGATATTTACACAGCTGCCAAGGTCTTTCGACTTCTCTGGCTGTCTGCAAACAGGAGAAGCTGGGAGGAAGCACGGCCCCAGTTACTAGCCCAGGATTTGATCTTGGGTTCAGGATTGAGGCCCAAAGGGGCCAATAATCTATTCCATAACATACACATCATGCCAAGTATGTAGGTGAGGACCCTCTGGAAGATCAGACCTTTTTGTTCCAGGTCCCCTTTTGCTCCGGATCATCTTGCTCCAGGTGGTCACTCTCCCAAGGCCTTCTCTCCCCTCCCTCCATCAGCTCTCAGTCTAGGATGCTTGGGCTGTTATCTCCGTTCCATGAGTGAGGTTTCGGGACTCTCCCTGATACGGGATCGTTAGCCAGGAATGGGCTGAGCCTTGGTCATCGGGCTGGTGGGGGGAGAAGGGCAGTATCACTGTGCATCACTCATTTGTATATTTGTATTATTTTCACTATTATTGTAGTTTAGTTGTTAAATTGTTCTTATCTCAATCCACATGTCCTTTTTTTCTCTTTACCCCTTTAATTCTCTCCCCTATCCTGAGGGGCAGGGGTGGTGGTAGAATGAGTGAACGGGTGCGTAGGTTGGCCCCCAGCCAAAGGCAAAACCATCACATAGATTCATGCTGTTACATTTTACCAGCTGCACCATTAAAAAAATGTAGGTCCTAAGGAGTATATGAGAAAGGGAACCTCAGCTAGCAGGAATCTGCGTGTACTGTCTTGGAGGAAAGGAACTGAGGTCCAGGAGGAAGCAGTACCACCCGAAAAGTTTTACCAGATTACAGTTAAAAAGCAGAACCAGACGTTCCAATCAAGCTCCTTAGACAGGAGGCAAGTCATGGTCTCCATGACAGGAGAACTCAGGCCACATGACCAGAAAAAGGAGCGCCTTGACATGGTGTTCAGAGAGATGTAAATTGCACTGGGATCTCTGCCT
The DNA here is from genome assembly GCA_011057875.1 of Pterocles orientalis. Taxonomy (NCBI): domain Eukaryota; kingdom Metazoa; phylum Chordata; class Aves; order Pterocliformes; family Pteroclidae; genus Pterocles; species Pterocles orientalis. The sequence goes on along the minus strand of WKFP01013528.1, from coordinate 104,948 downwards.
GGCAGAGTGCTTGCTGGCAATACAAGATGCAAAGTCAGCAGAAAGGGATGACATGTTCCTCTTCTCTTCCAGAAGCCACTATCTTGCTACAGCAGTGAACTGGTGTCCTACCATCTGCCTGTGTGCTGAAGGTTTGCTTTGTGTAGGCACTCCTGAAGTAATCAAATAGGTTTAAGGACACTTGGGTGGAAAGTTATCAGTCATAGGGAAAGACTTTCACAATGCTACAGGAGACATTTGAGCTTAAGAGATTCAGTCCTGCATTTAAAACATGCCTCTTTTCCTGGATACTAAGCCAGGATAATGCACTCTCCTAAAGTGCCTACCTAGGTAGAGATTTAAGTCATACTGGAATGTGAGCCTGAGCCCAGGGTATTTCCAGGTGAAAGAGCAGGAGCATAAACTGAGGAGCATAAATTGAGTCTAACGATCTGTCATCACAAGTGATACAGCAAATTTTGGTACTGAGGAAGACAGAATAGCTTGTTCTCAGATAAAAGTTCAAAACTGGGAGGATATTCCAGGGAAACACCTAGATCCGAAATTATTTATATCTCAACTGTAACATAAAACAAACAAATGAACAAATGCATCGAAAACAGCTGCTGCCATGTGAACTGCAGGTAGAAGTTACCGTGGAGGGAATTTCAAGCTACTTTTATTACATGAAACTCAAAATCTCTGCCTGGGCTGAAATACCACAGTTGGAAAAATATCCAGAGTAGCTGTAATCTTGCTTTACTCAGAAGCAACCTGACCAGCTATTTGAGAAATGATTTTGCAAATCCACCAAGTCCCATTAAATAAAGTCACTTACAATCTGAATCTGATAGCTGATTTCAGATGCTCCTTGGAGCAATGAGATATTGCTGGCAGACCTCTCTTCCTCTCAGATGGACACAACAGGGCTAAAAAGTTTTCAGAAAAGGCAAAATTAACCACAGCTCTGTAACAACCTCACCCAGAGAGGCACACTGATGGTTCCTACTGAGCTGGGAGAGACCCCTGGACGCTATCAGAGATCCATTTGAAACGCATCCAAGACCCAGCTTCCATTTTTCCCAGCTTCCCCCAGCAGCAGGCTACCCCAACACCTTTCCTCTTCCTCTAGTCAGAAAGACTCTCCTAATTCCTGACTTGAGTATGTTCATGGCCAGTTTATTCACATTATTCATTTACCAATGTCATCCATCACTTCCTTCACTGCAGTGTTTATATCTTTCAAGTATTTACAGACACCAGTTGTGTCCCTTCTTCACCTTTATCCTCAGCATTTTAATGCATCTGTGTAATTATAAATTTCCTCTTTCATGGTCCTTTTAATCTGTCACTGTGCAGCTTGGCTGATATGAAGCAGGAAATGCTGCTATTTAAACTGTGCAGTAAGAAAAACACAGAGGAGAAAAGTGAAATTGTCACAAGTGTTCTAACTATACAGAATGGAAAAAAAAAATCAAGACTTGTCTATTTCTAATGGAGACTAGGATTTTTCTAAACACTCCCCCAAGAATTTATATTCCTACCTAGAACTGTGCACAGGAGCAGCTATGTTGATGTGCTGCCAAAACCTTTGAATGGTTTCTCCTTCTCCTCAATGCTTTATTTGTTTGTATTTTGTTTGCTTGGGGTTTTTAAAATAAAATTTCTTTAATGAATGGAAAAGTAAATCTGAAGTAAACTACAGAGAGAAATTTTTTCCTTCACAGAGAACAAAACATTTCACTCAAGAAGAGTCTCATGCAGTCTTTCAGGTTTGTGATGAATCTTTCTCTTCTTGATTGCTGAGAAAATACAAACTGTGTGTTTAAAAGCTTTTCATAAAAAAACATGTTTTAGTAAAACCTTTCTAAAGTCTTCTTACAAATTAAAATTTTAATTAACACACACATTTTCAAGGAATATAATGGACATGTCCATGGAATTAGGACAGGCACTGGAACAGAGACCAGACAGTTCCACCACTTCTTCCCCTTCAGAGGGCATGCATCTCACTTTACATGCAATAATGTGGCGGGAGACAGGCAGAGTGAACAAGAAAGTTTCACTGGCAATATCAAGTCAAGGACAAGATTTCAAGTCCATTAATTATAGAATCATAGAATGGTTTGGGTTGGAAAGGACCTTAAAGATCACCAAGTTCCAACCCCCCTGCCATGGGCAGGGACACCCTCCACTAGACCAGGTTGCTCAAAGCCTCATCCAGTCTGGCCTTGAACACCTCCAGGGATGGGGCATCCACAGCTTCTCTGGGCAACCTGTTCCAGTGTCTCACCACCCTCACAGGAAAACATTTCTTCCTAATGTCTAGTCTAAATTTACCCTCTTTTAGCTTATACCCGTTACCCCTTGTTCTCTCACTACACTCCCTGATAAAGAGTGCCTCCCCATCTCTCCTGTAGGCCCCCTTCAGGTACTGGAAGGCTGCTATTAAGTCTTCTCGGAGCCTTCTCTTCTCCAGACTAAACAGTATGTAAGTTCAGCTCTGACAAGCACCACGAAGGAGAAGGAGTGACAGAAGGAAAAAAAGGATGCTATTCCCTTCCTATGAAGAGAATGGCAGTGTTCAGGTGCCCATAGTCACAACTGACTCTGTCCTGCTCTTGGGGTAATGGAGCCACATACTGTGGCACCATCTAACCTAGAGAGCAAGTGATATTCCCAAGCACACCCAGGGTTCTCTCACAGAGAAGGTCAGCAGTTGAGACAACTATCTCCCTCTCAGTTACCTTAAGCACAAGGTTCAAACTTCTTTTCTGCTGGTCAACTTTGCCTGTGCTCACCAGCAAAAATGAAGAGGTGGATCCAAGAACACAGATGCACGACAGCTTACCTATCTGTCAACTTTAGAACTGACACACATTTCTTTGTCCTTTTCTTTTAATTGCTGTCTGTCTTCCCCTTTATTGCTCCCATTCTCTCAGGAGAGAAGAGCTGTCAAAACAACTCCACCATTACAGACTTGGGTTTCTTTGTTACTTTCCTTATTTTCCACAGAAGATACTTTAAAGCCATTTGAATCCTAAATTTTTGCTGATGCTGCATGTGTGACATTCCTGCAAGGTCAGTATCACTGGAAATAAGCCACAAGACTCAAATAATGCTGCAGAACCATAAGTAGCTGCTAAGCAGCTTCACTCTTGTACGCAATGACAGATTCAAATTGTAAAAAGATGCACACCAAAGTCAGCAGATTAAATTTGTTTATATTCATGCATTTCTGCAGTGACAGCATGCACCCAATTTGAAATCAACTCATTTAAAACTGCAGTGGGGGTAGAGGGAAGGGGAGGATCAATTCTCAAATTGCACAGCGTGATCAATTTGTCCCTAGTAAAAAGACAAAATGTCTTTAAAGTATTTTTTTCTGAGATACACTGTGATTTGTACCAGTGATAGGAAGATCACCAGTAACCTCTGCCATGTCTGTAATTGCACCTGTTATCCTTTAACAAGCCACATGATCACCAGCTCAGCAAGCTGTGGAAATTCTCAGCCTTTTTAGGAAAGCTGTACATCCTTTGAGACATATACTCCAGCCACTAAAGCCAACCTGCAAAAAACAGAACTGACTATACTCTCACAATCAAGTTGTGAGAAAATAAGACAGCAACCAGAAAAGTTCTCAAAGCCATAACTTAGCAAATGTTTCAGATTCTGTGTAGCCTTGAGCAAGCACTTGATTTCAGCACATGGAATTGAACATACAAAGGTAGTGCAGAGTTGCAACCTCCCAAAGAGGAGCATCCAAGGCTAAGGCAGAGTACTCTGCCCCACCACTGAAAAAGGAGAGTCAGAGAACTTGGAAGAGCCTCAGCATCATGCATCTGCAGCTGTTGGAAGTGGGAGTAGAAATTATGTGGTTTTGAGGGACCAATGTCCCATAGTCACCGCTTCATGAACAATATCCCCTCTCTAAGGGCCCAAAAACCTGTGGATTCGCATCCTAAAGGGCACTAGAACCTGTATGTGTCTCTTAGTCACAGCACAAGCCTCTGATCCTTCTCTTTCATCTCTGAGCACCACATAATGTTTGAAGGGGGGAACATGATGCTCAAACAGAAGAACATGCATTCACATATAGTCCTCTGACATGAGACAAGCCCGTGGCAACACACTAGAGATCTGTCCCTCTCTTTCTGCCAGCCTTTCCTGCTTACTGCCATTCCTCTTCCAGATCTGATAAACAATTTGGTGGCCTTCAAAAACTGCTGGAGTATTTCTAATCTCCACAGAGCTGCCACAGATTTCATACTGCAATTTCTCATGCAAACACCTTGCTGCTAGAATAGATTTTTTGTGCTGTTGGCATTGGGGGGCTCCATTATGAAAGAGACACTCCTGTCCTCCACAATGGCAGGGTGTCTGTCCTCCCTTAAGAACAGAGAGCCTTTGCAGAGATTAGTTCAGCCCATTGGAGCCCTGTACATTATTGCAGTACTAACAAACAGATACAGTCCATACCCTCTCAGCTCAACTCAGCAAGATTTCTGAACCCATGTAGCCCTCATGGATTTGACTTCATAGTTTTATCTTCACTTCTAATCAAAGAATAAAGCCCTCCCACATACATCAGCATTCATACACAACTGCCTTTTAATGGCTGTCCTTTTGCCAGCATATGACCAAGTGATTAGTTCCCCGCAGCTAACAGCTGAACTGCAGTCTGAACTTCCCTCTCCCCGAGGACTAACACAAAGCCAGACCAGTAGTTTATATTTTCAGAGTTCTGTTTCACCAGGAAGGTCTGAATAACTGTAATGCACCTTGCACTAGACTCCTGCCCAGCTCCAAATCCACTGCTGCAAACAGTATTTCCTATGCAACCCAGGCTAAAAATTCAGCACTGACAAACTCTATTTGTGCCAGAAGTACACAGCTGGCAAGAATCCACCACTTTTCTCCAATTCAGTGAGAACCAACTTGTCCTGATTTCAGCTGAGAAAGGAGTTAACTTTCTTCATAGTAGCTAGTGTGAGGCTATGTTTTGGATTTGTGCTGAGAAGAAGGCTGATAACGTCCTGATGTTTATAGCTGCTGTCAGGATAGTCAAGAACCTTTCAGCTTCTCTAGCCTAGGATTTGATCTTAGGTTTAGGATTGAGACTCAAATCGGACAACAGTCTACTCCATATCATGCACATCATACCCAATATATAGACGGGTCTGTGTCCAGAAGTACTCTTGTTCTGGGTCAGCTCTCTCCATGTGGTCTCTTGCTCTCTGTTGTTTCCGTCCGGGTCACCCCTCTCTGAGGGTTGTCTCAGTCTCTCAGATGCTCAGGCTCTCTTCTCTGTCCTGGGATTGCAGTTTCCACATTCTCCCTGCTGTGTGATTGTGTGATCATTAGCTGTGAATAGGCCGAGCCT
>WKFP01013528.1:68532-99563 GCA_011057875.1 Pterocles orientalis | reverse complement strand
ATTATTATTATTATTGCTATATTGTTTTCCATATTATTGTAGTTTAGTTATTCAATTGTTCTTACCTCAATCCATGAGTCTCTTTTCCCTTTAATTCTCTTCCCTGTCCCCAAGGCAGAGGAAAGGTGAGTGAGCAGTTGTGTATTGCTGCCATCCACGGTAAACTACAGCACAACTTCAACAATGAAAGACACACAAAAAAAAAGCCAGAAAGATTCAGGTGTTCACCAATAGACGATAAAATGAAAAGTATGCAGACCTTCCTCCTAAGTGGACAGAGAATCAAAGAAGCATCTTCTGTTCCGCCAAGAAGGAACGCTAGACAAACTCCTTAATGCTTATGAAGTTTCCTTATTTCTCCCTCTTTCTCCTCTGAGAGAGAAAAATTCCTGCTTATCCATGTCACTCCACTCCAAGGAGGCTCTTGTCAAGCAGATGCTCAGCAGAAATCTTAGTTAAGCTCTTTAGGGCATATCTCTACAATCAGCAGGCTGAAGGTTGCTCATTTTCTCCAGGGTTACTAAATAATAAATACTAGAAGCAGTGTGCTTACAAATAAGACAAACAGAAGTAAGATGTCAGCAGACACAAGTGAGAGCATTTGTATGATTCTAACAGCAACAGCCCCAACAGAGGCAAGAAAACAAAAATAAGGTTTCTCAAGAAAGGCACAGGAAGAAAGGACCTGGTCACTTTCATTCCTCCTTATTTGATCACGGATGGAATAAATCAGCTGACCCTCACTGAAGCTGTTTCACCGGTATCATCCCCACAGTCAAAGACCTGTCTCCTTGGAAGACATTTTGCTCCTTGGTTTTAATGGGAATTCGTGAAGAAGAAACTAAGCCCTACAGGTTGCCATTGGAGTATCTGGCTTCATATAACTGAACAAGAAAAATCCAACGCTGATATAGATTAATCAGCCTTGAATAGCTATAGAATCCCCCCCTTTTTTTTTTAATTGTTTTTCTGGAAGCACTGAGACACCCACATGGGATTTGCCTTTCTATCCTTTTCCCAGCAACAGACATCAGGACTGCACTCAATCCAACTTCTGAAGAAAATCTCTTTAACAGCAGTACGCATTAGAAAAAAGGCCTACAAAACCATTTTTTGGTGAAAAATGTATCCATCAGATGGCAACACTACCTCTTAATCTTTAAAATGTCATTAAAATGCATAAACTCAAAGCATCAGACAAAGAAACAGTGATCCAGAAAATAACAGATCAACAATGCGACCATACAACACACCGAGGCTGCAGAATTCATTTTATACTCCCACTTAAGAATGAGCAGTGCAGAGCAGTGCAAGGGACTTAAAATTATCATCTAGTCTAAATGCCTGACCACTTCAGGGCTGACCAAAAGTTAGAGCGTGTTATTAAGGGCATTGTCCAAATGCCTCTAAACACTGACAGGCTTAGTCCATTGACCACCTCCCTAGGAAGCCTGTTCCAGTGTTCGGCCATCCTCCCTGTAAAGAAATGGTTCCTGATGTCAAGTCTGAACCTTCCTTGACACAGCTTTGACTCAGTCCCTGAGATCCAGTGACAGGATGCATGGGAGAAGAGATCAGCACCTCCCTCTCCGCTTCCCCTCCTCAGGAAGCTCTAGAGAGCAATGAGGTCACCCCTCAGCATCCTTTTTCCAAACTATGCAAACCCAGACTCCTCAGCTGCTCCTCATAGGACATGCCTTCTAGCCCTTTTAGAAGACCTGTTGTCCTCCTCTGGATGCATTCAAGTACCTTAACATCCTTCTTACACTGTGGGCCCCAGAATTGCACATAATATAGGCAGAAGTTATCTGAGAACAAAGTCCCCCAACATCTACAACATGCTACAGTGGGCTTGAGACCTCGTGTCTCATCTTAGATTCTCCATTCTTTGTGATTTGGAAGCACCTGACAGCAAAATGAAAGACTTCATGTGTCACAGGTTTCAAGAAAGAGCAAAGAGGGCAAAAGAGACCTCAGAATTAAATACCAGCACTACTTGTTGGCACTACAACTTGCAGATCTGCCTTACAGTTTCTGTCCTGCTCCAGGACTTCATACATTAATATAAGCAGTGAAGCACAGTCTAGCTGATGCATGAGGTCCCAGAGTAGGAGAGAGACTTAGCAGGGAGCTGCAAATATAAGAAACAAGAGGCTGAGTTAGAGGAGAAGGCAGAAACCACCATGTTTATTTCACTGTCTGTTCCACTCTGGACAGGTCTCTACTGCGTTTTGTTGCACTCAATCTCACTGACTTCTCCAGAGAAAATCAAGGACATAAGCCCCACATCTGAAGCTAGTAAAGTGAGGCAAATGCAGCAGCAAAATATACACTTCATAAGCCACACAGACGGCCACTGCTAAGATGTTGAATGGTTTCCATTCAGTCCTATGTCACATTCACACGCAGTCACATCTTCACTAATATAAGCTTAGTACAGGTGCTCCTTTTTCAGAGATTATGTACAGTGACTTAAATTCCATTATCTTCAGGAAGGTTTAAATCTTTGCCTATTTTGAAGAACAAGGCGATTCCCTCTGGACTGAGTTTTGTGGTATACCTAGCTGAACCAAAGCTGCTGGTAATGGATGTGAAGTAAGCAGTCTCCCACTGCTGACATATTCCAGATGGCAATCAGGTTGCTTTTGTCTTCTGCTTACAGCATTTCAAGAAGCCTTATAAACCAAAACAAGTTTCCACTGAATCTTAACAGGTAAAGAAGTGAACGACAAGCAGCAGTCTCACTCTAAGCTGCTGACAATAAAACGGAAAATCATGCCAATAATATAGCCCAGTGAATATCTGTCTAGAAACTCAAATGCACCCTTCCCCTTATGGGGATTACACAATGAATTCAAGGGGCACTGGCAGCATGGAGAAGAAATTTAGACAGTCCTCTTCATACGCATCATTATCTAAGAAGTGGGTTAATATTATTATTCTACAGGCTGACACTAGGAAAAATCACTGTTTAAGGCAGGCGTCCCAGCTAGACATTTATCCTATCTGTGGCAATAGAAGTAGTACATTAAAAGGGCCCTGTATAATATAACAGCATATAACACAGAGTTCAAGATATTGTGGCTGTTCTGTATATCCCCATATTCACAGCCTTCTGGTCTGTGCAATGCCAGTTTCTGCTATAAGAAATCCTTCTCTTCAACCATATCATGATCCCACCTCAGACAAATCCTCCTCGTATTTCCATGGGCTTTCCATTTCTCTTTTTCCATATGAAAATTCTAGAGACCTTTGGCCCTCAAGTCTCCCAGTAATAGGATGAAGTAGCAGAGTTTCACAAAGTTTAGTGTCTTTTCTACTTCAGTCCAGTTTCACTATTTGTCCAAGCCACCAGTGACAGAGGAAGTGAGACAGTGTAGTATGACAGTAGTATGACATGAGAATTAAGTGTTAATGTACCCCTTGCTTTCACACAAGCCTATGAAGAAACAATGCTCAGTGAAAAACACTATGGCTAAATTCCTCCAGGGACCACTTCAGGTCCTCCACTTTCATCTTTTTCCTGGGAAGTCATACACCTTGATCATGACAACAGTGCTCCAGAGCTCTAACCTGGCTTGATGAAGAGCAATCATGAAACCACTCTGGTTGTCTTGATTTTTCTGAATGTCATAGGAAGAGCAAAGTGATCAATAACCCTGGTTACATACCTATGTCAACGTCTGCTTGTGTAGCAGGGTCAGAGGTACAGGAGGTATAAAATATCCCTTTCCTGTTTCTGTTACTTCTGTGGAAGAAGCAGCAATTTTGATCCCCTAGGTTTCCTCTTGCTATTTTCTTCTTGTCGTCCTAAACAGCTAATCAGCATCATGATCGCATTTCGTATCTACAGCATCTGTCACTGTCAAACAATAAATGGAGTGACTTCCACACAGAATACTGAAAGATCTGAGGAGAACAAAAAAGTCATAGAAGCAAATTGGTCAGATAAGTTAATATTTTGCACAGCTTTTCCTGGACTGTGCTAATGAAAGGGTCAAGGATTTTTACCTTGAAGGGGCCAGGGATTTGAAAAGACACATTTCAAGCTTGTCAATCACTAGGCAAAGACTCTGCTGCCAGCACTAGCAGCAAAATCCCAATGCTGGCAGTACAGGAGAGGATGGCCTTCCACTGCACAGAAACAGCAGGCTTCTGCAGACCCCCTTTAACAACAGGTCAGGGAAAGAACACATTCTACTTCAGCAATACAATAACCTGCCAAACTGATTTCACAAAACCCAAATCCCCTAGTTACACAGACTTCCAAACAAACCAACTCTACACAACAAAACTGCCTTTCATTTCTTCCTAACTTGCTCACTTACCTTTCAAAACACCTGCCTTCTTCCCATCTGACTTGCAAAGCTCCAAGAAAAACAAATCTGATTGTGTTGTGCTATTAGGTCCAAAGAAACATCTTCACAGATTGCTTCAAAAGCAATGAGAAAACTCCCACAGGAGTCTTCTGCTTATTGTTAATTAAGCAGAGGGTAAGACCTCCACTCTTCCTTAAGAAGGTGAGTGAGGATGTAGGAAATTTGGGTTTTTTCCTTACAGTGACGACTCCAGCATGATGAAACCTGGTTCCAAAGTCCTAACGTGCTTTAGAGCCCTGCAAAGCCTTGTCCAGAAGGAAAAAGGCAAAAGCACTGCACCTGCAAACTTTTCTCAGATCCAGGCTCTTAGCTGGATACTGGGAAGAGAAAATGCTAGGCCCATAATGCTTGGACAAGGAAACCAAATTGACCCAACTTTTGTGAGGTGTGCCCAGCTGACACACTGGAAAGGTTAAGCTACTGTAGCTGTGGCTAGTCTAAAAACAGTATCTATAGCAAGCCTGATTCTCTGTAAACTGGAGAGGAACCTTGCTGTTAAAATTGCAGTATTTTTTTCTTCCTTCCAGGAGGGCTAGAAGAGATTTTGAGGATGGGATAAGAACTTTTGCACCGTTCAAAAAATCCCAAGAAGAAGGCAAAATGAATACAGATGTGTTCTCTCAAAGAGCCATGAAATCCACAGAAAAATCTCCCTGAAACTGGAAATAATAATAAAGCTCAGTAGGAGATCACACCATGTATTGAAGCCAAAGCAAGCCTGTCACCCACCAGAGGTTTGATGCTTTGCTCAGTTTAGGCATCTCTGAATGTCAGAAATGGCAGACAAAAGGGGTTCTGGCCCCATAAAGAAGGAAACAAACTAACCTTTAGTACTTGGTTTGCTGTGCCACTGCAGCCAGATTACACGCTCTCTTCAGCCTGGCCTTTGACTCCAAAGGGAAACAAGTGTCCAAAACCACCTTTACTTTCCATTTTATATTTGCCCTGGGAGGTCTTGTTTTTCCTCTTTGAAACTATTTCTAATTTAAAATAGCTCTCTGCTTAATGAAGTAATATTTCCTGGATTTTACCACTCTGCAGAGACTTCTCCTTTACTGAGTAAGCAGGCAAATTCCAGACACATTTTGCTAATACATTGTCATCTGGCAGAAGAGCCAGTGCCCTGGGCAGAATCTTGACAGATATCATAAACTCAAGTTTCACCAGGAGATGGCTTTTGAATTTGCCTTCTCAGAAACTCCTGTTATAATGCAAATCCTGACCCCGGCGTGCAATATTAAGTTAGAATGAATGTCTGCCCAGAGTTAATGCTGTTAAGCGCGGGCAGACACTGCTTCCAACTCAGGTTAGTCACTAAGCTACAAGAAAAATCATGCATCTCAGCTATTACTCCTTTGCTACAACTCTCCTCCCCCTGCCTTTAACTGCAGTCTCTAAGCAGTTATTTCCCTTTGGTGGATTCACAGATGTCCAACAGCAGTGGCTAAGTCAGTTCATTTCTGTGCAAGGAACTTTATTCACAACATGGCGAACTGTGCAAAATCTGCTCTTCTCGAAACTATTTCTCCTTCAAATATGCACTGAAGAGTAATGAAGTGTAACACTGCTACCATACAAACTGTTATCTTCTCACACAGATATCTTCATATCTTGCTATTTTATGCAGTGAAATTAGACCCTTTCTTCTGCAGTTTAACCTTCCCATTCAGAACATCCCAACTAAAACTTGGGTTACTTGCTCCATTCTTAACTGTGAGAATTTTTCTCCCTTGTTGGAAAAAAAAGCCCACCAGTTCTCTTGCTTTCAAAGATGAAAATCATGTTTCCATGCAGTAAATGTTGAAGCTGCATATGACATCAGTAACACCATGCATTAAATATTCCCACAGTCACACAGTTTCTCCAAAGGAAAATCAATGGAAAATGCACACGAGATACAGTACAAAAGAGAATGATCAGAACCACTTCATCAGCTTCCTCTGAGGCCAACAATTCCAGTTCCCAACAGCAGTCAGCATTCAACTCCATCTCAGAGATGGACTTGTTTCGACTAAACGTTCAGGCCAAGGAGCGCAGAAGGGCAGCACAACTGCGGCAGGACAAAGGAATCTCATTCCCAAATACTTCTGCTTTGTTTTCAATTTCTCTCCCCCACACCACTGTCCTTCCTATTTCCCACCATTAGGTTAAAACAATTCATCACACATGGAAGGAAATATATTGAAACCACATAACATAAAAGTGGCCCCAAATCCAAGCAGGGCATGGCGGGGGGGAGGGGGGCTGGTCTCTTTATTACTGTTTTCCTGCTTATTGCACAATATTCTTATTAAAAATAACCCTCAAAATACCAGATACAAAAATTTCTGCAGTGGCCATTTTTTGGTCAAGGTCCGGCCAACGTTTGGGGGAAGGATGGAAAAGGGGCTTACACTTTCACCCACTCTTTCCTTGAATTTACTCTGGCTAAACCTGTGTGCAACCTTTGCAATACCTGCCTCAGTGGCATGGAATGAAGAAAAACAAGACCTGCCCACTGTACAGCAGGATACGCACCCAGTTAGTAGGGTGCCAGATTAGGTACCACCCAGGGCCTGCACACCTTGTGTGGTAGGTCTCTCCTGCGATGCAGGGCTTTGGTCTTTGCTTGTTGCTCCCTCTCATGCTTGGATTCTTCAAACTCTTGGCTCTGCAAACCAGTGACAGGCATGCTCTTCCAGGGGCCTAAACAGCTCTTCTAGCTGCAGACCCTACCAGAGGCTCATAGCAGTTTATCCTCTTTCTCGCCAGGTGCAAAGGGTGGGGGATGCAAGGTCTCTCATGCCAACTGCACTTACCTCCTAGAGTTTGTTTCATAACAAAATCCATGGTGATGGCTTAGGGGTGCTGCCCACCTTCCCACCTCACATGCACAGAGATCAGGAATCCTTGAAGGACAGCCTGCAAAGACGTACAATGAAAACAGGAATGGTTTCTCCAGGATAAAAAGCTGATGCCTGGTCTTTCCTTGCTCTCTCCCCACAGCTTTCCTCCCCTTGTCTGAATGTAGGCAAGTTCCCAGACCAACCCACCCCTGCAGACCCCGACTTTGCAGAACAAGGCAGCTCTTGGCACCTGGGGCACAAAGCTGCAGGGTGGCAGGCGAGGAACAAGGGCGAGGAGGAGGATGTAAGGGGACACAGTGCCTCAGGCAGGACAGGTAGCCAGGAGTGAACCTGGAAGAGCAGCGCGGTGCTCCTCCCGGCTTGTCTCCTGTAGACGGGCAGGAAGGCGTTAAACCTTTGAACTTTCCCGTTTCCCCGTCTGTCTCTCGCCCTCTCGGTTTTCGGAGGGCTAGCTCCGGAGCGGCAGCCCCGCCGGAGATCGCTGAGGGGACATTTGAAGGTGAAGCGCTCCGCAGCTTCCCGGGAAAGCAAGTGGGGGATGCTGGGCGGAGGGATGGAGAGCACGGATGCAGAGCAGACTCCCCGACCCTAAGCCCTCAGAAACCTCACCCAGAAAGCCCCCAGCGCAACAGTAGCCAGAGCTGCACCTCCTCAGGAAGAGCTAGGACAGCTCAAGGTTGAGACCGGCTGCCCCCAGGTGCAGCACAGCAGCTGCCCCGCGCAGGCTGCTTCCTCCCTCTGCTGGCCCCGGCCGCGGGGAGCGGCGGGCTCGGCTCCTGGGCCGCGCCCCGCTCGGCACCGGCTCCGATTCACAGCCGTGCTGTGAGGCTGAGAGTGCGCGGCCCGCCAGCACCTCGGAGGACGAGGGCTTCCCCCATCCCTCCGTGCCCACACCCTGCCTCTCCTCGCTGCCCTTCCGCACGCCGGCCGGCACGGCCTGCCCGTCCCGGTGCCGATACCTTTCTCGGCGCCGGGCGCTGTGCCGAGCCGAGCCGGGTCGGTGGCAGGTGGCTGCGGCGGCTCCTTTCCGCTCCTAGAGGCTCCGGCCGGCGCCCATGTGCCTGAGGACTACCGGGGAAATTGCGGACGTGAGGTGAGAAAGAGAGAATGAGTCCAGAGCTTCTCCCTACTTTTCCCTCACGCCCCTCTTTTTATCACAGGATTTCCGGACCATCCCACCGACATGGTCCCTCCTTCCTCCTCCCCTCGTTGCGGGAGCTGGGCTCTCTCCTTCCCCCTGCCTCCGGCTCCCCCGTCCCTTCCCTACACCTCCCTCGATGTTCTCAGAGGAGGAGACCCTCAAGCGCTCCCCAAGCCCTCACAAGGGTGCGTGTATTTGCAGGCATGTCCCCCACCCCATCCCCGCTGTCTGCAGCATCCAGGTATCCTTGCGCTTTGCTGTGTGGGAAGGGGAGGAGATTGTCAGGCCGCTGTTGCATTTTGGAATTGCTTTCTTGCGTCTCCCCGGGAGTCAGTGTACATGTGGCAGGGGAAATCTCTGCAAGTACAGCTTCCTGCAAAAGGGGGAGGGATAGAGAACGACGTGCGTCCTTTGTTCTGGGTCCTTCCCGGAGATCCTCTCTCATCCCCTGGGTCTGGTAAGGAGTTGAAGAGGCAAGAAGATAGGTAGGGATCAGAGCCTTCGCCTTCCTCCTCCTTCGCCTCGGATTTTACTGTGTCCGGAGAAGGATCGCCGGCTGTCGGCTCAGTTCTCTCGCTATCCAGCGGCATTCGCAGCCGAGGAGGAGGCTTTGGGGGTGAAGGGTGGGTTGAAGAGGGGGTGGAAGGGAAAGCCCCCTCCCTGCGGTTGCCGGCTGAAAGGCGCGAGCACAGCTCTCCGTTCTCCAGCCCGGGTTCCGGACGGCATTTGAAGGTGAGAAGAAAGGAGCTGTGTGCGATGCGAGCTCTACGTGGCAAAACAGAGCAATATCCCCTCACGGAACGGGCACCGGCACCCTCCTTTAGGGATGCCGGCAGCCGGCTTGGTGCTAGGTGGGTAGGAGACGAGCTCTGCTGCTGATCCGCCCTCCACTGGGCGACCTCTGTAGGTCAGGGAGGGCCTCACCTGGCACGGCAGGAAAAACATGCAGGTCCAGCAGGCACGGAATGGAGACCAATCCCTTTAGGGGCAGCGATGCCGGTGACTGGGGCTCTGCAGCCCGAAAAGCTCCCAGGTACCAGCTGCAGATACAGGAGGGCACGCTTCTACGCCCAGGACAGTGTCCACCCACCCGGCTCTGCCTCGGTGCCTCATGCTTGTCGTTGTTTAAGAGGCAATTGGACAATGCCCTTAATAACATGCTTTAACTTTGGTCAGCCTGAAGTGGTCAGGATATTGGACTAGATTATAATTGTAGGCCCCTTCCACTTGTTAAGGAGCCTGTTGAGGAAGCCTGCACCATCCAAGCACCCAGCTTTATCTCTGTAGTCTGATCCCTAGGTTCACCGTAGCAGAGTCTCAGGCATCAAAGTTAAAAAAAAAATAATTTATTAAATGGTACAGCAGCAGGGTCAGCTAGAGCTGACCAAGCCAAGAAATTCCAGGGCAATTATACACTTACAGACTACTCACCTTCACCTCATGTAACTTTTGGTCCAGTTGTGACCTTTGGTTTGTGTTCTTCTAATACCTCGTTGGATTGTTTCTCTGTCTCTGCAAAGGTCATCAATTGTTCTTATCTTGACAAGTTACGCCTGCTGCTGACAGTAGCAGCCTTGAAGCCTCCATATCTTCTAGTCTGTTTTTTCTGTGGAAACTGCAAAAGTCCCAGACTTCAGAAAAATAGTTCTGGACTTAGGATAAATGCTTAGCTATAACACTTAGCCCTAACCACAACTTCAGTGTGTTATCTACATTATTCTCACACCAAAAAAAACCCAAAACACAGCATATTGTACCAGCTACTAAAAGGAAATATATATCTAAGTGGAATTTTATGGCTTGTGACCTCAGGCTTCAGTAAATCTAGCTACTCACTGAGTAAGCAAGCTAAGTAAATACCATACTAAATCACACAACCTTACAATTCTAAGTGATTCTATTTAAAACTTACTTGTTTAAGCTAATCAACTAATATTTCTTAACACACTGAACTATTCTATTCTTTCTTTCGATTCAATTCAATTCAATTCAATTCTATTCTATTCTATTCTATTCTATTCTATTCTATTCTATTCTATTCTATTCAGATCTCCCAGAAAGCCACTTTTCCAACAGACACTAGTATCAGCCTAGGAAGCTGATCTTTACTAGCTGCATCTTTACTAGCAAACTTCAGAAAGGAAAAATTAATACCAACGGGGAGTGGGGAACACTCTTATTTAAAGCCTTATCTCACCCCCAGCATTTCCAGTCCAAAGGACACACTGGTACCTTTTCAATGCTCTCTTTTCCACACATAGCATAGCAATGGCTCAGTGGAGAAGACTGTGCCCAAGAAATGAACCTGGGAGCCTGCTGGAGTTGAGTTCTCAGGTTTCCTGTGCAACTAGCACTGTATTTCCAGGTCTGTGTTGCTTCCCCAAGTGCCCACATTATTTTGAGCAGGCCTTACAGTTTGAGTTTGTCATACAACATCTCACATTCTTCCTTCATCATGTGATTGCTTTTGGAGATGAGGACAGTGTGCCTGCCTCACACTACTAAATTACCATGTGCACACCCTGGTCTTATAGCCTGGAGTCTGGGAAGGAACTATTCAAATGCCCTCAAATACAAGAATCAGAGAAGTGTGGGCTAATTGCCAGCTTTCTCCTCCCTGCTTTGGTGACCTTGGAGTGTGCTATGTTATCAGGAACTCCTTGCCACCCAAGCAGCCAAGGGTCAGTACAGCTAAGTGGGGTTGCTGAGAAATGTCATATTTCCTGTCCAGAGGTTCCTTACAAGCTTTGCAACAGCAAATATCCTCCCCTGCATGCAGAGAATAAAGTTATGTCATCCACAGGGGCTTTCATAAGCCAGGCAAAACAGTAAGCACATCAAGAAGTCCCTGAGAGGTCTTTGAGCTTCACTTTGACCTGTTTTGGGCTGCTGGTTTGTCCTCAGAACCAGCTGATCCTCCAAAGGTCATGTGCCCATGGTTCTCTCCCAAAACTACTCTCACTTCTTCCAGATTATACAGCTGCTGCAGAACCAGCTGATCCTCCAAAGGTCATGTGCCCATGGTTCTCTCCCAAAACTACTCTCACTTCTTCCAGATTATACAGCTGCTGTGGAAAATCAAGACGTATAAGGCAGTGAAACATGATCCCAACACCCACTACTTCACAGCTCCCTCTTCTTCAGGAGAGCAAGGCACAGGATCACCAAAACACAAACCCCACTGAGATACTGGTAGTCCCAGTTTCAGCTTTTGTTCCCTACCCCAAGTACCAGCTTCCAAGCAACTCCCACAGGATGTACTCCCACAGTCAAAAAACCCAAAAGCTTGTGAACCTGATTTTGGTACCTCCTATCCAGGTGGCACCCTGACCTGTTAGTCAGGAAAGATCCCACCAGTACCCTCCTCACCACACAGGTTTCTTTCTGGTAAGAAAGGATATGGTCGAAATGAGGTTATGTACTCTGTAGATTTGTGTCTAATAATGCTCTCAGAAAGACTTCTGGAGAAGGCTTTTACCGTGGAAATTGAACAGAAGAGTTCTGATACAACATTTCCTCAATTTGCTGAGAAAACCAGCTGGACAGACAGACTCAAGGGGATCTGTTTTATGATTAAGCTGAAATACATGACTTCTGCTACTAGAGAAATAACAGCTAGCCCAGCCATGCAATGATATAAGCAATGTCCCATGGATCTTCTTTCGGATGGCAATAGACTGTGTCCAGAATACTTTATAAATATGAATCTGACCGTAATCTCATAAATAACAATATTTTCTGATCAGGATGTTGTAGTTTGACCTTTGCTGACAGCCAAACAGCACACGGTCACTTGCTCACCCTTCCCCATCCCAGGCATGGAGGAGAAAATTAAAAGGGTACAGGGGAAAGAGACTTGTGGGTTGAGAAAATAACAACTTAATAACTAAACTACAATAATATTGAAATATTATTGAAAATAATGAGCATAATAATGATGATAATAATAATAGTAATATATACAAGTGAGTGATAACATTGAAACTGCTCACTACCCAATGACCAAGGTTCAGCCTGTTCCTGGCTAATGATCTCGGACCAGAGAGAGTCCCAAACTGCAATCCCAGAAAAGAGATAAGAGCCTGAGCATCTGAGAGACCGAGAGCTGGGTAAGAGAGTGAGACAACCCCAGGAGGGGGGTGAGTCAGAGAGAGACAACCCAGAGAGCACTTCTAGGCAGAGCCTCGTCTACATACTGGGCATGATGTGCATGATATGGAATAGACTGTTGGCCAAGTTGGGTGTCAATCCTAAACCTAAGATCAAATCCTAGGCTAGTAACTGGGGCTATGGTCCCTCCTAGCTTCTGCACCTGCAGACACTGGCAAAGCAGAGATGTTGAAAAGTCTTTGACTGTCCTGGCAGCAACTATAAACATCAGTATGTTATAAATCTTCTTGTCAGCACAAATCCAAAACACAGGCTCTTACTAGCTACGATGAAGAGAGTTAACTCCATCCCAGCTGAAACCAGGACATAGGTCAAGGGAGAGAGATTGGTATCTGTACAGATCTGTCCCAGCACCATGGACAGAGAAGAACTGCTGCTCACACCTTCGAAACTTCCCAAAATATCAAAGCCATTTCTTGGTCTGGTTTGCACTGTGTGAGTGAGATATACCTGCTCCTGATTGTGGGAACAGGCTTACTCTTCCTTTACAGAACCAGAACAATAAGAATCCACTCTGTGACCTTGCTTGGTGCAGATGAAGTGCACAGAAAACTCAGAGCAAAGATCTCCATTGGGCTTTCCCCATGGAACTTGGACTCCTTCGCCACCAGCTGGGAATCTCTGTGTTTATTGATGTCTGTGTAAGAAGGTGTAATAAGCCAATAATCAATTTTGGTCACATTTTCCACAGAAAAAAAAAAGAATATTAAGGTCTCCAAAAAGAAGAAGAGTCTGTTTCCATTAAAAAAAAAAAAATATTAAATGAGTCAAGATGTTTCATTTCAACACCCTTAAATGCAGTGTTTGGTTATTCAGTTCCATATGGTGGTTGACTGCTAAACTGAAATCAATGCCATGTAAAAATAATACTAACAAGAAAGCTCACAAATCAAGTATGAAGGTTACAAAAATACTTAAGCAGCTGCCCAAAATGAACCTACTTTGTTTCCTTCCTGCTCCCCTTCCACCCTCTCGATGTTATTATAGCTCACACTGATGTAACTGAAGAACTGTTCAGCGCACTGCAGGCAGGACCTGAACACCAGGAAGATGAATAGCGTTTAATCAATACAGCTACCAAGACAGAGGAATCAGACACTTGCTAAGTGTAGTTTGTAGACAGAAGTTGCAGTCCCTCCAGCGGATTAGTTCACTGAAGACCAACCTGTTGCATGTTTCTACTTGCTCTTCAGCTGTCAATTCTGGCTGTCAAACATTTCAAAATTTAAGCATTTTTGTCTCTTCAAAAGTATTGCTTTGTTTATTGTTATTCCACTCAACTTATACCAGGGTTTAACTAAACTCTTTCTTTTCCAACCAAATGGGGAAAAAAAAAAAGCATTTAAAAGAAGTGGATTAAGTCAAAACTGTGAAAGGACTTTTCAACTATTTCTGCTGGCTCTGAAGAAAAAGCCACTTCAGATTTCCTGAAGATTACCTTCCTAGGTGAGCATTTGCTGCAGCTATCACAAGACCAAATTTAGCTGCCTGCATTTATAAAACCTGAAACGAACACGTATTAATTGCCCTGTCTCCGTAACATGGGGACACAGGCACGCATATTATACTCTCTTTTTTTGTGAACACAGGTGTCCAAGCCTGGTTTATGAACAAGCCCCTTGGTACAATGTCATTTACAGCTCCTAGCTCTGAAGATGGTGGTTTCTTGTTTGTACTCTCACTTTTCTACTCCCCTTGACCCTGTAGCTCCATCCCTTTCTCTGTTTTCTGTTCTCAGAACAAGTTCTCAGAACAAGCCGGATAGATTAAGAGCCCCATCTCAGCAGGGCTC
This sequence comes from Pterocles orientalis, assembly GCA_011057875.1. Lineage (NCBI taxonomy): Eukaryota > Metazoa > Chordata > Aves > Pterocliformes > Pteroclidae > Pterocles > Pterocles orientalis. The sequence continues at coordinate 85,235 of WKFP01013528.1, read as the reverse complement.
TGAGTCCTCCAGATAGGCATGATGGGGTGAAGTCCTGTAGCTCTTATCTCCAGGATTTACCCTCTACATTATAAGGCTTCTTTGGCAGACAGAAGTTGTCCACAAAGCTGAGAATCCATCTTATCAAATCACGATGTTTCTACCTAAAGCATATCAAGCTTTTTTTTTTTTTTTTTTTGCGAGATTATTATTTGAAGTGTTTTTGACAGGAATTTTTTCATCAGTAGATAAGAGTAATCCAAATCAGTGCATTCTGTGGAAATGTGTCAGTTCACACAGAAGTTTAAAGGCAAAGAGGCTAAAGAAAATATTTTTACTTTCTTGTAGTTGATGCTGTTGAGACATTCTGCTTTCATGTGACAAAAGTGCTGCACTTTGCAATGACTAAATCATTTTGCCTTGACTCTTCTATCAATACATATCTATATCAAAACTAAACACAGTCATATCAGAGTACCTCTTTTTTCAGACTTTCCATGTCATGGGGGTGGGGGGGAGGTAGGGGGGAGAGGTCACTTTTTTCCTCTTTGTTGCAATTTAGAGTGGAAGCAAGATTCAAAATGTCAAACATACTAGAAGAGAATGTCCATTTTCTGAACTATTTCTGTGCCTTGCCTTCTTTTATTACTCTGCTTCTTGGCAAAGAAAAGGAACAGAGGGAAACAGCATAGTCAGCTGAGATATTCACTTGGTATCAGATGCTATGGCCTGTAGTTCTTTTCCTCTGTAAAGAGAGTAGTCTCAAGTTCTGAACTCAACTTGGGAGGGAGCTATTGACCTCTGTAGGCATAATTTCTCAGACACAACAACAAGCTTAACTGTTTATTATTTTTAGCTTTATTAGTCATGAAGCAAATGTGTGCATAGCTCTTCAGGTACTTCAGATACTTATAGAGCATTTACTCTTAGGTGTGACATGTGATGTTGGCAAATTAAGCTGTTACAATACTATGGTGTTTACACTCAGATGTCTCTGAAGAGACCATAATAGTTAGATGCAATCCAACAGTGATTTTCTAGGTAGAGGGTGTCTGCTGAATCAGGATGAGGGAAACAGCAGTACCTGGAAGTAATAAGTCTATGTAATCCACAAAATACAGACATACATTTCATCTTAGAGTTAGTATTTTTTCCCCTCAGTGGAACTGTAAAAAGTAACTTATAATGTCATATAAATAAATAAATGTGTCCAACTAACTTCTTCCCTGCTTTTAGTGGCATAATATTTCTTGCACTGGTCCATTCAGTGTCACTCAACTAACAGCTCCACAGGTGTTGTGGGAACAAGGCTACATGCAGGTAGCAATGTTGGACATTCTGTCCCTTCAGGTTGCACAACCAGACAAAAGGTCCACTATGCAATGAGGAAACCTGTCTACAAGAGCAACCACACCCTTATACAACAGGCTGTTCATTCATCAGCTCTCCAAGTGGTTCCAAGGATATCCACTACCATTTCTCTTCCTTCTTTATCCTTATCTTGCCAGTTGATCATATATGTCATATTCCCTATAATGTCTTCTTCTTCCTTCTGATATTTTTTAAGACTTCCTCTCCTCAGTAAGTGTCACACCCTCCTGACAACACTGTAAATTTGCATTTCATCTCTCTTGCTCTGAAGGTATCCACATGTGTGCAGATCAGTGCAAGTGGAGCTAAAATGTTGCATCTATTCTTGATTCTGCTCTTACTAGCATGTTTTTTACATCACATTTATGGTGCCTATACTGTTATCCCACTGTCTTCTTGGGTTATAGCAGCTGGTATCAGACCCCAGGGTTTTATGCTGATCATGTAATAACCTTTATAGCTAAAATTTCTTTTAAAAAAGAGCTAAACTTCTTATTCTTTTCATTTCCACATCCTCCCCATGCCCATTGCATGCAAGTGAATGCCTTAACAAAAATGACAGAAGTTAGCTATGCTATATTTAGTATCTATGGAACATGTCAGCTATGACTCAGTCATATAACAGACTATAAACAGTCTTGAAATGGAAGGCTAATTACTGGCCAGCAGAAATGAGACTTCTGTAGCCATAAAAAATTTCTTAAATCACAATTACATGAGTATTAGGCAAGAATGGCCAAAACACAGATTCCAATTTAAACTAAAGCGGTAGAGAAGGAGTTTGACTTAAAGCACCTCCTTAAGATACACTGATAACTATACTTAACCAGATGCTTCCATTAATGAACATGTGTAGGTGCTTTGCTGAATCTGAATCAGCTCCTCTAGGCCTGAACGATTGAAATGAGGAGTTTCCCTGAATATAAATTATGTGATTTGGAAACACGATCTATTGATTTAACCCTAACATAGGACCTTCTTGTATGATCAGTCTCAGCTAACATTAGTTACAGACTAAAAGAGAAATTTCACTGTATTTAATGAAGGAGATGCAGATATAAAGAGGAAAATGTCCTGTGTTGAGTGTTCAAGTATTTCAAGATCCAATAACTGGAATGCTTAATCATTAATGTGCCTGAATCTCTGAAATAAAAGCATTGTTCCATACGCTTGTCTGGCTTTTATTTCCACATTGCTTGCCACTAAGTAGTTACATGATGTTTCTCTTCTAATCCCCTTTGTAAAATTTAATTTTCAAATTATAACATTTATCAAACACACAAAGGCAGCTGATGTGCATCAAGAAAAGCAGGTAATTATTCTTGCACACAAAAAATTAATACCTCTCTGCAAGCTCCCCTTTGGTGTCCCAGTTACAGTTTAGCACAGTTAGGCCATTTACCCACTTTCTGAAACTAACTAGCCTGCAGGGGCAGGGCAGGAGGACTTGAGTTGAAGAGGCCTGGTTGATGTTGCATTCCTGCTTGCCCTGTACATGCCTGAGAAATGTGTGTTCAAAGAAGAAAATTTTGTTTTCCTATTCCACTTCTGTTATTTCTCATGCAGGTTTCCAATCTGCCTGGGAACGGTGGCAAATTTCCTGGTGGGGCTTCCTCTACAAATTGTTTTTTGTTTCACTCCCACTCAGTCTGTACCAGAAATACACTTTGGATTACATCACTTACTCATTTGGGAGAGTTTCCTCCTTTAGTATCATGGTGGAGTAGTGATAAACATTCAAATAATGGTTAAGCATACACTTAAGTGACTTGCCTCAAAAACAGCTGTGCTTTGATTTAGATTCCAAAACAGTGAGCAGGAATCAAAGTTTTTAATAGGACTTATACAATCTAACTGTGTATTAACTTGGTGTTGTCTATCCGTTCCATAATTTTCTGAAGCCATCAGAGTTTCAACCTCACATAACACAGGAGTAAAAGTATCAAATTATGACTTTTGATTAATTTACTGGAAATTGTTGGCTTGGTAGAGAAGAGAGAGTTACATTTATCAAGTCTTCATGGGGGAAATAGTGTAGTAAGAATCCCTGTTAGGCAATAGATATTCTCTTCAGAAGAGTATTTAATAAATTCACATTATATAGGCTTGGTGGTTTTGTTTTCCCATTCAATTTGAAATGACTAGGGACTCGAATCAATCTTCTACGCACTCCACTTTTTACTTGGAGCTACTTCTGTCATTAAATGACTTTATAAGCTAACCTTAAATGAATGTCTGCACACTCGTGTGATCTGAGATTTGCCTTCTGCTCCACTGTCAGTGCAGTGCACTGACACTAGAAAATTAAATAAAAGCTAGAAATTGTACTTTGAGAGGCATTAGAAATCTGCTGCCTGTTATCTGCATTGACTTCAAATTGCCCCACTCATTTATTGAAAATTCATTGAACATGTGTTTCTTTCACAGCTGGTAAAGACATGGCCCATGAAGCCATCCTTCCTACATGGAGAGAAAAGGTAAGCAAAACAAGAAACACATCAGCTTTCTGCGGGAGCAGAATTTGAACACAAATTTCCAGAAATGAAAGTAGAGTGAACTCTCACTCCTAATATGAACCAACAGCTCTAGTATTAATATTGCATGGTGCCACAAACATGGGTATATGAGGTTCATCTGCAAAGTCAAGTGGAAGAAGTGTTGTGATAATTACTAAAAGAGGCCATGAAAGGAAGTTTTACCCATGCAAACCACGGTAGTGTATCCAGAGGAAAATCTATCCCAATCCACCTGAGTGACAGAGGCAGGAACAATAGCAAAGACAGGTCCCCAAGCACAAGACCAGGTTTCTCAGGAAGTGTCCTTTCAATGCCAATTGGTAAGCGTGATTTTCAATGTTCTAGCTCTAGACAAGGTGGCAGTACCATAGGATCCCCTTAGGAATTTGTTTATACAGAGCGGATACCAAAATACTGATCATGCGTGGATGCAGAGTTTTTCATGAACAGAGACCTCAAGGGAGATGTGGGATTCTGCTACTCATACAAGCCAGACCAAAGCCAGCCACTGGATTTTGGCCTGCATCCCAAGGAAACTATTGTGTAGATTAAATCATTCATTGGCTAGCACAACTGATGTGGCTAGTTGTGCCTCACTGTCAACTCAGAAGTGTGTGGATACTCAGGGAAGACCCCTGATCTCTAAGGAGCTGTTCACACTTCCTGGGACCACGCAGAAAATGATTCTGAGAGTCAGTATTGCTAAGGTGGATAGTGGTGGGGTGAGGGTGGGGTTAATTTGCAGATCAGAACTAGTTCCTTTTAAGGCAGCTTCGTCTTTACAGAAGCTCAGAATTTTTCTAGTCAAAAGAATAATTATAATATGTATATTTTCTGTGCTATCAATGTCTTACAAAGTAAGAAGTTGGAAAATTAACAGTTAGGTAGGTATGTTGTCTTTACCCTGCTGGGTATTTACCTCACTTGGCCCCAGATCAAGCTATAAATGTATAGACACACCAATGATAGTAAGACAGTCTTCAGAGAAAGAAAGGTTTTGGGAGCTTTCATGGAGAATGACTCTTCTATGATGATGAGTACTTGTATGTAGGCTATACAGGTATACAGGGTAAATCTTGCCATATTCTTGTAAGAGCTTGCCACGTTTTTTTGATCTTTGTCTGTCAAATTGTACCACATCGGGTAGGCTAGCTCCTAACATCTGAGCACATCCTGAAGAGTGCAGAACTCTGCTCCTGAGATCCTGCCAGTGGAGGTGAAAAAGGTTTCAGTTCTGAAAAATTACTGGCTTAAATGGAGTACTGGAAATCACTGGGTGAAGTCAGTTGATGCCAGTGGATCCAAATGAGATCTCAGATGTTACAACAGAGTGGAAGATCAGTCAACTGCACTGAAAAGTGCAGTGCTCTTTGTGCTCAGCATTGTGCCACCACAGACCACGTATTCTGTGCTCTCCAATGTCTGATTTTACCACTGCTTCCCTACTTTGGTTTTAGCAGCTCTCTTCAGGCCTGGTAAGGGAGGAAAAGGAACAAACAGGTACAAAGCTTACATTTAAAGGGCCCACTTTTCCTCCAGGAATACAGAACTATTTCCACAGTCTTACTAGGTCTGTTTTTATGACCGGTTTGCATGTCCTACTATGTAGTCATCCAGAGGGAGTCCATATTTCCTCAGAAGCTGACCCTCTTCTCTGTAGACTGTCTTTCCACTGGAGAAGCTGAAGCCATGTGGAAAAAACATACCTAGTTTCTTCATGCTTGTCTTCTGCCTTAATTTTCTTTGCATGCTGATTCAGGAGAAATTTTCTAATAAGGTCTGAAGGAGAGAGGCTCTGAGTCTGACAAACCTGGTGAAAATGCCTTGGTCTGAGTGCTAGAAGAGAAGCAGCGGCTCTCACTCACAGAAAATTCCTTGACTAGGAAAAGTTGTTTCCCGTTGATTCCAGATATCTTTTTGTAAGTCTGTATTCAGCAGGGATTTGTTGTGCAGCTGAGTGGCTTCATGTGTGCATGCACATGCACATCATTGGGAGCCCATTCAATGTCCTGTGAAACACAAGCTGAGGTGTTATGGCTGTAGGCTTTTTTGGGCCAGAGGATAAGCAGGCACTGCATTCACTATGATTAACAGCTGTTCCCTTGGAGCATGGACAGCTTATTCCCCCACAGCCCCAACAGAACAACAAAAGCAGTGTCAGGAATAAAAACTAACTGGCATTAGGGTGGAAATGAAAAAAAAAAACAAACAAACAACCCTGATGAAGGAGTGTTCCCTGCGGTGTTGCACATTGCATTCCACAGAAGGTTTTGACTCCTTCCAGTGCTTCTACGGTCATTGCTTCCAGACACTCTGAAGTCCTTGCTCTCACCAGAGAATCACAAAAGCACTTAGGTTGGAAGGGATCTCTTGACATCATCTAGTCCAAGCCACCTGGTCAAGCTGGATCACCTAGATGAGGTTACCCAGGACTATGTGTAGTCAGATTTTTAATACCTCCACAGGTGGAGACTCCACAACCTCTCTGGGAAACTGGTTCCAGTGTTCAACCATACCCATGGTAAAAAAGTGTTTTCTTCTGTTGGGATGGAATTTCATACTTTAATTTGTGACCACTGCCTCTTGGCCTGTCACTGGGTACCACAGAGAACCATCTGTCTCCATTTTCTTTATTCTCACTCATCAAATATTTACACAAATTTATAAGATCCCCTGAGCCTTCTCTGAAGAGGCTGAACAGTCCCTGCTCTCTCAGCTACTCTGCATACATTCCAGTTGTTTAGTCGTCTTTATGGCCCTTTGCTGGGTTTACTCTAGTGAAACCATGTACTTCTTTGTACAGGGCAGCCCAGCACTGGACCCTGCACTCCAGATGTGGTCTCACTGGTGCTGAGCAGAGAGAAAGGATCATCTCCCTCAACAGGCTTGCAGCACTATCTAACACAGCTCAGGATGCTGTTGACTTTGCTGCAAGTGCAAATTGTTGGCTTATGGTTAGCTTGCAGTCCACCAGGACCCTTCTTTGCTGAGCTGTGTTCCAACTGGCTGTCCAGCAGCACTTACAGGTGCCTGTGGTTATTGACTCTTCAGATGCAGGACTTCACATTTCCCTTTGTTGGACTTCATGAGCTTTCTTTTTGCCCACTTCTGCAGATTGTTGAGGTCATCAACCATCTGTAATGGACCCCTCTTCTCTCTAGGGCCATATCTTTTAGGATTATTTTGAGCAGGTCTTTGAAGGCATTAAAGTATGGTCTCCTGAAGTCCAGGTTTGTAGTCCTGCTTTTTACCTTGTTTGCTCCTTGCAGGATCTTTCACCATTCACTGCAGCCAAGACTGTCACTGACCTTCACATCCTTGACTAGACCCTATTCATGGGCACATCTCCAAATTCCAGAGTCTACCTTTAAGACTGTATTTTCTGCATGATCCCTGGAGCCAGCACCTGCTGTCTGTTGTCATTTTGCAGCCCTATTCAGAGAGCTGCCAGAGAATTTTCTGAAGGGAATGTCAGTCCAGTGTAGGCATTTTCAAAGAGTAACTTATGCACCAGAAGAAGAAAAGTCCAATGGTCCAAAACAAAGGGGAGATAGCAGTCTGACACTGTCACATTGGCACCCAGAGTGTAATCAATGGAGGAAGAGGAATCTGAGGTGCCCACTGCACCCACTGTTGGCATGTGAAAATATGCACATGGCTAAACTGCCACTAGACCAGACCACAGTTTGGGTACTAGAGGAATACTGTGGTTTGACCAAGAGGACTATGGGGAAACAGAATAACTTTTTTTCCATTTGAGCGCTTTGCACATCTTGTCCATGGGGATGGAGTCAGGCTTTTCTGAAGCATCTAATGTCAATGACTGCTGTGGAGCACCCACACCTGGTGTTCTTCCACAATCCCCCATATTTGTCCCTAGGTGCATCACCATTTCCTCACTAGTGCATGTAATTAAATGTGTTGCTTTGTTTGGCTAGTCTTTAAAAGCTCAGTGTCTCTAGGAAACTTTTCTTTTTCTAGAGCATCAATGTCAAATGTTTCATGTGTGTCAATCAGGAGTCCAACTGACTCTGCTTTAGTTTGTGGGGCACTTTGAGATTCATTGCAGTACTAATGACCATGATCCATCATTGTAGATTCAAAAAGAGGAGTAAGAGGGATTTATTCCCTTTCTCTTTCCCCACAACCACCTTCCCATCACATCAAACAGTCATGACCTTCCAGCATTCTCAGAAGTCAAAATGGCATCATTCCTTAATCTCTAAAAGGTTTTTCCTTTCAGTCTTGCTTTGTAGACACCAAAGCATCTGGTTTCCAGTCTTCATGAGGATTAGATGACTGACTGGTGGAGACTGCCTGGGTTGCTTGGCTCTGACAAACAAATCCTGAAAGACCTCAGGTGAACCACATCTTTCCATATGGACACTGTTTCATCCTTTAGCATCTCTTGGATTTGAAATGGATAGTGCCCAGACACATCATTTTTAGCATGACTTCTCAAACCCATTGCTGATCAGCAGCTCTTCCTCAAAGGGAAAAAGTACTACACTACCACTTTCATTGTTACTGTGTTCACAACTACCACCCAACCTGAAAGGTGTGCATCTAAGCTGAATGTGCTCCACTTAAAGCTCTTACACAGGGTTGCTGGGACAACACACACTTTGTCACACTTTCTGAGACAATGTCAGCTGAGTTGCTTTTCAATCACTGTGCTGCTTTTCTGCAACTGGCTGTTTGGAGAATCCTAGGTCATCACTTGGAGACCATAGCAATAGTCTATGAGTCTATTATGGTTTAACCCCAGCTAGCAATAAGCACCACACAGCCACTTGCTCACTTTCCCTGGTGGACAGGTAAGAAAACTTGAGAGTTGAGACAAAGACAGCTTAACAGTTAAAGCAAAAGCCACACAAGCAAAGCAAAACAAGGAATTCTTTCCCTACTTCCCATAGGCAGACAAGTGTTCAGCCATCTCCAGGGAAGCAGCAGTCCATCACACATAATGGCTACTTGGGAAGACAAACACCAGTAACTCCAAATTTACCCCCTTCCTCCTTCCCTCAGCTTTATATGCTGAGCATGACATCATATGGTATGATATATCCCTTTGGCCAGTTGGGGTCAGCTGTCCCAGCTGTGTCCCTACCCAACTTCTTGTGCAATCCCAGCCTCCTCGCTGGTGAGGTAGTGTGAAAAGCAAAAAAGGTTTTGACTCAGTGTAAGCACTGCGCAGCACTGATGAAAACAGCCCTGGTATTATCAAGACTGTTTTCAGCACAAATCCCAAACATAGCCTCAAACTAGTTACTCCGAAGAAAATTAACTCTATCCCAGCCAAAACCAGCACAGGAGGATTTCAGAGTTAGCAGTTACTTCATACCACTGCATTTCCTGTAGAGATTTTCCACTAAAAGCTGACACACTGAAGCGACCTGGATTTTTTTTTTGTTAGAAATGGCATTAAATTTCTGGCATGGCTTCAGCATCATGAAGTTCATCAGTAGGTTCACATAAGATATCTTCTAATTACTCTCAATTTTCTTTGTTTTAATACTGGCCTTTGAAAATTGCCAAAGAAGCCCATGACCTCTGACAGCAACTCTGGAAAAGTTACACTACTCAGTGCCTCAGAGAAGCAGAAAATACTCATTCAGAAGCCCGTATGTAAGCCCTGATGTAACCTTTCCAAAGCATTAGGAGAGATTAATCAGAACACTTTTCAAGGGACCCATTTCTCAAAGGCTCCGTAGGAAGGCATGAAGACACCTCTTCTTTCACTGCATGGAACACAGTGTTTAAGCCTTTTTTCTCCCCTTTCTGGGCCACATCTTCCCTAGATTGTGTGACCACCTGGTGTGGTGTCCAACACCAGAATGTGGCCCATAGCAACTCCGGTTCTTGTTGCAGTACGAAGAGCTTTTATTTTCTGACTACAACGACCCAACCAGGGTGCTCCTGACATGTGATGACAGAAAAGGACGAAGTGAATGTCAGAGCAGGAAGTGTAGCTATTTTAGCCCACCTCTTCATATTTGGTAAGCTCTTCTCTGTAATGGGAGAGAATGGGAGCCTCCTAAGCTGAACACACAAGGACCGTAAGACTCTTCTGGAAACATAACCTGAAAATGAAAGTTTGCTTTTGCAGCTTCCTGCAGCAGCAGCAGCAAAAACATAGTATGACATATCAACAGAGTTTAACTTGATGAGATTGGATTAGTATGCAATCTCAGGGAACCATTACTCTCCATCTCTCAGAGGTGCTCACAGTGAGAGTCCAGGAGTAATGTAATCAGAAACAGCAAAATAGGAGTGTGACCTGCCACAGCCTTAACCTGTACAGCTGCCACTGGATGATAAGGTTTTGAGATTGTTCTGTACAGCTTTTTAACAGAAAGAGAACAATTGGTCTGAAAGACAAACTAGTGAAAAGGTATATATTCTTGTGCGTGTGCATGCATGCATGCATCTAAGAGCACCAGAAGAAGCAGCAGAGTAAGTTTTACAAGAACAGATTGTATTAGCAACCAAGGACATAGGGGACTGAAATACTAGGGCCAGAGCAGTGAGGCCCTGAACCAAAGCTGACCCCTAGATGAACCTCACAACCTAAGAATATATCTAATATGGATAATATTTGTCACATATGCAATGTATTACCTTATGAATATATGCCAGTTTATAAAAGCTTTTTTTGTAACGCTTATAGAGTGTTCCTGTAATGCTTGCTATAAGATAATTGTGTAACTGAAGCTCCGCTTGTTAAAAACAGATATGCCTATCTCAACAGACAGACCGACCTCTAGATAAAATAATGTAATAGGGCAATGACAGGCTCTGTTGAGAGATACATAGTCAAGATCACCAGATACCTTTAATTATTCTTAACTTTTTTTTTTCCCCACCAAACTTGAGAGAAAAGTTAACAAGGGAAAAAAAACACCTGAAGTTTTTCACCATTTAAGATAGAAAGTTGTTTATTTAACTGTATGAAAGCAGGGAATGTTTGCAAGGAAATTTGGAAGCCTCATCTAAACAGTAGATGCCCTGTATAGAAATTTCCCAATTGTCGGGAAGGGTTTTCCAAATCCTCGCTGCAACTGGGCTCCCCAGCGACTGCAGATCTGGATGATGGTAACGTATTACTAGGGCAGTTGGTGATGTATCTTTCTTAATCACTATCGCTAACTCTATGTAGTAATGATTAGGTGTATTACCTTATTTTATGCTTGCTATAATAGTTTGCTTATTATTTCGCTCCTTTACCTTATCTTGCTTTATTTTCACTATATGATTTTCCTCATTATTTTATCACTTAAAACATAAGTAAAAATAAGCTCTACTTCGTTTTTAAGTCTGCTGCCTGTATCCTTTGTGCTAACCCCATCAATTGTCAAAACAGGGACAACAAACAAGCTGCTAAACACTGACAAAAGTAGGGGTTTTTTGCATTGACCCCAGAAAGTGAGTGCCCTTGTAAGGTCACAGACCACTACTTGTCACTGACACTTTTCTTAACAGGAAGATGGAAACATGGTTATAGTACATCCTATGCTAGTGCTCTTCCTCTTATCTCAACAAGAAGATAGGCTGTACTTTTAAAATTATCTAAAAATTAGTAAACAAGGACAACAGGCTTACCTTGTTTAGTATTCACGGAGGATTAAGTGAACAAGTCTCAATGCGAAATAGCTGATGACTTCTGAAGGGTATGAAAAGCCAAAAACCAATTTGTCCAAGAATTCACCAAGACATATTCAAGAGATGCAATGAAGACTCAGCAGTAAGCATCCATTGTCCTCTGTGTCATGCATAACTGATCTTAGTCAGAGCACCTGGGCACACTCATCTTGGTGCTGATGACTGGATATGAAAGTCTAACTGCATACCTTTAACCTACGTAGAGATTATTTACATAAACGTCCCTTCCCCTTCCAGAAGTTCTTGTACTGAGTTTTGTTACATTTATCTCATACAGTACGTATTAGTGGAAAAGTACAGACTAATATGGTGCAGACTTCCTGAAGACCCAAGGAGAAGATTAGTGGGACATAACCAGTCACTTTGGGACACAAAGACCAGCAGAAATGTCATGGTTAATTGGTAACTAGTCCATTCCTTGGCTCCCTGCATAGGATAGAACTTTGTAATTAGCAGACAAGTCTGAGAAACCTCACTACAGTTCTGGGACTTAATTATTTTCAGGCTAGAGTGAAATGAGTATTCAGCAGGTAAACGTCAAGCTTTCACAGTAGTACATCAATCCAGAGAGGATGGAGTAACACACCCACTTGATTCACAAATCCCAGGTGAAAATTCAAGTTGTGTTGATATATTTAGCTGTCTAAAAAGGGCACTCCCTGTGACGCAGCTGAGATAAGGGCTCTTCTGACTTCTTGGAGGCTGCAGCTGAAAATATCACAGGAAGCATAAAGTGAAAGCAATGAAACAGCATTTACCAAGTGTTGGAAATAATGATTCGAGTCACAAAGGGACTTTAGAAAAATCAAATCAATATTTATTGTGAATCGAGACAGGCAAACGGGCCCTTGCCGCGCGAGAATCACCATTCTCTGAAACACGCGCCGAGCACACCACTGACCCGCTTTTATAGGCTTGGTGTTACATAACAGGGTTCAACCAATCAGCGAGAGGATCAAAAAATCACCAATCAATTGATGACACCACATGGCACCACTCCAGGTTCGATCCGAATTGGTCCAAACTCACCAATCGGCAGCGTTACATAAGGTCCAATCAGAGTCCAGAGTTAAGGTCCAATCAGTGTCCAAAGTTAAGGTCCAATCAAAGTGTGACTTTTCAATCCCTGCCGATGCCCTCAAGCTCATGCTTGCTTTCTTCCAGATTGTTCTGTGGCTCTTGCTCTCTTGTCTAGGGGTTTTGTGGCTTGGTCTAGGGCTTGCTGTACTATTCCTTCATTTGCTTCTCTCAGGCTCACTCAGTAACAGGTAAGTAACAATCATAACCAGTAATAACAAAGTAATTAACAGATGAACTACAAAACCTACATCAAACCAGTTCAGTTATACGAGGATCATAGATCCGAGCCTTAATTAACTATCAACCCTTGACAATGGTAACATTGTCTCATATTCACACGAATCACGGCCAAATATACCACAATCCCCCATTTCTTTTTCTACTGTATTGATTCATGTGTTCATTTCAAATTCTTCCAATATTTGCTTAATTGGTGCCAATTTAGAATATTTCTTTATATTCATTATCATCAATGCATGCATCTTATTCTCCCCTTTTTCCGAACTAACAGGTACAACGGATACTTTCATTCCTTGTATAACTGAATGGATTAACTTCATAAAACACGGGATTACACACGGTATTACAAATATTCCTCCACATATTCCAAGTACAATCATTCCCAGTTTGGTCAACCAGCTTCCATTTATAAAACTTTCCCACAATCCTTCTACATTAATTCCATTCCAAGTTTGTACTGGCACATGTGCAATCTTTTTCATTTCACTTACAAGTTCGTTCACTGCATTTCCCTCATCATCTATTTCTAAACAGCAATTACTCAAGTTAAATTTTCCACACACTCCCCCTTCCTGTGCTAATAAATAATCTAGGGCTAAACGGTTCTGGTATATAGCTGTTCTCATTTTTGTATTTTGTTTTGCTATTAATCCTAAAGCATCTCCAGTTTTATTTACTATTATTTCGACCACTGCTTGCAGTCTGATTATTCGATTTAACATATAAATTGGTGTTCTGTACCCCCAGGATCCGTCCTCTGCCCAAGTGGCAGGGTCATAATAAGACATAATTCTCTCTGGAGGCCACTCATTATCCTTCCAATTTCCCACTTGCAATGTTCGTTTATAGCGCTTTTTCACCAATTCTTCCACTTCTGCATAAACTTGAATACCTAACCGTTCCCCTTTATTAATTGGTAACAGGAAAAAACTTGGTCTAATCATACCCAATGCACAAGACCCGGTCCAATTTGGAGGTAAAAATGCATAAGCCAATCTTCCACATATCCAATAATGTCCCTCAGGTGTTGGCCAGCCAATCGATATTTTTATTCCGTCTGTCCAATTTTTGTTCTGCTCATTAATTTCTAATGGGTCTCCCCATTTATCCCAATTGTTTATTGTTTCATTCCAAATATATCCTCCTTCACATTCTAAATTCCCTACCTGTGTTCCATTTTCTTTTAAATTTTGCCAACAAGTCCTCCCAATTATACTTGTTTGAAGGATCCATTGTTGTTTCCTGTTACCTTGCGCTGTTACCTTCCATATTTGGAGGTTGCTGATATTATTTTCCATAGCCTCCCAAGGCCATCTCTCTCCTTGGTTGGTTCCTCCACAAACATAACAACTAGTGACATTTAACGACTTTGCTATATTTTCTGCAAGATTAACAAATAAATTTTTAGCAACCGTAGGGATCTCGTACTTAACATTTGTTTCCACCTCATGATAAAAAGAGTTAAACAATAATCTGTGTTACACTGACCCTCTAGACTGTTCTTTAATTATTATGAATAAAACCGCTCCTGGGTCTTCTCCAGGCCCGTAAACCAATAAACCAATCTTTACTTCCTGTTCTCTCCACTTTCCTGGATTCCAAATAGTCAAATTGATAGGGTTACAAGAGTGAGCTGTACAGTTGGAGTGAGGATTTCCCTTTTCAATTTCTGCCTCTAACTGGGTTCCCTTGCATTGTCGGGGCCAGCCCCATGTAGGATCTGTGCTCCAACAAGCACAACTCCATCCTGTGCTTCCACAATAGTGGTAGCCCCTGGAGATGCTATCTGTTCCTCCATTATAACAATTGTATGGTGGTGATGATTTAGTTCTTAGGCACACATATTTTTCACTATCACTATAATATTTCCTCCACTCCATATTCCCGCAATTCGTATAAGGATCATCGTCTATGGCATCACAGACATCAAAGACTATGCTCACAGGTTGACTTAAATTTGTTATTACATTACTTGTCCCTATTAATCTTCCCTCTTCAGAGTTTGTTCTAACTTCAATCCAGTACTGGTATGGAATTTCCTTCGGGTCATAGCATACAGTTTTATTTCCCTCCTTACACAAGGCATACTTTGTATTATTATGGATACAAGTTCCCAACTTCTCATATTTACAATCGTAGACAGTATGATATATGAGCGTCTGAGAGCTTATTCTTCCCCTCCTGGTAGTGACAATGCACTGGTCACAATCAGTCATCTCAGCACTTTTTAAACTTATTAATAAAAAATATAATAGCAGAGGTCCAGTATGGCTTATGCCTCCACTCCTCCAGCCTATGGGGTTGCAGCCCACAGCCGAGTTATAGATCTTCTTTGTGGCAGGCACAGCGGCCAATTCGGTCTTGCCCTCTACTATTTCCTTACGATCTTCAAATTTCTAATCAGAAGGGATAAGCTCTTTCAAGCTCTTTTCAAAGCAATACTGTGCTACGATCTGGAGCCTTTTAACTTCCCTTAACCTATTTATTCTAATCTGCAAACAATCTTTTAAATCAACTAGATCTCGATTTTCTTTACTCTCAATTAATCAAAGTGGACGTATCAACTTATAATTATTACATCTACCACATACAATTAATAACCAAGGGTGACAACTACCACATTCTTTACATAATGCACCAGATTTAAACAATGGTAATTTTGTAGGTTATAATTTAAAATAGTCTATGGGTGCACCTTTTCACAGCCACTCAAGTATAAGCTTCTCGATCTCTATTATTGGTTCCTCCTGCAGTTCAAAAATTTGCAGAAAATATGGCTTTATGCCTCTTACCAGGCGCTGTCTGCCTCTCTCGGCGACCTCAGGGCACAGCCCTCGAAGCGCTTCCCACTCCAGTTTTACTTCGTCGTAACACTACCTTTGTTTCTCCTGGATTAGATGTTACCGTCCAGTCAGAGACTGGTCCTTTTACTCTGGAGATGTGCGTCCAACCCTTCTCTGCTGTCCGGACTGCGGTATCTGTGGTCAACAAAACAAGAAAGGGTCCTTCCCATGATGGAGTTAATGTTTCTTCGTTCCAAGTCTTTATTAACACCTTATCTCCCGGTGTGAAGGAGTGTATAGTGAATCCTAGAGGTGGGGTCTGAGACAATATTCCCATTTCTCTCAGTTCTTTCATTCTTCTGCCGATATTTATCACATATTTCTGCATATTAAGATCTTCTACTAAATTATCTCCCAAGGGCATTCCTTGTAAATAAGGCATTCCATATAACATTTCGTAGGGGGATAATCCAATTTCCCGATGAGGTTTTGTTCTAATATTCAATAATACCATTGGTAAGCACCTTATCCAATTCATTTGGGTTTCAATCATTAATTTTGCCAATTGCTGTTTAATTGTTTGATTCATCCTCTCCACCTTTCCCGAGCTTTGAGGATGCCAGGGAGTGTGATATTCCCATTGTATCCCAAGCGATTTACATACCAATTTTATCACTTTAGAAGTAAAGTGGGTTCCTTGGTCTGAATCAATATATTGAATTAACCCGTACCGCGGTATTAAACATACCAATAATATTTTTGCCACGGTTTCTGCTGTGGCCCTATGTGATGGGTTGGCCCTTGGCTGGGGGCCAAACCACACACACCCGCTCACACAGTCCCTGCCCCCACCCAATGATAGGGGAGAGAATTAAAGAGGTAAATGGCAAAGAGGACTCGTGGGTTGAGATAAGGACAATTTCATTACTAAAATACAATAATATTAGAAATAATACTATATACAAAGATGCAATGTGATACACAGTGATACTACCCCTCCCCACCTGATGACCAAAGGCCCAGCCCACTCCCAGCCAGTGGCCCCGAAGGAGGGAGAGAATAGGTGATACAC
>WKFP01013528.1:0-36347 GCA_011057875.1 Pterocles orientalis | reverse complement strand
GGGGGGGGGGGGGGGGGACATAATGGCACTTGGGATATCCATGAACATGTGTGTGCCAGTGAACTTTCAGTGTTGTGTGTGTGCCTGCAGTAGTGACCATCGGTCTCTAGCAGCCCACGAGGAGAAGGGGAGTTGGCTGTCTGTCCTTGCATTTATGCATGTCCTGTATGTAGGTGCTGTTGAAGGCAGTGCCTCATCTGCAACAGAGCATGGGACTGGCCATATCAGTGTCTTCTGTGCATCTCTCTGTCTGTGTGGGCATCTGTGTGTGTCTATGTCTCTGGCATATGTGCTCAGCTTCCCTGTTGGTTGAACCTGTGAAAAGGCAAGCAGCAGTCATGTCCTTCAACTTGGGCAGAGACTCCCAGTTCACCAGGCACTGGGCCTGACTCCAACAAGGCCTTGGGCAAGGAGAGTCATGGGCCAGAGTAGCTGGAAGAGGCAGCCACTCTTAACATCCTTTAATATCTGGAGCAGTTGGCAGGGTCATCCTTAACATCCCTCAACACATACTAGAAAAGAAAATACATGATCTGCTTTATCTTTATAGTTAATGTTAATTGACAGCTTTGTGTAAGGAAGCAACAAGGAGGCTGCTTTTCAAAGGTAAGTTGTCTGAGAACAGAGCACAATAACAAGGCAGGCATGAACAGGTACCTCACTGACAAGGAGCGTGGATACACAGCAGCAAGTCCAGGTCAGAATCAGGGCCAAAGACACTGGTGAAGGTCAGGTGTAGTCCACTGATCAACCAGCATTTCTGTAGTAATGAGGCAGGTCTGAGTTCCAAACAGTAGGCCAAGCTATTGGGTCTGTGTCAGGATCAGGACTGAGGAAGTACGAGAACAGACACAGATGTGGCTGCTCCACTGTTGGGATGTAGAGGGCAGGCAGGAGACTACAGTAAAGCTTCAGCTTAAAAGTAGTTCTCAAGGGAAAAGAGGGGCAGGCCCTTGTTTCTAGCTTTCCTTACAAGAGCTCTTATCAGTGAAGGATCTGACCTTGTACTGAGTTAGCTACCCTCTAATTTACACAGCTAAATTAAAAGGGGAGTGTGCTCATGTGTTGGGTCACTCAGGCTTAACCTGGCTTTGCAGACTTAAAATGTGCTGATGTATTGAACACTGACAGACAAAACTTATCATGAAAATGAGAGGAGACTCTTCACACCTTGGAGACAAAGCTGGCAAGGGGTCTGAACACTTTCTTCCTTGCATTTTCAAAGCTGCCCCATCACAATAATTTGGGAACTTAAAAATTAGACCTAATTTTCATCCAACAAAAAAAATAACAGCTGGGTTTGCTGTGCATTAAAAATCGGATGTTATGGTATGTTTACCTTTTCATTTATCTGTTGGTCAGAACACTAATTTCTGGAGCATGTCCATCCTTGCCCACTAGCATTTTACTAACCATCAGCATGTTGCTAACCCTGCTTCTTCCAGAAGCACTTCCAAGGAACAGGAAAGCATTCAATAAATGCTGGGGGATGATAATATTTTATTAGCTCCATAGCACAAGACACAGGGAGAAACCGTGTCTCTAACCCCTGCACCAAAATATATGGGTGTGGTTTTTTTCTCAGCATGGTAGAAAGACAGTATAGCAGAGGCACAGTGTTGAAAAAGGACTGGCATAGGCTTCTTAGGTCCAATAGTTCAAGAATGTAAGGCACAGAATTAGGCTTTCAAGGACACCCATAAAGCTAGTAGTAGCAACAGGAGTTAATTCACTTGGTGTATGAGTTGATCAGCTGTTTTTTGAAACATTTAAAGGTCCCCTCTCAGCTACAGGACAGGACTGGGTATCTCCATAGAGTAGTTGTCTTTGTCTTTGCCCCCTTTGCCTACAAAGGGCATCAACATTCCTAGAGCAGAAGATTAAAATGGCAATAGATGCCCCATAGACAGCCCTCAGCTCTCCAGATCAGTGCTTTGGTCCCGGAAGGACCTCTCCTACATCCCTCCCAGCCCAAAAAATCTTGCAGACAAGAGGTAGAGGAAAGAGACTAGGTGTATTAAAACACACTCTTTTCCCCGTTTTCATTGTCTCCACCTATGGATTGTGTATGAGTCCAGACACTCTGAGGAATACAGCTTTGAAAATTGTACGAGCTTGTTCCCCTGCACTCAGTCTAAGAAGCAGCCTCAGTGTGGAAGAGAAACTCCACTCTAAAGACAGGCTGGACTCAAAGAAGCTCTTAGGCTAATCAGTAAATTGTATTAACCAGAGAAAAGATCTGAAAATCCCAAAGCAATCCATAGGGGAAAGGGAAGTCCTAGCCACTTTTCAGAGTTAGGTCCCACTAACTTACTCTGTGGCAAGGGTTGAAATTTCCTGATAATCTCTCTTTTCTGTACCTGGATAGTACTGAGACAGCAAGATGCAGAGCAGGTCGATTAATTGTTGGTTAGCTACCAGCTCAGAAATCTCCTTATTAAGAAAGCTTTCTGTGCAGTGCTAAATGAGGTTGCAGGAGACAGACTATATACAACAATACTGCCACAGAACTTGGTGACTTTCACCTCTTCCTCCAGCTGGTGATGAAACCAGATGTGACTATATACAGACTGTATATCAGAGGGGTTGCAATTAGTCAGTTCTAATGTGGGAATTCACATCAAGCTGGAATAAAAATATTGGGGGTTTTTTCTGAGACTGACAGGAGGACAAGAGGTTGGAAATTTTCTAATTCCAGAAGTCAAAAAAATGGTTAAGTACTTGGGGTAGAAATCTTTCAAAAATTAATTACGTGAAAACTTCTCTAGAGGGCTATATGAATATATCACCAATACATATATATTAATATTTGTATTTATAGTTGTATTCATAATTCATTATATATATTTATATAGTCACGTATGTATTCATATATTTTCCACAAATATTTTCCACTTCCTGAAAAGGAAGTGACAAGCTCAGAAAACATTCACAAAGGAGGCCAAAGATACTAACCAACCTTCAAGTGAACCCAGCTAAAAAAAGAGAATGGTTTGCTGTAAATTGACATTGGCCTCAAATGTTTTTCCCACTCAGAGAATTTGAAATGTCTAATTTCACCTCTCAAAGAATAATGTAAGAAGAGGCATTTCTGCCTTCCTGCATCAACTATGAGCACTGCAGTGGCATAAATAGCATGTTCTAATAACATGGAATCCCCTTCTTGTAGGGTGTTCAATGTAAATCTGACCATGAGCACACTTAAGTTGTGAGTTTTATATTCCTCTTCATCTTGTCTGGTTGTGATGTTTCAGACTCCTTACTGACAACTTCTTTGTCTACAGTTTTATCTGAAATTCATAGAATGCAAAGGATTCTTATACTGTGAATCACTGTGATTATTTGTTTAGATATGATTCTTGGTGGCAATGAAACAGATTTACAAACAGAAGGCTAAGAGATTTCAATTTCCCTCAGGAAGCCAGGGAAATCCCATCTTAGACATGTTCCCTGTACAAGAGAAGAGGAACCACAGTCCTAAGTCAGAATGCTTACTTCTTCCAACAAAAGGACTCAGTCTCACTGAAAGTGTTTCCATTGATTCCACTGGATGTTACAGCAAACAAAGTGATATTAGATGCAGAGTACCACCACTGTCAATAAGAACCTGTCCCTTTTATAATACAGCGAAAATTTGCTTATGGACTTCAGGAAAGCAAAACATCAGACTATCTGCTTGGTCTCTTTCCTACTTCATGTTCTAGTTTCCTAAATATGGTGGTTGTTGTACCAAGGTGCGTGGAAAGAGTCCTCATGTCTTTTTCATGTCTGCAAATGTGTGCTCCACACCCTATGCTTTGCTATGATTTGTGTGAGCTTGGGAAAAACACTTTGCTCATTTTCTAACAACTTATTAACATTAAAGAATATCTCTAGCTGTATCAGGAGGACATAGCAAAGTACTGTAGAGCAGATTCACTTGCCTGAAGGAGGCATTGGAAAAGAAGAGAGAGCAAGAGTTCTACAGGAAGGACTTTTTTTCTTGGTTCCCTGTTGTTTAACTCTGGCTTTGATTGTAGCAGTACAGAAACCTATTTTCCTTTCTTACCCGTTACATTTCTTCGTGCCTACCAGTAGTGAGACATCAGTTCATTTATGAGTGAAACCAGCTCTGAATCTCCTCAGGCTACACAAATTTTTCACACAAGTGATGCACATGAGAAATGCACTCATATTTCCATTATATTTTTAATTCACTGTTGCATGGGGAATGTGAAGTAATTAACACCAGGCATATGGATTCAATCAAGACTCAGGAAAAAAACTGACAAAAATGCCATACACTGAAAAAGGAGACCAGCGCATGAATTGTATTTGCTTCCCAGCCAGGTCTAGCTGGAAACCCTTTGTTACAATACCATGGTCTCATTTGAGATATTTCAAAAGTCTTAAAGAAAATTAAGCAATTAGCTCTGCTCAGGACAGCATGGCCTTAATTTTCAGCCAGTGCTTAAAGAAATCCTATCTGGGTTTGAGAATTGCGTGTCAGAGCCCTCACTGGACGATCCCCACTCCCATGATGTCATTAATGGCAGATGTACAACTGAATAGCTCCCATGTATTCTGCAGTCTCTTTCCCTGATTTCTTGTATGTTTTCACGTGATCAGGTACTATCTCCTGTAATTTTGGCATTGCTGCGGGGCTTCATCTGACCTTGCTAGATCAATCTAGACATGTAAAGCGCAGACATGTTTTGCAACATTTTCTTTCTGAAGAAGTGCCCAGCTGCTCCATATCTTTCCTGTAACACAACTCACAAACAGACAGACTTAGCTTCAAATGTATCACTAGCTTTGAAAAATCCAACAGCCTGGAGAACATTGTGGAGAGTTGGCCCTTGGCTGTGGGCCAAACCACACACACCTGCTCACACAGTCCCTGTGCCAACCCAATCAGAGGGCAGAGAAGTAAAGAGGTAAATGGCAAAGGGGACTCATGGGTTGAGACAAAGACAATTTAATAACTAAACTACAATAATATTGGAAATAATACTATATACACATATACAATGTGATACACAGTGATACTGCCCCTCCCCACCTGATGAGCAAAGGCCCAGCCCACTCCTGGCCAACGACCCCGGAGGAGAGAGGGAATAGGTGACACACAATGATACTGCCCCCCCCCAAAGGCTCAGCCTGTTGCCAGCTAATGATCCCCAGAAACCGCACTCACGATTCCCCCAAAAAGTGGTTGGAGGAGGGGGGTGCACCGCTCCCAGAGGCACTCATGGAACGGAGATAACAGCCCAAGCATCCCAGGCCGAGAGCTGACCGAAGCAGGGGAAAAAAAAAACAGCTAATGATCCCCCCAGAGAGGGAGGATCCCGAAACTCATGGAACAGAGATAACGACTCGAGCGTCCCGGGCTCCGAGAGCTACTGGCGTCTGGGGGCAGGGAAAGGCCTTGGGAGAGCGAATGCAGGCACCTGAAGCAAGATGATCCAGAGCCCAAGGGAAGTGAAAGAGAGCGATTCCCCCGGAAGGGTCCTCACCTACATACTGGGTATGATGTGCATGGGATGGAATACTAATTGGTCAATCTGGTTTCCTCTGAACCTAAGAGCAAATCACAGGCTAGCAGCTGGACTGTGTCTCTTTGCTTGTCTGCTGACCTTGGCAGCAGAACAAAACATCAGTTATCAGCTTCTCCTGAGCAGGAATCCAAAACATAGCTTCTTGCTAGCTATTTATAAAGAGAAGAAAAAAAAATTAACTCTCTCTTAACTCACGACAAACATAAACATAGTATCAGCAATAAGAGAATAAATAGTTTTCATATGTGTAAGAACAATTCCAATTTCAGCACAGCACCTTGGTTAACAAGCCTTCCATATGTCACCATTAAGATGTTACTTACGTATTTTATCATTAGAAAATAAACACTTCCCACCAGTCTTATGCCCAGAAAAGGGAATGCATACGTTGGTATCTGCAGTGTTCCTTTTTTTTGCAGCAATGGGACTCCATTCAGCTACACAAAAACATCCGATTGCTCATCTCTAACTCAGTGGAATAGCTGCACGAGGTCACCACACTGCACAGCATCAGGAGGGATGAGGATGAGATGAACCAGATAACATCCAAGACAGTGCAGCTTCGAGAGCCTGGACCTTTAACTGTAGCAGAGGGGCAGAAGAGCCTGTACCTATGAAGTAAAAGTGAAAACTCCTGTCATGCTGAAGGCTGGAAGTTGGTGTCTACTCATATTAGGAGGAAGGTCCTGTCTCACCTAAAGACTTGCAGCTACAGAATACATTCACTGTCCTTGTAGCTGATGAGGAGCTGGGAGTGTTGCCAAATGGATCTATTCTTGCAGCTGAATCTGAGCCACTCAAGACCACTAGAAGTAAGCAGTGAATGATAGTGGTAGGAGACTCTACTGCAGGGGATAAAGGCCCCCAACCTGATTTGCCATCATGGAAGGCTTGCTGCTTACTGTAGTAGTAGTAGGAGCTTGCTGCCTCTTGTAGTAGAGACTACTAAGGCCCATTTAGCCATTTCCTGAAGCTGCTCTTCTGCATATGCTCTTCTTCATACTGCTGGGGTGACCTGGGAAGTGGCTACAGGACTCGGGGGACAGTGATCAAGGGCATTGGGAGCCCAAGTAGTGCTCTACTCAATCCTGCTGGTGAGGGACAAGGGCTTGAGGCGAACTCAGGAGGACGGATCCTCCAAATCAACAGCTGATTGCTTTGGTGGTGTTAACAGCAGGATTTCAATGTCTATGACCTTGGGACCCTCTCTGAAGGTCAACAGCTGCTTGGAAGAAGCAGAATCCACCTGAAAAGATGGGGCAAAGGGATCTTTGCCAACAGGCTTGCCAACCTGGTAAGGAGAGGTTTAAACTAGGAATGATGGTATCTTAGAAAGATTCCTCAAATAACAAGCAAAGGAGTTGCAGATGAGGTAGAAAAGCTAAGGGCCCAGGGTAACTGAAACAGAAGGGAGATAAAGGTGAAATGCAATCTCTTCATGCATAAGCATGTGAAAAGGAATTGACTGCAGAACAGCCTTGTGGGGAAAGTTCTCATGCCTGTTCTGGGGAATCAGCATGCTTGGGTGTCTCTCTGAAATGTCTCTACACTAATCCATGCAGCATGGGGAACAAACAGGAGGAATTAGAACGCTGTGTGCAGTCACAGGGCTATAACTTCAGTGGGATTCTGGGGATATAGTGCAATAGCTCACATGATTAGAGTGCTGTGATGGATGAATAGAGGCTTTCAGCATGGACAGGCCAGGAAAGCAAGGAGGGCAAGTTACTTTCTGTGTGAGAGAGCAGCCAGAATGCATGGAGTCCTGCATGGGGATGGGTCAGGATCAAGCCAAGAGCTGATGGGTCTAGAACAGTGAGCGGAATACCATGGGTGAACTTGTGGTGTCTGTTTCCTGTAGACCTCCTAATCAAGAAGAAGTAGATAAGGCTTTCTGCAAACAACTTGAAGAAGTCTCTCATTCACAGGCGCTAGTCCTCATGGTGAACTTTAATCACACCAATATCTATCTGCTGGAGAGACACACCAGAGTACAAACCAACAAGATTGCTAAAGGGCATTGATGATAACTCCGTAATACAAGTGTTTGTGGAACTAGCAAAGAAACATGCTCTGCTGAACCCAATGCTTATAAACAAGAAAGAACTGGTTGTGGATGTGAAAGCTGGGGGCAATCCTGGCTGGAGTGACCATGAGATGTAAGAGTCCAGGACTCAAAGAGGACAAAGCAAGGCAAAAAGTAGGGCCACAGCCATGGACTTCAAGAGGGCGGACTTCAACTTCTTCAGATATCTGCTTGAAAGAATCCCAAAGGATACAGCTCTGGAGAGAAGAGGGGCCCATGACAGCCAGTTGGTATTTGAGGATCTACCCTAAAACTCTAAAAAAAAGCCATTCTGAAAAGCAGGAAACCAAGCAAAGGCATCAGGAGGTCTACATGGATAAGGAGTCTGTGACTGAACTCAAACATAAAAAGGAAGTATACAAGAGGTAGAAGTGGGTGCAAGTGACCCTGGAGGAGTATACAGACACTGTCTGTGCAGGAATGGGCTTAGGAAAGCCAAAACCCACCTAGAATTGAATCTGGTGAGGGATGTAAAGGGCAGCAGGAAGGCCTTCCACAAGCACATCAACAGAAAAAGAAAGACCAGGGAAAATGTGACTCCTCTGCTAAACGGAGCAGGGACCATGGTGACACAGAAAAATGTGAAAGGACAACTGGCTTTTTCAGACATGGAAAAAGCTGAAGTACTCAATAAGTGCTTTGCCTCAGTCTTCACTGGTAGTCAGGCTTCCTATGTCTGTCAGGACCCTGAACCTCTAGGTGAGGGTGAGAGGAGCAAAATCCCTCCCACTGTAACAGCAGAACAAGTCCAAGACTGCCTCATGACACTGAACATATATAAGTCTATGGGGCAAGATGATATGCATCCCAGGGTTCTGAAGGAGCTGGCTGATGTGGTTGCTGAGCTGCTCTCCATCATATTTGAAAAATCATGGCTGTTGGGTGAAGTCCCTGCTGACTGGAAAGAGGGAAACAGACCCGGGGAACTACAGGCTGGTGTCTACCCTCTTTCAGCTTACCCGTTGTCCTGTCACTACACTCCCTGATAAAGAGTGTTTCCCCATCCCTCCCGTAGGCTCCCTTTAGGTACTGGTAAGCTGCTATTAGGTCTCCTCAGGGCCTTCTTTTCTCCAGGCTGAACAACCCCAACTCTCTCAGCCTCTCCTCACAAGGGAGGTGCTCCAGCCCTCTAACCATCTTTGTGGCTCTCCTTTGGACTTGCTCCAGCCAGTCCATGTCTTATTTATGTTGGGGGCCCCAGAGCTGAATGCAGTACTCCAGGTGGGGTCTCACGAGAGCAGAGGAGGAGAATCCCCTCTCTTGACCTGCTGGTCACGCTTCTGTTGATGCAGCCCAGGATATGGTTATCTTTCTAGGCTGCAAGCGCACACTGCTAGCTCATGTTGAGCTTCTCATCAACCAACACCCCCAAGTCCTTCACCTCAGGGCTGCTCTCAACCCATTCACCTCCCAGTCTGTATTTGTGCTTGGGGTTGCCCCAGCCCACATACAGGACCTTGCACTTGGCTTTGTTGAACTTCATGAGGTTTGCATTGGCCCACCTCTCAACCCTGTCAAGGTCCCTCTGGATGGCATCACTTCCCTCCAGCGTGTCCACCACACCACACAGCCTCGGTGTCATTGGCAAACTTGCTGAGGGTGCATTCAATCCCGCCATCCATGTCTCCAACAAAGATGTTAAATAACACTGGTTCTAGTACCAACCCCTGTGGAATGCCACTGGTCACCAGTCTCCACTTGGATGTCAGATCATTGATGGCAACTCTTTGAGTGTGACTATCCAGCCAGTTCCTTAGCCAACAAGTGGTCCATCTATCTAATCCACGTCTCTCCAATTTAGAGACAGGGATGTCATCCAAGACATTATCAAATACTTTGCACAAGTCCCACTATATGGCATCAGTTGCTCTTCCCTTATCCACCAAAGCTGTAACCCCATCGTGGAAGGCCTCCGGTATTCTCAGCCATGATTTGCTCTTGGTGAAGCCATGTTGGCTGTCACCAATCACCTCCTATTTCCCATGAGGCTTAGCATAGTTTCCAGGAGGATTTTCTCCATGATGTTGCCAGACATATGAGACTGACTGGCCTGTAGTTCACCAGGTCTTACTTATTTCCCTTTTAAAGAATGGGTGTTCTGTTTCCCCTTTTCCAGTCGGTGGGAACTTCACCAGACTGCCACAACTTGTCAGATACGATGGATAGTGGCTTAACAACTTCATCTGCCAGTTCCCTCAAGAGTCACAGATGCATCTCATTGGGTCCCACAGGCTTGTGCACCTTCAGGTTCCTTATACTATGATATTTTATACTATCTGTATTAAGTATTATATATTTTATATACATATTTTAATATAATATAAGCATACAGTATATAAAACCTATTATTTATATACGGAGTATAATATATTAGACAAAATATGTATGTGTCATATCCTGCAAGGAATAAATGAATACTGCATCTCTTATACACATACATGCCAACTATGTTTTTCACAGTTGAGCCAGGCTTGTTCAGCACAGCCAGATCATTCTAGAAACCTTTATGATCAGTTTGGCTTTGAAGTTTTTCCATTTTCACATATAAAGTAGCTGACAGCCCTCTGGGAAGAAAGTTGATTTTTATGTACTTGCCCACCTATTAAGGATATTAAAGAATGAAAATGCCTAAAATGTTTATATGGAATATGTGCCACGTACTTTTTTAAATCTAGATTGGTGACAGTCTAAATTAATTTAAGTTGAACAAGAAAGAAAAAGACAGACTCAAATATTGACTATGACACACTGAAGCACAAGTAGTTTCAGGTTCTAGCCACAAGCAACCTCATTTCTCTTTCCTACGTCATATATGAGCATAGATTAAAGGAAGCAAAAGCACACATAAATAATATTGTCTCTCTGAAGATATCTGTATGCCATAGAATATTACATAGCCTCAAACTTAGCGAATCCTAATGAAGCACACTTTCATTTTAACCATTTCTAATATAGCTGCTTTTCATGCAAAACATTTGTCCCACTCCAATCAGGGTGAAATAAAAAGTTCTGATAAAGGAGGTAAAAAATCCAAATCTATCTTTCTCTTTAAAAATTCAGTCAAAATGTTTTAATTAATCTAATAACAAACTCCATACCAGAATCTCAGTTGCCCTGTAGCAGGCTTTCAAGTGAACCAGAAGTGTTATTTGTGCCAAACCAGCTTGGACAAAAGAGAAAAGAAAACACACAAAAAAATCGGGCATTGATTACACCATACCTAAATGCCCAGAGTATGTTGATTCTGCTAAAAGACTAGGTATTATACTTTCAAAACAGTATAGGATCATAACATTTTTCTATATATTGTCAAAGATAACAGATCTTTTGGTAAAGCTCGCTTAGAAATCATGCCTCCAAGACAGCTACAATTGTGGAGGTTTTAAGCAACTAATCAGGTTTTTTAAATCTTAACTTTAAAAATAAAGTTTAAATTTCAAAGAATATGTTGTGCATGAAGGATAAACAGAGAGAAAGGAAACTTGAACAATTTCAAGCTAAGGTTCAACAAGTGAAAAAAACTTGCCTCGTTAGTTTTGCTTTATGCAGCTGAGAACATAACACCTAAGCCAGCCTTGTCTACCTACTTTTGTCTTGTGCGTCAGATAGCTCTCCCAGCTAAAGGGTAACCATACACTTATTCAAAATCTGGTGCCTTCAGCTGAGGTGATCAGTTTCAGGTTGGGAAGCATTAGTAGAGGCAACTAGGCACCAAGAAGGGTGTAAGGATTCCGGATGTGCAGGCATCATGAAATTTCTGGCAGGGTTGTGAATGAGTTATGAGCACGTATGAACTAAGGGAAACTAGTTGTGCCTAGTCTGTGCATTCTGAGATTTGAGACAGAAGGCAAATTTGCCGGATCAAGTATTTACTGGAGTTAATTTATTCAGCTCTTGCTAAATATCTGAAAAAAATGGGCTTTTTAATGGAAATCCTGACAAGATCTTAGTTAGAACAGCAGGCATAGGTACTGCAGCAATAAATTACATCCCTGCTCCATTTCAAAGACAGGAGGAGATACAGCTTCACTTGTTGTAAAAATGTCTGCATTTGCTGTTAGTGCCTGAGTATTTCTTGATGCTAGACACTGCACCCACATCACCCATATCACCTATGATACAGCCAGTGACTGTCTCTGCATTAGATGGAGTCCTACAAAGGCCCTAGTTTATTGCACTTATTTTATATTACCTTTACAGTAAGCATTTTATTTTTTCTGCAAAAGCACAACTTAGTGTGTGCTATTTCCAGGATCTGGGAGGCTAAGAGCTGTGCATGAAGTGTCAGGATCTTCCTGTCCAAATGGGGCAGAGTTAGCAACCAAAGTTGAAGTCCAGGCTACAAAAGATATCCCCCAAATCCTTTCCTCCACCTGATTCCCATTTCAGGAATAATTTTTTGCATTGCTCTGATGGCACTGCTTATTTTACACAGGCATGTGTCATAGCCATGTTATGACTCCTAAAACTGATCTGGATACTTGCTTTGGTAGAACAGCAGAGAGACTCTGTCACTGCACCATACAGACCGATTGACACCAGGACAATTATTACAGAGATCAGGAAGCCACACCTGACTTTTGACCGAGAGGAGTCAGTGTTTCTTCCAGGGAGGAAGGGAAAGTCATGGTCCTGATCCAGTTCTGGTCCATTGCATTAGATCTCTATGTAAGTGCCCCAGTTCCTGCAATGAAGCCGCCTCCTCTTTAGGGATCTTTAATATCATGTCAATTTATCTTTCTTTTTAGGCTACCTAGTACAGCTCAATGCATCTGTTTAAGGTATAGCAACAAGGCTCATGAAAGCTTTGCAGCATTTCTGGAGTCCAACCTCACTTCTGCAACACTTTCTCCGCCAATAGCAGTGATCCAGCAGTCACTAGATTCAGAATGACAAGATGTCCTTGCATTGCAGATGTCCTCTGGGTTTAAATGACCACTGAGCTCCTCTGCCCACTGTGATGCATGCTGGCTCAGTCACTACAAATAGAAAGTTATGGTTTTGGTAGAAAACAAGACCCTCCAAACAATTCTATGACCTATGAACACTCTTCAGTCTGCAGCTTGAAGTATTGCACTTTCTGCCAAGATGAAGCAGTCTTTGACAGGCTTTATATTTCCAGGGGAGCAAGTGTGAACAGACTCAGACCCATATGCCCACATTTTTAATATTATGACTAATCAGCTTCCAAAATTCTTCCACAAGCAAAAGCCAGATCAAAGATCAGCACAAAATCTGGATCCCAGATATCCCATCAGAGCTGCTGTGATCTCTTCTCAGAAACAGCTCACAGCTTTGATATGTCTAAAATCTTCCATGAATTCAAATGATTCACAAACTCAAAAGCTCACTCCTGCTGCTCAGAATAAACTCTTGACAGAGGTTATTGGAACATGAGGGTGAAATTCTGAGCCTGGATGAGCCATTAGTAAATAGTGGTGACCAGATGAGCTGAAATGTTAACGATAGGTTATTTGTAGATTTAGGTTATTTGCAGAGTATCTGTCCTTAGAGTGATAAGCTACTTGAATTATCCAAGTTTATTTTATCCAAAAATGTTTGTTATTTTGGTGGTGATTTCATTCCAACTGAAATATGGAAATAAATTAGAGCTTCCCTACGTCTTGAATTTCATTTCAAATACTGACCAAAGTGTGCGGTATCAAGTCATTTTAACTTAGTAATATTGTCTGTTCTTCCTTAAAACGTAGAGAATATTTTGTCTACAGATAAAAGAGCAAAAATTAATAGCAGTCTATCTTTATTCTATAAGTGACTGAAAGCCCTTAAGTCCCATATCTACATCTAATACACTTTGCTAGATACTAAACAAATATTTCCCAAGCTTCCTCCTAAGCCAAACTTACTATCTCTCATGTACATTATGGATGGTTCTTCACAGAGACACATTTACCGCCCGTTTGAAACAGAGGCGTTTCTGTGTGACAGAAGTCCCTCCTGCCATATGCCTGTTCAGTCCTTCATTCACCCTTCCTTTTGTACAAGTTCACAGTAGTCATATATATGCACATCAGTTCCTAAGCTGCAAGCAGTTAATGCACAACCTCATGAGTTTCTTTGTTTTCACTCACAAACCCTTTCATTAGCTAGTTTCTTTATACTCCTGAACTAGTAAACAGGAAGACCAAGCACGTCTTTATGGCCTGCTCTTCTCCCATGAGACAGAGAACTGCAAAATAGATGGGGATACCAGGCTGGCAGAAAGTTAAGATGTCTTGAAGGGGAACATTGATATTCATCAGAATGACAGAACTATCCCGTAACACCCAGCTAAGAACTTCAGTCATTTAGAAAGTCAAGCTATCTCTTCTGCTTTCCTTCTGTCAGGTGTAGACTTTTCTAAATCTGACATGAAGCACTGATAAAGAATTCTGTAAGCACATGCTGATAATATTTAGGAAGTACAGGCACTCCAAAAACCTTTGAAAGAGGGTTTTATTCAAGCAGAGCAATACTGGAAAGCAAGAATTTTTATTTCCTTTTGGGGCAGTTTAGCCTTGTCTGGCTGACAGACCTCCACCCAGCCACCTTCTCACCTGCCTCCTTAACAGGACAAGGGAAGAAGACGAAAAATCTCCTGGGTTGAAATAAAAACATGGCAATCACTTACGAATTACCATAACAGGCAAAAGAGACTCAACTGGGAGAATTCAATTTATTGCTATTAAAAATTGAGTAGGATGGTGAGAAACAAAGACAAAACTAAAATATCTTCCCCCTATCCCACATCTTCTTCTCATGTTTAACTTCACTCTCAACTCTTCAACTTCCTTCCTTCGCAAATGGCACAGATGGGTAGGGGTTATGGTCAGTTCATGATAGTTCCTCTTTGTTGCTCCTTCTTACACTTTTTCCACCACTTCAGCATGGGATCCCTCCCCACAAGATACAGACCTTCATGAACTGTTCCTGCGTGGGTTCCCCATGGGTGCAGCTTCAGCTAGAAAACCTGTTCCTTTATTGGCTCCTGTCCACAGGCTGTAGCTTCTGCCAGGAATCTGCTCTAGTTTGTGCTGTTCACGGGCTGCAGGTTCCTTCAGAGTACTTCCATCTGCTGCAGTGTGGTTCCTTCAGAGTACTTCCATCTGCTGCAGTGTGGGGTTTTCCGTGGGCTACAGTGTGGACATCTGCTCCAGAGTAGTCCTCCACAGCTACAGGGGATCTCTATTCCAGTGCCTGGAGCACCTCCTCTCCCTCCTTATTCTCTCACTTTGGTGTCTACAGGGTTGTTTCTCTCATATTATCTCACTCTTCACTGTAACAGCTGCTGTCCAGCATTTTTTGTCCTTTCTTAACTGGATTCCCAGAGGTGTTACCAACTTGATGAAGGACTCAGCTGTCAGGCTCAGCTGTGCTCTGCAATGAGTATGGCACACGGCAGCCCCAGACTCTCCTCACAGGCACCACCCCTGCAGCCCCTCCCATTCCCTCACTACCAAAATGTAGACATGTAAACCAAAACACATTTCTAAAACTTTCTTCCTCTCACTCCAGACTCAAACAGGAAAAGTCAGAACTCACTTTATTTTTTTCAATCCCTTGCCATAAAACCATTGTGGAAAATAACAGTGTTAGAATGGGAGGGGACTAAAGATGAAATTATTTCCTCATGGGGAGAAAAATTTCTGTGGAAATATCTTTTTTTCCTATCTCACTTCTCAACAATGCAAATAAATGTTTATAATCCAGACTGATTTGCTTTCCTGGGAGAAATTATTTATTTCTCTCAGAAAGATCAGAAGTCAGAAGGAAGCTCACCTTTTTTCAGAGGTCTTCAAAAAAGTGTGCTCTTCTAAAAAAGGTAGTGAAATATATGTCTGCAGATACATCTCATAAAAAACACTTTGGATATTATTTATTCTGTGGAAACAATTGTATTTTTGCATGCAGCAGAGAATGAGTCAGAAATGCATGTTAAAGAAGGATCTCAATATAGCACACAAGGCCATCAATGTATTCTCCTCCAGTTTTGCTGGCTGGACAGGGTGGTGAGATGTAACTGTAAGCTAATACACTATTTCCGAAAAGATGGAATGCCAAGAGAAGACACGTAAATGAGTCAGATTTGTGTCTTAGGAACACAAACTCCTTTGTTCTTCCTAGAAATATGACCATACTGTAAGTACCATGGATCTTGGCTGGGAGTATCATCTATGTACTGCCAAATTAGCACTGTGGGGCAATATCACCCTTATCTTTCTGTAACACTGCCTTGAATTCCATTGAGTTAAACCATCTTACACCAAATTGTGTGCTTGCCTATTAATGAGCCAGCCTTTTCAAAGCTGTTTCAATGTCCACTCATGTCCAAATCTATTTCATAAAGAAACACAAATAACTATAATGAAACTTTTCCTTATTAACCCTATTTGTAGAAATAAATGCTGTATGATTTTTTTTGCCACCACATTTCAAACTCAGGGTTCTTTTGCTTATGGGGCTGGAAGTTACGAGTAGGGCTTTAGGCAGCTGATGGCTTGTCCAAGGGTACAGACATCACGATGTACAGGTTCTTCTTCAGTCAAATGGCAAAATAGATGGAGTAAACTTTGAGGCTGTGAGAATGTGGCTTGGACAAAGCAAATGGCATTCTATGAATAGTTTATGCCAGTCAGTACGAAACAGGTGATAGGCAAGGTTTTAAATAGCTTCCAACTCTCTCCATGTAACTTCTAGTGGGAGAGTCTTGCTCCTTTGGGTGGGTGAGACCAGATTCTACCCTTCACATTCAAAAAGGAAGTTTGGTCTCTTTACAGCTTTTCAAGGCTGCAATGTCTAAACATCTTGCTGCTAGGAAAGGGTTCACCACTGAAAGGCTGGTTGGTCACTGAAACAGGCTTCCAAGGGAAATGGTCACGCTACCAAGCTGCCAGAGTTCAAGGAGCATCTGGACAATGCCTATGTCATATGGTCTAATTTTAGGTAGTCCTGCAAGGAGCAGGGAGTTTGACTCAATGATCATAGAATCATAGAATCATAGAATCATAGAATCATAGAATCATAGAATCATAGAATCGCAGAATGAGTTGGGTTGGAAGGGACCTTGAAGATCATTTAGTTCCAAATGCCCTGCCGTGTGCAGGGCTATCTTCCACTAGGTCAGGTCACTCAAAACCTTATGGCCTTGAACACCTCCAGGGATGCGGCATCCACAACTTGTCTGATCCTTATGGGTCTCTTCCAACTGAAGATATTCTATGATTCTATTATACCATGTTTCTATGATTCTATGAGCCAGGCCACAAGTTCCACTTCTGTAGTGGACCAGTGGAGTTCTTTGTAGTCAGTGCGAGGAGGCCTTAGCAGTCACCACGTGAAATTCTTGGACACCACCCAGACAAGCCAGTTATGATGAAGGTGAAAGCTATTTATTATGTGTTGCACACTTAATTTTATACTAATTTTTTTTCAGATTTGGCAGCTGCTAATTGGATACAATAATTTTAAATTCTTAACAACAAAGTCACTATTGGCTATTCCGGGTTCTGGGAAAGCAACCTTCAAAGTTATATCAACACAACCTCTAAAATAGCTTAGTTGTACTAATTATCTTACTTCAGTTTCCCTTTATCTTTCTCAGTTTCTGCATAATTGGATATCTTTGGACATCTGGTCATTTTTCTTCTTTCCCAGGATCCTCTATCAAACTTATTATTACAAAGTCTAAAGTTAGTATCATAGTTAAAATTCCACTTTAACACAAAACACCACTACATTTAGGATTCTCTATTAGCCTTATAATTGTAAAGTCTAAAGTTAGTGTCATAGTTAAAATTCCACTTTAACACGAAACACCACTACTTCTAGGATTCTCTATTAATCTTATAAAGTCTAAAGTTAATATCATAGTTAAAACTCTACTTGAGCATAAAATGCCCCTACATCTTCCTTGCTGTGACACCCCAGCTACTCGGCAAGAGAAACTCCCTACGTGAGCAT
The DNA here is from genome assembly GCA_011057875.1 of Pterocles orientalis. Taxonomy (NCBI): domain Eukaryota; kingdom Metazoa; phylum Chordata; class Aves; order Pterocliformes; family Pteroclidae; genus Pterocles; species Pterocles orientalis. Next base: position 18,764 of record WKFP01013528.1, on the reverse strand, counting down.
GCACTTTGTCTGAGTTTGTTTCATGCTTCATGTTTGCACAGGTAAGGAATTACTGTCTTGGAATTTTAACACTGGAGATGGGTGGCATTCCCATGGGTGGATCTTCCAGTGGCTTCAGAGGATGCCTTGTAAAATGATGGAAGAGATATGTATCTGTGGGGAGGCTTCATACCTGCCCGGAATCAACTAGATACTCTGAAAACAGTCCCAAGACAGACAGAAGATGTGACCTTGAGAATGACACCAGAGATGTTGCATCAGGACAGGGCTCACAGGCCAGAGAAACTTAGTGATTCACAGAGATCCATGAGGGATAAGCAAGTGCTCTTATGCCAACAATCAAGGACACAATGTATTTTTACATCCATGCCTAAAAGCGCAAAAACAACTGAAAGTTAGCACAGGAAAAGAAAGTATGTATCGAGGGTGTTTTCCAAATTAAAACAGACCTGGCAGACTCTCTCTTTGTCAGATTTACCATCAGTGCTGATTAGAAAAACACAAACTTCCTTTCCAGGCAGCCCAACCACTGGACCCCTTCATTTGTCACAGCTACTCTCACTGTGGTGAGTTTTGGTAATACCCAGCTGTAGCTGCAGCTGACACAGGCAAGGAAGGAAGTAGGGAGTACTGGATTTGCTTGGGATGAAGTCAATTTTCCTCATAGCAGCTCATGGGGTGCTATGTTTCAGATCTGAGACCAAAAAAGTGCTGATAATATAGGAGTGTTTTAGTTGTCGCTGAGCATTTCTTACACAGCAAGGCCTTTTCTGTTTCTCACACTGCCCCACCAGTGAGCAGGATGGGAGTGCACAAGAAGCTGAGAGGGGACACAGCTGGGACAGCTGACCCCAACTCACCAAAGGGATATCCCATACCACATGGTGTCACACACAGTAAAAAAAAAAAAAAACCTCGGGGAAAGAAGGAGGAAGGGGGTGCATTCAGAGTTATGGTGTTCATCTTCCCAAATAACTGTTTTGAACAGTGAAGACCTGTTTTCCTGGAAATGGCTGAATGCCTGCTGATGGTAAGTAGTGAATTAATTCCTTGTTTTGCTTTCCTTGTTCATGCATCTTGTGCTTTGCCTATTAAAATGTCTTTATCTCAGCCCCTGAGTTTTGTTACTTTTATCCTTCTTATTCTCTTTCCCATCCTTTCCGGGGAGAGTGAGTGAGCAAGCAGTGTTGTGAAGCATAGCTGCCCACCAGGGTTAACCCACAACATAGGGTTTTATCAGGAAATGGAACAGCTTGCTTTTAGCCAGCATTGGACTTTTTCAATTTTCACTGCTGACTGGCATGCCATAGTGAACACCTAGAAAGACAGCTGGCCTGCACTAGAGCAGCTACTGACACTGTCCCATGGACAGTAGAACACAGTAGGCAGCTGTGGAGGAGTATCTGTATTCCTAAATTGTGCAAAAGGAAGTCAAGAGCCCCACTTGCCCCCGTACACCATTCCCAGTATCAACATTGCTCCCCTAATTGCCCTTCTTATATTCTCCAGTACCTTGCATTACACCACTAGCTGCAAGGAGAGAGCTTGCAACTCTTGTCCCCTTCTTCTGACGATAACAAACTACACTGCTTCCCCATTCCTCTCCAAATCACTGAGCACTGTAGGAGGCTCTAATCATGTTCAAGTGCAGCTTTCAATTTTAACACCTACCAGGCCGTCATCCACTAATCACACTAAACAATTTAGAGTCGCAAAAACACCATTTCCATTAGAAGGAATACACCACAGACCACTCCTCTGTATGCAACACTCTGCAGAAATTCTACACTCCTAAAAGCCATGATTTGTCACTGATGGTTTTGTCTGCATGTGTGCCTCTATTGCGTTATTGGATAGACAGGGCTGGGCATAACTGCATTTGCTAATTCAGTCTTTGTCTTGTCACACAAAGACAAAAAATAGTACACAAAAAATCCCTCTTAAATAAGTAGCACTCCCTTTCCCCCTCTTCACAAACAATTGCAATGTACTTTGTGCACCTTCTAGGTGGGAATTCACCTTTCAGTCTGCCCCATCTTCAGTGAGTGCAATGAGTTACAGCATTGGTGTTTGTGTTGGCTTATATTGGACAGTCTAGTAATACCAGGTGAAAGAACTACAGAAAAAAGCAAGAGTCACCCCATAATACACATACTCTGCTTATTAGGATACTGATGAAAACTAAGTTTTACTCCTAGCATTAGGGAACCAGGCAAAGACTGGTTCCACTGTCCACCACCTGGCCCATGAGCTGTTAGTCATTTCCTGACTATCACATGCGTGCTCCTGGTTTCAAAACCAGATTGCTTTAAGAACTGAGAACCCATAAAATGTAGTTGGGCATGGGAAAAATCTGCAGAAAGAGTTCCAGTTTTGATAAGGCAACATTTCTCAAGATACATGGCAATGCCGGGAAGCTCCTGAATAGCTTGGTGGTTGAAGACTGATATTGATAGATTCCTAGCAGATGAGCCAAGGAGTTCAATCCATTGCAAATGTAGCATTTGCAATGGTATAGAGAGCTGAGGTGAACACACAGAAGGGCATTAACCATGTTTTTTTAATTAGATGTTTGGGCACATAGCGCGTGTCAGACTCATTACTCAGTTAACAGTCAACAGTGATCACAACTCATAACTTGCAAAAGCACTTTAAGAAGACGTTCTCATGGCATACAGGTCAACAATGAAGACAAGAAGGTAGAAGATTTGTGTATTACAGATGGGAGATCTTAGCAACCTCCTTTTCACAGATGAGAGAAGAAAGGTGTGTGGGAAGTGAAGAAATAGATAATTCAGCAATCAAAGATTATACTATTAGCAGAAGAAAGAGCAGTAAGGAGGCTAGTTTAGCAGAGGAAAGCAATATAGATTCTGAAGGTTATTGAAGATTCTCCATGGTGAACAGGAATGAGGCAGTGAAGTGTATTACGGAGGTGTCAAGTTGGAGAAGTGCGTGAGAACCAGCTTCAGATGCAGCATATTTAATGTCCTGCTGTCTCTAGGGTGACAGGCCCACACAGGGCTTTGGTCAGATGTTCCAGCTGCTGAAAGCAGTAACCAACAATACCATATCCTTACCAGGGACACAGCAATGACGACTGAAGCAAGGCTTAGGCAGTGACAGGGAAAAACACTCAGGTCTTAATAACAAGGGAAATGGGACGGATTGAAAGGCACTTGCAGCATGAAGGCTGTGGGTCAGCATCCTTCACAGAATGAACAGTGTTTTAAGTAGCATCATTCAACAGCCAACTATCACATTCTTTCCAGTGGACAGAGATGTTCAGTGGCTCTCCAAAAGAGTTTATTTGTGTGGGAGATGGGCTGTAAGGAGACAGACCTTCAGGGCATGTTGCTGGCTGGAAAGTGGCTTGCAGAAGACCAAGATACAAAGCATGTGGAACAAACACCAAAACCAAGTCCCATTTTACAAGGACTCACTCGTGTGATTTGTGTATGCTGTTTTGCCTGGACTTAGTTTAAATGTGAAACACAAAATGAGACTCAGAAAATTTTTTTCCTACGTACATGCTCTGTATCAGCTCTGTAGAGACACTGTGCTCAACAGGTCTTGGCAGGAGCAACTGGAACTGGTAAGGGCGCTTTGTCTCCCACTAGTAGCACTCCCATTTTCTTTTAAAGAGAAGGCCAGCAGCCTGTTCAAAAACAGTCCTGCACTGCACAGACCACTGCTTTGTTGTCCTTTTGGAGAAGCAGGTTGCCATCTGGCAGCAATGGGTCTCAGCATTTCCCATGCAGAACAGTTTTCCTGTCAGGGTTGCTGATTCCCAAGATCTCAGGAAGTTATTTCTCCCCAGAACTAGTATAAGAAGGAGCTCCCCACAGCTTGCTTTCCTGCTTGTCAGTGTACCATGTTCACGTAAAGACTATGCCAAGAGAGAGGTGTCCTTCTTCATCCCGTTTCAGCAACAAAGCTCTTACACCAGTGGACTACAGCTTTCAACATCCGACCCTCATTCAGGGTGAGGCTTTGGCAAACCAGCACAGCAGTTTAATCTAATTGTTTTATGTATTGGGGGTTTCTAGGGTAGACAGAATGCAAAACAGACAGTGGTTTTGCTAGACAAACATAGAGGATGGAGGGCTAGGCTTCTAGCAGCAGATCTCTTGTACAGCATGTATTTGAAAAGTGCTTTGAAGACCAGTCAGTACTGTGCATTCAATGGCAGGATGTGATTACAAATTAGTTAAACTCTAATTACAGTGTCATTATACTAAATATGGGTTTTTTGATAATATGCAACTAATTAATCCAAACTAGAATATTAATTACAATGGCAGGACTAGTGCCCTTGGCTTTCACACTTAATACATGTGGCTGGGACTTTCACTGGGGCTTAAATGTTTCAATTTAAGAGACTGGAGGGGCTATGCAAATCTTAACCTAGATTTTTGTTGCTTAGGATCATTAACCATACTGTATTGACACACAAATAGATCCCCATCATGTGGTTAATCTTCTGTTTCTGTGAAACCACTACTAACTGGGACTGGTGAAAACCAGGCTACAGCAGAACTAGACATTGTCTTGTAGAGCAAAAGCAGAAATTTATACTATGTATTTTTCTACCACTTCCTCTATGTGACATCAAGCTCCCTCACCATTTAAACACAACAAAAACCAGACACTCTTAAATACCATGGTTCAGATACAGATTCAGTCACAAGCAATCACTTTCCAAGTCCTTCTAGATTAAGAGAAGTTGATTTAGGTTTGAACTGGAAAGGCAGTGTATGAGGAACAAGACCACAACCTCCCAAAAGGTCTGCAATATGAGAGCCTTGGTCAGCCACTGCAGATGAAAAGCAAGCCAAATAAGTTCTGGTTTGAACAGAGTTCTCTTCGGTTTTCCCATCACCCACTTTTGCTGATGGTCTGTGCAAGCTTGAGAAGAGAAGTTCTTTGAAAGAGATGCAGATGTGAATGACAGTTCGTAATAGAAAGTCAGCTTTCCAAAGATCTGGGTTGTGAGTATGTGCTGGATAACACCACAACTCCGACAGCCAGCCTCTTCCAGGGGTTTGGCCTGTTCTGCAGAGGCAATGCTCTTTTCTTCTAAAGAATTATTTTCTCAATTCTGCTTATTGAAAGAAACCAAATAAGAATTCCTTGAACTTCAGTCTTTCAAAGATTTTAAAATACCCTTAAGTAGTGCTGTTGTTTTTCAGTGGCTCATACTCGCTCCTAAGAGGAGCCATTCCTTCTTTTGTTGTTTTTCTGGCAACTCTCTCATTCTTGGGATGGTAGGAAAATCTTAGCTGGACTAATAACCTAGCAGCTTATTTCTGGTATCAGTTGAGCAAGGACCAGACACTGGCTAGTGACCTATATAGTAGCAGGAAACATTTGTCCAGATTTTGTGACAGCACAGATGGGAAAGGTAGTCACTCCTTAAAGTGTTGGCTGTGTTTTCTTATCAGAAGAGGCAAGGGAGTAACAATGTGATTCTGCTTCATGTCTAAGGGTCCCTTTCAGGTCCATTTTCTAACGCCTGGAAGTCTGACCGAGATGAGGCTGAATAAGATTTTCAGTTGAAAGGGCTTTCCTCTGAAGGTGTGAATTAGTTGAAGCTTGAATTTTTTGGTAGCAAGCTATCATGAATTCTCAGCGCTTAGATTTTCCCCCACCATAGAGTTCCCTTGATGGGAAGACACCCACAACAATGAATGTTTTGTGCTCTGGACTGACAAGAGGGATGCGAAGACTACCAGGGAAAAGGAGTTGCTTATACAAGTGTCACATGTTTCCAGCTGTCACAAATCCTAAGTTCCTTTTTACACCTCAACAGCACAATTTTCAATGTGAATTTTGAGATTAATTCTAATTCAGCTTAAGTATCCAAATGCATAAGGAGTTCAATTATGTTTATCATGGAATGCCATAAAATAAAATTCCCTGAAAGGACAGAGTCTTTGATTACAATCACGTTTGTTTTGACAGCACACTTGTGAGTTGTATGTAACTTGATTATTGCTTTTACTACCAGTAAGCAGGATTAAACCATTTTTTTATGAGAGTGAATTAAAGCTTCCCCAAGGCACTTAGTAAGACTAAACTGCTAACAGTAATAAAATCATCCTCTTACTTTATCATAATTAATATGAAATACATACACTTAATATTCTCCAGCTTAACCCACAAAGTTGAGGCACAGCATGGAGTGAATAAATGCCACTTAGCTTTCTGTCTTCTACAGCTGATTGCTTCATAAACCCTGCCTTGCTGTTTGGTTTATATAGTTGTCTGAGTGCTGCTTTGGAAGATCAGGGTAGGCCTCTGATCAGGATGAAAAAAGCTGCTGCCACACTCTTTCAGAATCCAGAAAATGAGGAGTTTGCTCAAGTTTTGTTTGCAGGAAGGAGCACTGTCTGGAGAATGCTGAAACCAAGTGTAAAGGACTACTCATGCAGTTTTGCAGAAGCTGCAAATTGACTGTTGAGGCTCCTATAAGGTGAAGCCTTGTGACATCTCAAAGCATTCCAGTTGTAGACTCTAAGCTCTATTCCTTGCAGACAAGAAGGAGCGAAGAATACATTGAAGGCCTTACTCCCCTCACTAACAATGGACTCAGCCTTGCTCTTACAACAAAGCAGCAAACCCTTGCTGAGTAAGGCCCTGCCTCTGTCTATTAAAGGCGAATAAACAAAGAGAAGGCGCTCGTGCCCACCACCTGAGGACTCCTGAGAGTCTGACAGACTGATCGAGCAACTCCCCCCTCCCACACCAAGATGCTGACACTCATCTCCAGGGATACAAAGAGTGGTGAAAACTTTTCTCTCTCTTCTCTCCTTTTCCTTTCTTTTTCTCTTCAAGTATCTCTTGATCTCTCTCTCTCTGGCACATATGGCAACACCTTATAAGTTTTATGCCAGCTCCTTTTGGGGCTGTTTTATCAGGTTTTCCATAGGTTGTCTATTTTAGTACTGAAAAGTGATTGCAAGTGTTGCGAACGGTTGCGGGTTAAGTGACTGCCAGTTTTATGAGTGGTTGCGGGTTTCTTAGTATTGTTGGAGATCATGCTGTTGTTATCACATTGCTGTAAGATTTGGTGTTGTTGGCAGTTGGTAATGTTGTAATGAATAGTCTTTACCAAGTAACCTGTTTTCTTTTATAATTCCGTTAAGTTTAATGCCAGCTCCTTTTGGGAGCTTGTTTAGTAGGTCTTCATGTAGACTGCTTATTTTAGTGGTGCTCATTACTAACCCTAGTAATATTGGTAGTTATGCTATTCTTAACCCATTGCTGTAAGATTTAGTATTATTAGTGGATGGTAAAATATTCATGTATTGTCTTTACCACGTAATTTTCCTTTCCCCTTGATCCTATTGTATACCCCATATTTTCCCTTTTCCCTAAACAACTGTATGCATCAAAGTTATAAGCCAGTATGCAATTCTTTGGTGCTGTCTCACCTTAATTTGCCCCAAGGGAATACACATATAGAACCTCTGCAAACCCCACTCATCTTACCCAGGGTGGTTCTATGAGCTGGGTCGCGACACCAAGTTGAATTAATGGAACTTGAGTGGGCACTGTATTTTCTGTGAGAAAGTTTCTCTTAGTGTCTATCCTTCTGGCTTTTAAAATTTATTTCTAGTTCTCCATTCCCACTGAAGATAGAGAAGAGCTTATTCCTTTGCTTTCTGTACCAATCTTCTTTGTCTAAAGAATAGATAATGGCCACACCCGTACACCACAACCTGAAGACTAGCAGTCTCTGGGTCAGGTGGCTGCACTTTCCCAGCTTTGAAGAACAGCCTGAGACACAGCTTATCCACACTTGCTGGATACCTGCAGAAGTATTCATCTAAAGAAAAATCAGGATAGAGACTGTAAGCATGAAAACTAGAGAACTGCACCACTGCAGACATTATTTTAGAGCAAGATCTCAGCAAAAGGTGTTGAGAATGGTGGGAAAGTTATGTGTGGCCAAATTCCCGTTTGCCTGTTTTGGATTACTACATTTTATCGGAGTTAACACCATGAAAAATGCAATGTTCTCTGACTGGTTACACCTCAGTTAAGCAAAACAAATTCCTTCTAGACATAGGAAAGTTTCTCAGTGAATCAGGGGAAAGATGTGAAAAAATAAGTACTAAGAAAGAACCAGCCTTCCTGTCCCCAGGCCAGTCCTTCCTGCACGAACTCTTACAGATACTGCAGAAACCACACAGAGTCCCACACTACAGACATACTGAGAAGCACCTCTCCAAAACCAGGACTTTCCCCCAGCTCTCAGGGCCCTGCCACTCTTTCTAATTTGGGGTCAGTTGCAAGCTTCCAAAATCCGGCTTGATTATTTTCTCCTTGTCCTTCAGTGTCGCAGGTGTGGCAACTGTGTGCCATGTGCTTGCTTCCTTCCCCCTCCCCCCTCAGTGAGATGGGGGGAGAGAATTAAAAAAAACAAAGGTGGAACCTCTTGAGTTGAGGTAACGTCCCACCTCTCCCAGATAGCTTCCCTCTATATCCCGGGCATGACGTCAGCATGGTACCTGATATCCCCTTGGCAAGTTAGGATCAGCCCACCTCCTAGCTTCTGTGAAAATTGACCATACCCCAGCTGAACCCAGGACATGATCCACCCTTTATTCTATACCATCTGTGTCATGCCCAGATCCACAGATGCCATTAGTGTGGCATACAGCAACTGCGGTAGTAATAACATAGAGAGGAAGGTTCTTTTAGCAAGTAACATCATACAGTTTCTGACCCAAAATCAAATCCCCTTGAGGTACACATTGAGCTTCCCCATCCTCCTGCATCACCCAAGTGTACCCAGGTCCTTGAGCAAAGGCAATCCCATGAATGGGTTTACCTTTGCATGAGGCAGAACTAGCCCAGACTGTCTTAGGGAAGATAACATACTCTTCATGTGCACTACAGGAACTATATCCCTTTCTACAGTACATGGATGTTTTGACTGGGCAGGGCCAGCTCAATTGGTAGATCCTCCCATGTTAACTAACGAGGTGGGTTGTGCTAGATGTGCCTCCCAGTGTCTGAAGGTCACACCTCCCATTGCTTTAAGTGTAGTTTTAAGCAGTACATTGTGTCATTTGATTTTTCTGGAGGCTGGTACATGATAGGGAATGTGATATATTCACTTGATGCCATGCACTTTGGCCCAGGTGTCTATGAGATTGTTTCTGAAATGAGTCCCGTTGTCTGACTCAGTTCTTCTTTGCGTGCCATGCCACCTTAGAACTCAGTTCTCAAGGCCCAGGATAGTAATTTGTGCAGTGGCATGGGGCATGGCATACATTTTCCAGCCATCTGGTGGTTGCCTCCACCATTATAAGTACATGACGCTTACCTTTGCAGGTTCGTGGAAGTGTAATGTAGTCTGTCTGACATGCCTCCCCATATTTATATTTCAGCCATCATCCTCCAATACCAGAGAGGTTTTAAAAACTTGGCTTGCTTGATGACAGCACAAGCTTCACTTTCATGGACAATTTGTGCCATAGGGTCGCTGGTTAAATTCACCTCTCAGTTGTGAGCCCATCTAGATGTTGCATCTTCCTTGATGGCCTAAGGCATCATGGGCCTAATGGGCTATAAATAACCTTTATGTTGCCAATACAGATCCACCTGCGACACTTTAATCTTAGCAGCCTGATCCATCTGCTGGTTGTTTTGGTGTTCCTCATTTGTTCAACTCCTGGGTACATGGGCACCCATATGACGCACTTTCACAACCAGTTTCTCTACTCAGGCAACAATATCTTGCCACAACAGGGCAGCCCAGATGGGTTTGCCTCTGTGCTGCCAGTTGCTCTGCTTCCACTGTTGCAGCCACCCCCACAGGGCATTTGCCACCATCCACAAATCAGTGTAGAGACAGAGTACTGGTCACTCTTCTCTTTCAGCAATATCTAAAGCCAGCTGGATGGCTTGCACCTCTGCAAACTGACTCAATTCACCTTCCCCTTCAGTAGTTTCTGCAACTCATGCGAGTACCATGCCACACAGCCGCTTTCCACCTTCAGTATTTCTCTACAAGACTACAGAACCCATCAGGGAACAGGACATACCACTTCTCATTATCTAGTAGCTTATTATATGGTGGGGCTTCCTCCTCTGATGACATTCCAAAATACTTGCCTTCCAGACAGTTTGTGATCACTTCCAAAACCCCTGGACAACTGGGGCTCCCTCTCTGAGCCTGCTGTGTGATCAAGGAGACTCTTACTATACGTGACACCAGCTGCATGATGTGTAGAAGGAGCCTACCCCTTGTCCTATTGCTACAGGCCCTGTTAAAAAGTTTATCATATTTCTTATAAGCCCCCTTTAGGTATTGGAAGGCCACAATCAGGTCGTCTTTGAGTCTTCTCAAGCTGAACAACCCCAACTCTCTCAGCCTCTCCTCACAGCAGAGGTTTTCCAACCCTTTGATCATTTTTGTGGCCCTCCTCTGCCCACTCCAACAGGTCCATGTCCTTCCTGTGCTAAGGATTCCAGAGCTGGACACAGTATTCCAGGTGTGGTCTCACCAGAGCAGAGTAGAGGGGCAGAATCACCTCCCTCGACCTGCTGCTAATGCTTCTTTTGATGCAGCCCAGGATACAGTTGGCTTTCTGGGCTGCAGGCACACATTGCTGGCTCATGTCCAACTTCTCATCCAGCAGGACCCCCAGGTCTTTCTCTGCAGGGCTGCTCTTAATCTCTTCATCCCCCAGTCTGTATTGATACCAGGGGTTACCCCAACTCACGTGAAGGACTTTGCATTTGGCCTTGTTGAACCTCAGGAGGTTTTCACAAGCCCCCTTCTCCAGCTTGTCAAGGTCCCTCTGGATGACATCCCTTCCCTGAGGGGTCAACCTCACCACTCAGCTTGGTGTCATTCACAAACTTACTGAGGGTACACTCAATCCCATAATCTATGTCACTGATGAAGATATTAAACAACACTGGCCCCAGAACAGACCCCTGAGGGACACCCCCTGTTACTGATCTCCATCTGGACATTGAGCTGTTGAGCACTACCCTCTGGAAGCGACCATCCAACAAATTTATTTTCCACCAAACAGTGCACTCATCAAAACCATGTTTCTCCAGTTTAGACAGAAGGATGTTGTGGGGGACCATGTCAAAGGCCTTGGAGAAGTCCAGATAGACAACATCCGTGGGTCTTCCCTTGTCTGCTGATGTCGTCACTCCCTCATAGAAAGCCACTAAGTTGGTGAGGCAGGACGTGCTCTTGGTGAAGCCATGCTGGCTGTCTCGAATCACCTCCCGGTCTTCCAGGTGCCTCAGCATGGCTTCCCGGAGGACCTGTTCCGTGACCTTCCCGCTGCCTTCCCTGAGGCAGATTTTAAGGATGGGGGTGTGGTCACCATTGCCCTGGTACTGCCCATGCCACGTCAGCCTCTCTTGTGAGAGCTGGTGGTCGGAATCACTTTACTCCACTCTCCTGGTGTTTCCCTGGGAAAGGAAACTCCTGAAACTCCCCTGTACCTCGGGATCCATCGGTCTGGTGCTGGCTGGGCTGGCCTCAAAGCAGCTGACCTCAGCGACTGAGTGTTAGGGGTAACAATTTCAAGCTGAAAGAGGGTAGATTTAGATTAGATATTAGGAAGAAAGTTTGTATTGTGAGAGTGGTGAGGCACAGGAACAGGTTGCCCAGAAAAGCTGCGGTTGCCCCCTCCCTGGAGGTGTTCAAGGCCAGGTTGGATGCGGCTTTGACCAAACTGGTCTAGTGGAGGGGCAGGGGGTTGGAACTAGATGATCTTCAAGGTCACTTCCATCCCCAATCATTCTATGACTCTATGACTGCCGTGAGGGACAGTTATACACTCTTCAGGAGAGACAGGCAGGACACGTGAGGCAGAGGGGCAGCACAGTATGTAAAGGAGAGATTGGCCTGTACGGAACTTGAAGTTGGGAATGACACTGTTGTAAGACTCTGGGTAAAGAATAGGGGAAAAGCTAATAAAGTGGACGTTACTGTGGGAGTCTACTATAGACCCCCCAGCCAAGATGGTGACACTGATGTATTATTATTCTATAAGGAATTAAAGGAACACACTTGATCAGTTACCCATCTCCTTATGAGCAACTTAACTTCCCAGCTATTAATTTGGATTAATACAGCAGACACAAACAGGTCCAGGAGTTTCCTGAACAATAGTGAAGATAAGTTTTGATCCAGGTACAAAGGAAGTTGACTACAAAAGGTCAACTCCTAAATCTGTTGTTTGTAAAAAGAGATGGTCTTGTGGGTGATGTGATGATTGGTGGCTGTCTTGGCCACAGTGATCATTAGTGGTTCAGTATAAAGTCTTTAACAGTATGAGAAAAACTGTCAGCAGATCTACTACCCTTGATTTTGGAAGAGCAGACTTTAGGCTGCTCAAGAAACTAGCTAGTAAGGTCCCCTGGGAATCTGGTTTTGAGGGTATTGGTCACTTTTTGCTGGTCACTTTTTAAGAGCAGTCTCTTAAGAACAAAGAGAAGGCAACTCCCATGTGTAAATGTCAAACAAGTGGGGCAGAAGGCCAGTTTGGCTGAACAGGGATCTTCTGAAATTTAGGAGGAAAAATAAATTGTACGGACTTCGGGAGCAAAGTCAGGCTACACAGGAGGACTACTGAGATGCTATAGAGAGAAAATTCATATGGCCAAAGCTCAGGGATCAGGTTAGGAAAGCTAAAGCCCTGACAGAATTAAATCTGTCAAGGGACATCAAGGGCAACAAAAAAAGTTTCTACAGGTACGTCAGTGATAAAAGAAAACCAAAGGAAAATGTGGGCCCTCTCTGTAAGGAAACGGGAAACCTGGTTGCCTGGGCTATGGAAGAGGCTGAGGCACTTAACCATTCTATAATTCCATTAAATTCTACCTTAAGGAAAACCTCTGCAGTTCATTTAAATTGTGGGTGAGAAAACATGATACTAAGGTCAGAGCAGGCCACACTTAACATTGTACCAGGACAGTTTAAAAGCATCGCCAACTTATTCCACAATGTTGGTAAGCTGACCAGAAGCAGTCTAATGGCTAGCATAACTCTAAAAGATCATTGGAAAGGACTATTCCAGAAATTAAGAGCAAATAAATTCTCCTTGCAGGCAAATTTAGAGGGAAGTCAGCTCTGGGATCAGCTTTTAAATAACTTAATTGCTCATTTAGAAAGCAGCAGAAGGAAAGAACCTCAACTTTAAGCCATCAGGTGGTTTGTGGTGTTAGAATACATTATGGATTCCTACACCAGTGGCATTAAGATGTAATTAAAGGGCAGAGTATATATTGGTAAATTAAACTGCACAGATGGTGTAATTCCCTGGAAATAAGCATCAGAAACATGGGGAAGTAAGTATTACACTTAAAATGAAATCTTAATATATTTAAATGCAGCTAAGCATTCAAGGAGCCTTAACTCTGCCTTATAGTGACACTATGAGGGAGAAAAGGGAAAGGGAAAAAAAGCACTAAACAAAATGTTCCTTCAATTTCACTTGCAAAATCTACAGTACTAAATGTGTTTATCATAAAGACATGGGCTTTCTCTCCCTACAGCAAGAGAGGGGATCAACAATTTCCAGCTTTTCATTGTTGCTAGGTTACAGACCTGACTCTTTCTCTACTTTGGGGAACAGCTTCTAAGATCTACAGGTTTTATGCAGGGGAATAACTCTTCTTCCCAATAATGAGTTCTAATACTTGGCTTATGGGCATTCAGCACAAAGACGTCTGCATTTCTAGACTTAGTGACAATACTTTTAAGTTATATCGTTTTCAACGAGTACAGGGAATTACAGACAAGCAGCTACTGGTGGCCCTGAAAAGACTGAAAGCTATGGTACTGGAGGCAAGGAAACAGCCTGGGAATGTGAGTATGCTACAGTGAATGCAGGATCACAACCAGCTCTTTGCAGCTTTGTAATACAGGCTACTGTTTGAGGTTTTTTCTGCAGTCTGAAATGAAGCACCAGCTAATGGCCAAGTTGTTCTCTTTTGAAGGACAGTGACTTGTGATATCCATCTGTATCAGTGGAGAGAATGAGCCCCAGATTTTTTATTAAACTGATCAAAATGATGAAAAGTGGCTAGTAGAAGAAGTCAGATGAGAAAATAACTTTCAATGACACAAAGAAGGGGAAGGATACACATCTTGCTAAATGCTGTGAGTGCTTGGGTATCTAGGGTTGTTGCTTTAGAGATTACAAAGCATTTCGGTTCACTTCTCCCAGCTAACCAGGCTTCCTCACATCCCTGCTTATGAAGAAGCATCAATCTTCTAGTACAGAGAAATTACGACAATACAGATTAACACATCTTGCAAGATATTTCACATACAAAGAACACATGCAACAACAGAATGAAGTCCACAAGTGGACTGCCCACAAATCAGCTCTCCAGTGAATTTATGTATGGAAAGTGGGAGGTTGCTGGGGGGTTGAGAAAGATAGTTTCCTTTTCACCACATCATCCCTTACAGCTCCACTGCTCCTTCATGAAAATAGTCATGGCAGGTTAGAAGTGTTCAATGTACTTCAAGACTTTCCAGTCCATAGGTAATGATTCAAACAGTACCACCTCTCCCTGGATGCATCCAGTTGCCATTTTTCTAGTTGCAATACTCTCAGCCAAGCTGAGGCCTGTTCTTGGGAGACCTCCCACAAAAACAGAGATGCTGGTAAAAGCCAGGGAATGGCAAATCAGTCACTCAACAGCTTCTGCACCTCCTCCCCAGCTGACTCAGCACTCCAGTATTTGTAAGGGGTTATGAGAACAAAAGCACAAGCCATTGGAAATTTAGAGACACAGAAGCATTTTTATTGCCACCATGAATCCTAAATGGATTACCACTCAGCAAATTCAGTCCGTATCTGATTTTAATCATAAATATCAGATTCAGTTTTCATTTGTCCAAAATTTACTTCTTCCTTCCTAGCCACAACAGCTGAAGCATACAGGTTCACTTCCTTCCATGATCTGAGGTGTATCAGACACTCATCGCCTAGAAAAGCACCCCTAATGTGCCAGGAGGTCATGGGTTCTCGCCTGACACTTGTGATCCAGCCCTTGTTCCAGTGTGTCATCCAATAGTAGGCCTTGGAGATACCTTCAAGAGAAAGTGACAGGAGCAGCTAAGCGTCCCTCAGAGACAAGATTTCGATACACACATGCTTGCAACTTGTTGATGTGGGTGTCTTCCAAATCAGGAGGCAGGCTGTCATTTGCACCCACTCTGAAGTACACAATGTATCTGCACACCCTTCAAGCAACCTTCAAGCAAGTCTGGGTGCCAGAACCTGACCACTTGTATATCTTGCCTCTAAATGCCTTGGAGAAGTAGGTCAAGAAGTATAAGCCAAGATGTGAGCAGCAGTCTCACACGGAAATGCAATATGTACAACTGATAAAAGATGGATATTTAAATGCAAAGATTCAAAAGATGTGGGTACCATTTGTTAAGCAATATTGCTGTCTCATTTTATTCATCTCAGCAATGAAAAGAACTAATCACTACTAAAACTGTGTTTTAAGGAGAAAAAAAAAGAAAATTCTAGTTGACAGCTGCCTCCTTTTCCAACACTAGGCCTTTCTTTGCTAAATATGAGGACTTTTCATGTGCATTTATTGACCTTATCAAACTGCCTAGATGAAGGGAAGAGAATATGATGATTAACTACTAAATATGCTGAAATAGAAGAGAGTAAATTGTGTGTGATCCAAAATGGTTTTTCAACATTTTGAGTTTCTGATTTTATTTGCATTTAACACATCAGAATTACAATTTCTCCTGCCAGCCTCAGGGAATGTGTGATTATCAGTAGATGGGAATAACATTTGGAAGATGTAAAGGTCTTTGTCTGCTTCTTGCACCTCTTCTGTGATACAATTATCTCCCTACAAGAGTATCTTTTGCTATTAGTGCTATTTATTAGTATTTTTGCAGAGTTCAGCAGAGAGAGTTCATGTAGAAAAAGTCACAGCCACAGGCACAGATCAATTTAAGCTAAAAGAGAAAATTAATTTTATTCTTAGTACCTCAACACAATAAAATTAATGGTGCATTAGAGATCACACAGACAACCACAATCTCTTCTTGAGAAAAAGAGTACGGCTGTTACCAGTGCAGCCACCAAGGTGACAATTCCATCAGCAATCAAAATTTGAATCTGAACCATCATGTAAGAGCCTTCCTACTTCTCCAGTGGTGGGAGACTCCCCTAAACCTTATATCATTCTCAGCAAAATGGCCACTGCTTAAAAAGGAGGAAGAGGAGAATTGTGTTCAGTTTATGTTAGATGCTTTGGAGAGTGAGCAGGAGTCAGACATATTTCAGGTATACACACCCTTCCCCAGGTCTGAAGCAGAATCAGTAAAGTTGGAAGCAGTGACAAAAGCTGAGCTCTTAAATGAGAAGTGGAAACTTTTTGCAAAAGTGTCACTGGAATTCATCTCACACAAGCCCTTCAAAGTACAAGCCTGGTAACAAAAACCCCAAAGTCAACTAGCCACAAATGTATGCAGACTCTATAGTGGTACAGGTGTCATGTCACAGTCTTTTTATTCATTAACTACTTTCATTGAAACTCTCAGAATTCAACAGACCTTTCCGTAAAGACTGGATCTTGAACTTTTTCTGTTTTAGCTGAAGTCCCTAGCATGGACAATGGAGTGCTGTGTTGGAGACCTGAACTAGAAAGACCAAGATCTGGCGATGCCTGTAAAGTGTTCTGTTTCTATGAAGTTTAGTTCCCTTGGGACACTCATAGGGTCTCAAAGCCTAGAAGCAGAGCACTTTAGCTAGCAAATATATGCATCTATGTCCTGTCATCCAGCAACCTTTCTCAGATAAACAACATCTGTTTCAAAGGCAGTTGAATTTCTTCTCTCCCATCTAGTGCTAGGCAGTTCACGTGCTTGTGCTGCCTGTTGAATTGGGTGGAGGTAGCCAATGCTTCCTATCTACCTTCCAGAGATCTCTGTGTCTTCCCTCAGTGGCAATTACTTGATCTTCTAGAAACGCTCCCCACCACACTGAGAGATCCAAAGACTGAACCAGCAACATAACTGCTTCTTGGAAGAAAAAGTAATTGTTCTAGTCAGCAAATCAGCAACCAGAAAGGCTGGCTTGCCACACAGCCCAGGCCTTAATTCTCAAGCAACTACAGTTCCGTGCACAACCTGTTCTTTGTAAAGTCTTGAAGGAGACACGGCTCTGGAAGCCATACAACAGAGGAAAATGGTACCAGGAGTCACAGGTATTGTTAGCCCAAGAACAGGAGTAAGCCTGGCAAGCTGCTTCAGAAAGAGGCAGAACCTGCCCACAGAATGTTACTTTCCCTCTCTATTAATGAATAACTGGTTTCTGAAGTGCAAACAGGATTTCTACCTTATTCTGCCCTACCTAGTGCCAGGACTCTCAAACCCAGCAAGCATTCACATTTCCCAGCTACTAATTTGTGTGATTTTAGGGAGCATCATTTGAATTGCCAATGTGTTATCATAGAATCATAGAACGGTTTGGGTTGGAAAGGACCTTAAAGATCATCAAGTTCCAACCGCCTGCCATGGGCAGGGGCACCCTCCACTAGACCAGGTTGCTCAAAGCCTCATCCAGCCTGGCCTTGAACACCTCCAGGGATGGGGCATCCACAATATCCCTGGGCAACCTGTTCCACTGTCTCACCACCTTCATAGTGAAAAATTTCTTCCTAATATCTAGTCTAAATTTACCCTCTTTTAGCTTATACCCGTTACCCCTTGTTCTCTCATTACACTCCCTGATAAGGAGTCCCTCCCCATCTCTCCTGTAGGCCCCCTTCAGGTACTGGAAGGCTGCTATTAAGTCTCCTCGGAGCCTTCTCTTCTCCAGGCTGAACAACCACAACTCTTTCAGCCTGTCCTCACAGGGGAGGTGCTCTAGCCCTCTGATTAATTTTGTGGCTCTCCTCTGGACTCTCTCCAACAGGTCCATGTCTTCTTTGTGTTGGGGGCCCCACATCTGAACACAGTACTCCAGGCGGGGTCTCACGAGAGGAGAGCAGAGTAGAGGGGGAGAATCACCTCCGTTGACCTGCTGCTAATGCTTCTCTTGATGCAGTCCAAGACACGGTTGGCATTCTGGGCTGCAAGCGCACACTGCCGGTTCATGTTGAGCTTTTCGTCCACCAATACCCCCAAGTCCTTCTCCTCAGAGCTGCTCTCTATCCATTCTCCGCCCAGCCTGTATTTGTGCTTGGGATTGCCTCAACCCACGTGCAGGACCTTGCACTTCACCTTGATAAATTTCATGAGGTTTGCATGGACCCACCTCTACAGCCTGTCAAGGTCCCTCTGGATGACATCCCTTCCCTCCAGTGTGTCCACCACACCACACAGCCTGGTATCATCAGCAAACTTGCTGGGGGTGCGCTCCATCCCACTGTCCATGTCTCCAACAAAGATGTTAAACAACACTGGTCCCAGCACTGACCCCTGTGGAACACCACTTGTCACTGGTCTCCACTTGGACATTGTGCCATTGACTACCACTCTTTGAGTGCGGCCGTCTAGCCAGTTCCTTATCCAGCGAGTCATCCTTCCGTTAAATCCATGTCCCTGCAACTGTCGTGGGTTAAGCAGAGCAGAGTTAATTTTTTTTCCCTTTTCCCTTCTCTTCATAAATAGCTAGCAAAAAGCTATGTTTTGGATTCCTGCTCAGGAGAGAATTGATAAGAGAAGAACGTTTATAGTTATTGCTAGGATGTTGCTATTTGTTCTCAAGGACATACATTCAGCCTTT
>WKFP01013527.1:110076-126951 GCA_011057875.1 Pterocles orientalis | reverse complement strand
CACAGAGAAGAGCCTGGCTCCATCCTCCTGACACTCACCCTTCACATATTTATAAACATCGATTAGGTCACCCCTCAGTCTCCTCTTTTCCAAGCTAAAGAGACCCAGCTCTCTCAGCCTTTCCTCGTAAGGGAGATGCTCCATTCCCTTCATCATCCTCGTGGCTCGGCGCTGGACTCTCTCCAGCAGTTCCCTGTCCTTCCTGAACTGAGGGGCCCAGAACTGGACACAATATTCCAGATGCGGTCTCACCAGGGCAGAGTAGAGGGGGAGGAGAACCTCTCTTGACCTACTGACCACCCCCCTTCTGATACACCCCAGGATGCCATTGGCCTTCTTGGCCACGAGGGCACAGTGCATCTATCCTGTGCTTCACTAAACAGGAATATTAAATAAATTTAATGGCTTAATCTTGAATGAAGGAATTTGTCCTTACTGGTAGCTGAATTAGACACCTAGTTTATCCTTATTTGCTTACTTTTTTTCTTCTCATTTATAAGAGAGTAAGGGGCTTCTAGGACATGGTTAGCCCAGTGGTGATAATCACCTTAGCTGGATGCTCTGCTGTCACACATTTAACATTTTCCTAATCTTCCTTAAAATATCAGCTGGCTGCTGTCTTTGTTGGTAACTACGCTCCCTGGAGCACTGAAGGCCAATGTTTAGAGGTGTTTCAGTACTTAAGAGATGGGATTTCTAAAAGGATTTAGGCAAGCAAGGCCATTATTTCACAGGTTGTTAATAAAAATTACAGAATTACTTACTTTAAAATATCTAGTCAACACCTATTTGCATTTTCAGGTACCTCAATAAATCCCTTGACACTTCAGTCCTGTGAGCCCAGAACTGTGATCTTACAGCACTTTTTATTCTGACTTCTTATGACACTTTGTTCTCTTTGCCCAAATTAGGGAAGTTTTGCCATGTATGAGAGCTGGCCGTTTCAGCATTCCTGACTGACAGCTCATAAAGCAAGCTGGAAGTCATAATAAAGGCCCTTCAAGGGACCTGGACGCTGAGGCAGGATGTTCCAGCAGCACTCAGGTCAGGTCATCTGCCTCCTAATCCTGCCAGAGCCACTTCTCAAAGTGGGGTGGGGGGAATCTAGGCTTTGAAAATCAAGCAGTGGGAGTTACAATAAAAATGTAATATTCATAATAAAATGAAAATCTCTGCTTCTGCTCCTTAAAACCTGCTATCAGCTCTCCCTGCTGTGTCTTAAATATGTAGAATAGATGACTGTTTCATAAATGAGGTGTTGTTCCTGCATCCATTGCCATAGGGGCAATGGGTAGTCAAATGCCCATTACCAGGCTGCAAGCACGATCTCTCCGGAAGACTGAGGCTATGTCCCAGCAAAATGTTTGCTGTGTAGGTCCAGGCTCAGATGTGGACTTGTGTGTAACACAGCTTCAGTCTTTACGTATGTTTCTGTTGCACTTTAGCTATGTAGACACATCTTCTACAGCACTAAATGCAAAATACTGAAAAAGCTCAGCTTTTCTGTAGAGAAAAGATGGCCTGCACAATTAGAAGGCTTCCTCTTTGTTGTAGTCTTCAGTCATTTAAATATCAACTGAATAAACATGGAAAGCAAGTGGCAAGGAACATAAAAGATGAGGGCAGAAACATATTTGGCTATTTAGCTTTTATTCCTCATTTTGCCATGCAACGTTTCTTTTCTCCATCAAACTAATTAGTGAAAAACTCCATCCATAAAGCCTTGCCTGAGCTCTTTGCTAGGTCAATGAGCCTGTGGTCTTTCTAGTAGTGAATGCTGTCTGTGATTATTGCATTCATTAATTTTTATATAGGAAATAACACCTCTGAGCACGTTCACCTCTTCTAATTTCCTTCTGTTTGAAAGAATAAGATAGAATAGGGTGAAGCCATCTGCATATTTGTGCTTCTCAGATGAGGATTATTTCGTTTGCAAGGAGCTTAATGGAATTCTGAAGAATCAGATTTGTTTATTATTTTAGGGAACGGGATGACATTTCTGCATAAAAATTAATTACTAGAATGTAGCACATTTGTGAGACCTTGTCTGGATTGAGCAAAAAAACCCCACAGTCTCATGAGAGCTATTGGTCCTTTTGCCATTTGTAAAACTGACTCTAAAATGATGGCTTTAGTGATTAAAGACTGAAAGAGGTCTCAGAATAACCCATGGATTTTCCAGCATATGTTAATATATTCTGTTTGGAAAGGTTACTTCCATTTATATTCCAGATGAAAATACTTTGTGACTTTATGGCATGTAATCACATTTTTTTCTATAGATGCTAAGTACTCTGGTTCACAGTGGCAATTAGAATCGAGAAAAATTATGGTGGAATAAATTAAAGAGGAAGTGTTGATTTCAGTAAAAACACATTTTAAAAGATTGGAAATAAAGAAACATACTGATAGAGTAATTTTTTCCTCTTAAATAATTTTTCTTTTTATTATATCATGTGTAGTAAATTTCATACTATAATGATAAAAAATGGAACAATAATTTTTGATTTAATAGAAACAAGTTTGTATTTGCCTGAAAAATTTCTGGAAATGTCATTTTATTGGATTTTAGTGTTTTTTTAATTTCGTGTTGTAACAGAAAGAAATCTGAAGCACCAGTTCTTTCTCCTGGAAAGAAAACTTGTATATTTGAATGGCTCCAGCCAGAGCACCCACAATGTTTTGCTGTGAGCCAAGCCTTTTCTTGAAAGCTCACATTTACACAGGCCAGCTGTCTAATCTGAGAAATTCAGGTGGATATGTGATACATCTGGCATTCCTGGCAGGCAGTGGGGTCCTTCCTCTATGTCTTTGCCATTGTGAGAAACAAGCTTCTCTCCCTGCAGAAATTTGCTGCCTCATCCTTCACCCTCCTCAGGGGAAATCTATCAGTACGGTAAATCAGGTCTGAGCAGGAAAGAATTTTTCCCTGAAGTGGTTTGGAGCTTGGAATTTTTCTCCTTCCATTTCCAGGTTAGGGCATAAATAAAGCCTTCCTCAGTTTTTCACTAGAAATATTTTCCAATATTTTTACATCCAGTCCCACGTTTGCCACTTGAAGCACTCATTTGGAGAGTAGGAAACCATTCAGATTCCAGTCCCTCCTCCCTGCTAGACTGGGTGAAGGGGATCTCAGCATCTTAAGAAGGTGTTTTAAACATAAAGCTAGGAGACAGCGGTCTGGGCTGTGACAGCTGCTGCAGTGTTGAACTCAGCACAGGAAAACGTAAATAAATATATCAGGGATGGTTGTTTCACAGCACCCTGGTTAAAAAGCTACTAGCACTGAAGGAAACTAGTTTTAAGGAGCTCAGATGTCTTTACAATACACTGCAGTTAGGTGGCTGTGAGCATCCCCATAGCTGATGACAAGAACACATTCTGCAGACGCAGATAACGATAGTCCCACAAAGTATTTGGAGTCGGGGATAGGACAAGCAAAAACCAAATCTCTGAATAGTCTAACCTGTTGGGAGTCATGACAGTGTTTTAACCAGGGAAAGATGTAAATAGCCAGATAGATTTATTTTACAGCTCATAATATGTAAAGTAGCAGACAGGCTATTTACTTAGAGCGTGGGTGCTAGGAGCCTCCTGAGAAATGGTGACGTGGTTGGTGTGTGCGGTGCATGTAGTGTTAGCAGGACTATCCAGCTGCTGGTGTCACTCTTGCAAAGGGGGAGAGGGCCTCTCCCTGCTCTGCAGTATTTCTTTTGCGGCATCACTAGGCTCGTGTAAACCCCTGACAGCAGAAAGATCCCCTGCAGGATGTGCTCTTTCCCCTCCACAGAATAAACGTGAGCCCCAATTCATCTGCTTCGGTAAATGCCTCCAGGGCTGGTCAGCAGCATACGTACAAAAAGGAACAATTTACCTTCTCTGCCTCAGAAAACTTTCCCTGATTATTGATGAATATCTCAGAGGACCATCACCTCTACCGTACTCTTGCTCGCTTTTTAAATAACCTGGCTTATGTAGCTTTACTGCTTCAGTTTATACTGGCCGTTTACTCAACTGTTCACCTTCCAGCAGCTCCCCAGCCAGGCTATGGCCCAAGGCGAGGGTGGGAGGGGAAAGCCCTGCTGTTGGTGAGATGAATTGCAGCTGTGGGCTGGTACCAGAGGCCCAGGAAGGACGGTTGTAGTTTAGGAGTTGTGAGTGTGGCTGGGGCCTGCAGCAGTGGAGGGGCCTGGCTGTGACTGAGTTCCCTACAGAAACAGGAGCTGAGGAGTTTCCCCTGACCTGGGAGAAGGCTATGCTTAAAGCTCCAGAAAGCTAAAGTAGTAAAACAACAAAAAAACCTTACAGCTAAAAGACTTAAATTTCGTGAGGTGGGAGGTTTTCCCTCTGGCTCTCCTGAAGAAAGGCTTTACCCTGGCAGGCAGCGATGCAGGCTGAGCTCGTACAGAAGGAGACAGTGAGGAGACAACCCCTTCTCCTGCACACTGAGGTGGGTTCTGCCACCAGGTACTTGGTCAGTTTTGGGGGCAGCATTGTGCCTCAGCACTTGTGCGTGTGCAATCATCTTGTGGAGAGATTACAGCAGAGCTGGGTTCCAGTTCCTGCAGTTACTGTGGTGGTGTTCACTGGCATTGGGCGCTTTCTTGTGCAGGTGCTGCAGGTGGAGTTAGAGCGAATGTAACAAATGGGTGCTCTCTGTCCAGATTAGGATGACTGTCCTTGGGACTGCTGAGGACTCTTTAATCACTTAAGGATTGTTAGTTTTACCCTTGAAGGTGGGAACATCCTGGTACTTAACCAATATGTTTGGAGTAGTCAGTCAAGCTCACAATTAGCACTGTCTGAAAGTAACCTGTCCTTATTTTAATATGATTATAATATTAAAAACACATGTCTTGACAATCCCCCCCTGAATTAAGACCATCACTTACCGACTATGCACAGTAAATTTAAGGAACTCTGTGTTTTTAAATCAAAGTAAGAAAAGAACTAGCCAACTGCAGTTAAGAAGAGATAAAAACTAACCAATTATTGTTAGAAGGAGATGGAACTAACATTTTGAACTGTATAAATGCACAATGTGACAAACTGGGTGTGCTAGCTTTGTGGAATTACCACCTAGCCCCCATCTCTGCACAGACACACAATAAACGATATCTCGGCTCGGTGAGGATATGGCTTATTGCACACTGGGCCATGAACTCTGCTTGTGAGACAACATGGGCATGGGCCATGAATTACTTCAACTCTAAAAGAAGGGGGGTTTAGCACTTTGTGTGATAGCTTAGCGGAGCAGCAGTCTTGTGTGTCTTGTTCAACCTGTTCCAGGAGTATGCTGTGTTTGTATGGAGATGAGTTGGAAAGCAGAGTCTGTAGTAAACTCCTGGGCTTTTTAAGACTAAGCAAGCTTGCTCATTGCAGATGATGTTCTGAGGCTTCCTTTGCTCAGCTCTGAACTTAATGGTCGGTCTGAGCTCTTCGGGTGCTATTTTGCACTGTGCTGCCATTGCTATAAATAAGTGCTACTCTGTTGAATACTGCTTCTTTTGACTGGGGATCTAATTATTACCAAAATGGAGATGCACTTGCAAGTGAAGTGCCTGAGCTTGCAGACTGTTGGTGTGAACTTTGAAAAATCACTCTTCTTCCCCAGTGTTTTTTGTTTTAATATTCCTCTTCTTCCTTTTCAAGTCTTGCTGTTCCTGGGAGGAGTGAGGAATGGATTTTTTTCATTATCATTATTTCAGAATGGGGGGCAGGAGATGATAATAATCTTATTTCACGCTTTCATGACTTGCCATGTGGTGATGACATATGCCCTCCAGCAGGAAGTACTACCAAGTGGCTATCAGTTTGTGCTAATCCATATTGCCATTCCCAAAACTCTATATGTTTTCTGCAGTATGTATAACCTGGTACTCCCTAGACCTTTGTAAATAATTGATATTCACAATTTCTACGCAGAAAACCTCAGATTTATACCGACATCTCTCAGAAGTCCTGCCTTCTACCTTCTGCCTGTTTGGTCTTGAAGAAGAAGAGTTAATAGGCACAGCAAAAATACATGCCCCAAAACAGAAAATAAAACTAGGGCTGCATGATAGTATTGTGGAATTTTAGTAGGGTATAATTATGGATTAATCCTAAGCAGCAAACAAAACTTAAAATGTAACTTCTGAAAGGAGAAAATGAAAGTTAGTGTTTCATCTTGACCCACTGTGATGTGAAAGAAAGATCATATCTTATGTGCCACTTGTGATCAAGAGCAACTGTTCTTTCTGTCGCTGCTTTTCATAATCCTTGGTGTGCATATGTTCTCTCTCAGGATTGCAGTATGAAATGATGTGACTTTGAGCCAAGCAGTATCTTTACTGTTGAGTGCTTTCAAGAAAGGAGAGTAAAGCCTTGCTGATACAATGAGAACTGAAGTATCAAAACACATCTGATCTTTCTTGAAGTGGTAGGAAGAACTGTACAATACTTAAATGCAACCATGCTGGAGCACAGATTGATGCTGTACAGACTTTTGATGACTAGGTGTTAATGTGTGCAGAGCAGAAAGCTGAAGAGCAGTAGGTGACTTTAGTGAGCTACAGTGAAGAGGCAAAGAATGGAAGAATTTGGAGGCAAAACAAAAAATCTGCATCTGAGTATTCCTGTTTAAAGTATCAGCTGCAGCAATAATATATCTCTGCGGATAGCATTGAAGAGTGTGATGTACAAACATGATTTTCTGGTATGTCACACGTGAAACAGTCTTCACAGGATGACCCAGTGTGTGTCTTGGGAGTGGGCCAAAGATTTTTCTCTTTCAGTTATAGTAAGCAGAAAAGATATCATAAATAAATCAGTCCTAGGAAGAGTAATTTCTACTCCTCAGGTTGCTTGTCAGATCTGAATATAATAAACACTAAATTATAGCAATTTCAGTATAAAGTCAATTACCCGTATGTAGCAAATTAAAATTAGATACATTCTTTTGTCTGGAAATGGAGAATGCGATTTGCTTCCTATTGAAGAGTAGTTGTTTCTCTCAAGGATAGCATCAGTGTGCATCAGTTCAGGAGGAGCATTGACTTGACAGGCATGAGAAGCCATGGACTGTCCCCTCCCTAATCCTACTAGAGAGCTTTTACAGGGGTAAGATAGCAAGATTTCGTTGTTCAGAATGTTGATTGAAAACTCTGAGCCTTCAGAGGATGAGTGTGGTTTTTATTTTTTTCCTTGTGAACTGTCAGAATTTCTCCAACTCATGCGCTTATAGATTCTGGCAAAATAATGTAGAGTTAATGGAATATGTATTTTTTAGATAGTGGAACCAAACAATATTAGAGTTCAGAAGTGGAGTCAGGGAGATTAAAAGCAAATGGAGTTTTACTTTGATTCTGAAAATTTGTCAAAATAGTGTTTTCCTGCTTTTCTAGAATTGGAAGAAAGAGGTGGTGGTGACGGCTTGAAAGTGAGGCAGGTTCACTGAGAGTTTAGGATAAGGACACAGACTTTGAAAAGATATTTGCTTTTATTTCTGCTTTCCCATATAACCTGTACTGATGCCTTCACTTGTCTGCTGCTTTCCTTTCCCATGCTTTGTTTTTCAGTAATCTGAGGTATTTTAATGTTGTAGTCCTTCGTCTTCCATCGTTAGCTTAAACCAAGATGACTTCAGTTTATTAAAAAAATATTAATTATAGGAGAAATTGAGAAACTTGTTAATTTGGATGTTGTGTCTTGCTTTTAAATAAGGTTCATGTATATTTTCTGTGTTCTCATCTTGTCCTTTGGAGTTCTCAGCATTAATCATACCGGGTACTGGTACAGATCTGTTAACCAGAACCCGAACTATTGCAGGGCACTGGAAAAGCCCAGAAGGACTAGAAACATCCTCTTACGTTATCCTGTAAGTGGCTCTGGGTCAGTTGTGTTTCTGGATGACTAGTGTGGTATAGGCTCTGATCATAAGCCATGTTGCTCCTGATCTGGGTCTCTTTTCCATGCTAGTGCATGGGCAACAGTACCTCTGCATGACTGAGCAGTCCCTTTCTCTGGAAATGGGGAAAAAAAAGAAATCCATCCTGCGGGAGAGATGTGGAGTTAATGTGTAAAATTACTGTGTTAGTTCATTGACGGATTCGCTTCTGCAAAATGAATAACTGGAAACTAATGCCCAATTTGTTTAATAGGAATATGGGAAGAAGATAAATCTTGAAGTGGGATCTTAATTACTATAATAAGTGCTTTAGATTAAATAATTAATTATGAGGTGCTCTGTGAATGGCCCGGTGTTGTGCAGCTGGGCACAGAAACAGGTGCAGAGCTGGTGCTGGAAGAGGGCGGCATCAGGGCGAGATGGCTGCCTGCCTGTCTCCGTGCTGTGGGCAGGGCGAGATGGCTGTCCGCCCCATGCTGTGGCCAGTGCAGCCTCCAGTGGGGGACATCTTACTGGGCCTAACTTGCTGCCAGTCAGCACAAGCTTCAGACCACTCACCTGGGTATGGAGGAAAGAGGAACACAACAGGTAACTAAGCATCTCCTCTCCCCTCCTTAGTCTTGACTTTCTGCATCTTTTCTGCGGGTGCCAAAATGCCTCCCCCAAGGTGATAGGAAGTTGGGTTGGGGGAGTGTGCCTGTGACTGTCTTGTCATCCTGCTCTTTGTGATTCTCCTCTGTTCCTTCATGAGAAGTGGGTGTCTGCAGGCCTCCTCCGTGGTGCCCTGCTGGGGTGGGTAAGGCTTCGGGGCGTGGTGGGTTCATCCCCTGCCCCTCACAGGGCTGTGGGGCTGGCGGGAACTGGCTGCGCTGGGCTGGGTGAGGGGAGCTGTGTGCATGGAGCTCCAGCAGGTGCTGTGCCTGGGGGACTGGGCTTCCTTTCCCCATGCTCTGGAAACCCAGTGCCCTGGGTGGGTGCAGTTGCTCCTCCCCAGGCTCATAAGGACATCTGGAGCTGGTAAGAGCAGCCAACACCTCTGCAAATGGGTGCTCCATGTTCATCCCTCGGTGTGGCTGAGGGCACACAAGATGGCGGCTGGTGTTACCTCAGGGCTGGAGCTGACAGGATGGCTGCGCTGAGGTACTGGTGATCCCTTTGGCTCAGTACTGAGAGTGCTTGCTGTCTGAGAGCAGAGGAAGGCAGGTATGAGGAAAACTGTAATATCAGAATGATAACCAGATTTTGTTTCTGCCCAAGATCCAGCCCACATAATAGCAAAGGAAAGGTGGTAGGGAGATGTAACATCTCTTACTAGACCAACAGGTGCAGATGGAAGAACCAGCAAGCTTTAGGGTATGTGAGTTTTCTTTTCCTTCAGGAAAGGGTGTTTTCCTCGGGTTTCTACCTTCTCCACAGTGTGGGGCCTGCTGCTCCCCACAGGCTGGCTGGGAGGTGTCCACTGCTCTCCCTGGGGAGACGTGGCTTCCAGCCCTTTGTACAGTGCGTGGAGCAGGTGAAGTACTTGGTGACCCTTTAAACTTTGCAGGTAGGGCTATTGTGTGATATTTTTCTTATCCCATTTCTAAAACTGTGCTTTTAATGCTGGGAATATTCAATTTATTTGGGGATACCTGTGTACCCCAACATTTATTCTGTAGCATCCAGTGTGTCCTGACAGACTGCAGATGCTTACCTGATGTATCCCTTTGCTCTTGTTGAGTTCAATGGGGCTATTTAGGTGAGAAACACTTGCAAGGATGTGGTTTTCTAGGTCGTGACCTTAGCTCATTTTTTTTTTTGTCTAACAGGGGCTGTCCTGCTTGCTGCAACTCTGTGGTGTGTTTTCCTTCTTTTCAATTTCAAAATGTTGACAGAGTGCAAACGCCTGTACTTGGAAAGGGTCCCTGCAATGGCTCTGCAGAGGTGTTGCACAAAATTTTCTCTGTGTGCCCTGGTCTTGGATTTCAAGTGAAATCTAAGCAAGGTCTTGGATGAGAGCTCACATGCAACCAGGCAGGGTGGGAGTTGGAAAAGATGGCATTTCATACTGTGGCATCTTACCTGAGAAGGCAGTAGGAAACTGTGATCAAAGAAGAAAAGCCTGTCTGGTATATTCTAAAAGCCTGGTATATGTAAAACTGAGTGTGGTATAGAAGCCTGGCTGTGGTTTATGCTGGCCCTTCTGCAGGGTGGGCTGTACCAGGGCAGTCTAATCCCAGCCAAGCTTTCTGTGCTTGCTCACCAAACCTGTTCTTTATTGAGCAAAACCCTGTAACAAGTGTTTGATCTTCCTCCCTGCAGTAGGGAGAAAGTTCCTTTAGTAAGCTGAATCTAGGAAACTTGTGTCTGAAAGGTTTCCTACACTATTAGTTCAAAGGGTGCTTAAACAAGGTCACATCTCCTCTGCTGTGGAACTATTTTAGTAGAAAGAGTGCTACTTAAAATCAAAGTACTTTATTTATGTAGGTCTATTTTACTATTGCACATTAAGGAAGCAGTTAACCTGAAGTTGTCCTTGTACCTGAAGAACTACTGTTAAGCTTTTTTGACTTGTGGGCTCTTATAAGTTTCAGGCACGTATTTACAAAATTTGCTCTCAAAAGGAATGCAAACAACCTGCCACTCATTCTTGGCTGACAGGGACCTGTCACTAAATGGTGCTTCCTCCTTGGGTGAGGTGGGGGGAAAAAAAGCAGACGTCTAGCAAAGCCTTTCTCCTCCTTGAAGGAATCCTGCCAGTAAACAATAACTGTGTTCTAGCAATGGAAGATTTTGGCAGGCAGCAGGGTGAGCTGTGGTTATTGAAAAATGCTGCTGAAGTAGCAGCAGCTGGCAGCTTGAAGAATTTCTGACAGTGTAATGATAACCTGTCTAGTAGTGTCATCCTCTGAGCTCAGCAGGACTAGAAAAAATCCTGATGACCTAGGGAAACCTATGAAACAACCTATGAAAAAGTTGTGGGTTTTTCTGCTTTACCAAGGAATTATTATTTTCTTGCAGCATGAAGGATTGTTTGATTGTTTTAGCATTTGGAGAAATAAACCCAGAGTATTTTGACTGGCTGCTAAGGACAACCTGACCTAAGTGTTACAGATTAATTTTCAGTGGAAAAAAATTAAATAACCAGTTTGAGGATGTTTCTTTCAGGAATCCTATCACAACAGCAAATATCTGTCCCTTTAAGGGGAAGGAGTTGAAGTTACCTCTCTTCTGTTTATCGCATGAATTTGGCAGTGGGCTGGCAGTTCATTTTGGTTTGGTAAAGTGAGTAAATGAGCTGCAGTGTAACTGGGAAAAGATCAGATGAAATCCTAAATGAGACCTGGATCATTCCTGAGTACGGAAGCAGGCAATGTTCACAAGTGACAGGCAGCTCTGGAGCTGTGAAGATGTGGGGTCAGTAGGGACAACTATTCCCATCTGACAGGAAAGAGAATTAGGCACCCTGAAGTAGTGCTTATGGCAGCTGCCAAACTGCTGTTTAAATGAATATCTGAACTTCACAGCTGTGAAGAAGCCAGTGTTTTAGTCTGGGCTGAAGGCCTTTTAGCCTGTCTCTTATAATGTTTGTCTGGCATTTTGGAGAGTAGCATTATTGACTGTCTAAATGAATTATTCTACCAGCCAGACTGAAGCTAAATAGGCCCCATTTGTCCCTTCTGGAAAGAACGTGTGCCAAAATGAGGGCTACTGTGGTGGTCACTGAGAGATGGAGATGCCAGACATTCATTTCAGCATTTGATCTGCAGATAAGACACAAATTTGTATTTAGATCTTGAAAAATAATAAGCCTGTCTTCTGCCGAGTGGAAGAGGTGCACTGAAGTGCACATCACACAGAACTGATAAGTTTCTGAAGCTAATCATAAATACAGGATATTGTCCTGCAAATAGATAAAGATGGATATGTATGGCAGAGGTCTTGTATCTGGAGAAGCTTGCCTTTCTGCATAAGATAGGGGTCTGAATCAAAGCGTTGGAGTGAAAGTCATCCTCTGGGGGATTATGGGCAACATTTAAATTCTGGAACCAAGCCTTGTATTTCAACTTAATTCAACGCTTAGCTCAGACAACTATTATTTCTCATTAGCAGCTACCTAAAAATGCTCTGGAAGCTGTCTTATATGAATATAATAGAGTAAAATACAGTCTGAGTGTTTTTACAGTGCCAAGTATTAATTAACATGAAAGATACCAGAAATTGACGGAACCCTCTGCAAGTAATTTTATTAATATTTTTGATCCTTATTAATGACATAATTATTTGGGTATGTGTTTTCCTGGCACATTTGTCACGTTCAGGTTTGTTCCTGGGGTTTAGCTTATCTCTGTTGTAAAGGAAACAATGGAGCCTGAGCTCTAGTTTGCCAACCTCTAGCTAAGCCTCCAAGCACTTCATTTAGAAGAAGCTTCTGTAAAGGAATGGCAGCATGGAGACCATCACCAGGGATCTTTTGAGTGCAGGTATGTGTTTGGAGCTAGGGAGGGAGGCTGACCAATGTTTCCCAAATAAAACTGAAACCTGTTTGAAGCTGTGTGTCTGATTCCTTGGAGTCTTGAAAATGCTGTTTAAGGTATCTGCTTCAGATTGTTTTTAGGCAGATTTGATGTTCTAGTGACATGCTGGATTAAAATTTGCATGATGAAATGAATGAGTTCTTAGCTACCTGCTGAAAACCATGATTTTATCTAAGGCTGTACACATCTGAGCTACAAGTTTGAGATACTGTGGCATACAAGCCAGTTTGACATTGAAATATATTTTCAAATGACAATTCCTTTTCCAGCCTTCCCCTCACAATCCTTAGATGGATGGATGGAAGGCTTCACTGAGTGCTTTATCAGCCAACTGGCATTCTCTGAATGGTGGCTGATAATAGCGTGATGACCTTCCAGTGATAACACAGTTGCAAAAAAAAAAAAAAAGTGAAGAAGGTAATTTATATTTGCAAGGACAAGGACAAAATATACAAATCATATTAGAGATAAAGAAATCATCAGGCTTATGATGACAGTGTGTGTTTTTGTATGTGATGTTCTCACAAGATGCCATTGCTAGTTTATCTTGCAGTCTAATACACAGACTGGACATGCCAGTTTAAAAAACAATTCCATATCAAAAGAGCTTGTAGGAATTAATTTTGACATGTGCTTTGTTCTTTTCTTGAATTATAATACCAGTAAGGGCTAAAACACAGTCTGCTGGCAACTGGTGCCTTCCGTGTGCTATTTTTTTGTCATAATTGTTTCTTGTTGATACCCAGGCAGCATTAGATCAGAGGACAAAGTACAGGCTTACTGCTGTGGAGCTGGAATCTTGGCTGATGCGAAACGAAACTGGTGGAGCACCAACGTTTTACACATGCTAACAATGGGTACATGCACGTACATTGGTTTGTGTCGTGTTAAATCAGTTTATATTCCTATCGATTTTTGTAGTGGCTTTGAGTTACCATATCCTTGACAGAATAACATTTTATTCATCAGGTCTTCTCTAAATGACTTTGGTAGTGTGCTGCTGGCTTGTATGTGCACTGAAAGTAA
Source organism: Pterocles orientalis (assembly GCA_011057875.1). Classification (NCBI taxonomy): domain Eukaryota; kingdom Metazoa; phylum Chordata; class Aves; order Pterocliformes; family Pteroclidae; genus Pterocles; species Pterocles orientalis. Next base: position 113,520 of record WKFP01013527.1, on the reverse strand, counting down.
ACCACAAAACTCAGTCAGATACTTTTATTTCAAACAGTTACAATCTATAAATGATGCCTTTTAAGATTTGCAGCTTTACAAATTCATGTGTTGTAATTTCAATAAATGTTAAGAGTTACACAATAATTGAGGAATAATGCTTTAATTCTGGAATAATGTCTTTTTAATCTGAGGAGTGAATAGGAGTGGAGAAAAGCAATGAGAAAATGAGTTTGTTTCTTGGAGCAATGCTTCATTAATTGGACTCTCCGTCCCACCCCCATAGCTGCAAAGTTTGTCAGTACAGGCAAATGACTAATTTCCAGCCTGCTAAATGTCTTTTGATTTCCAGTAATTATAGGAAAACCAGAAATATTTCTTCTAGGAATTGTGTTTTCCCATTACTGCATTAGTTGAGAATATTTACTAGTGGCAGAGTATAATGAATATTCCTTTTCACTATCACTTTTTTCTTTAAATGGAGCTTGTTGAAGGCACTTCAAATCCATCCCAATTACTGTATCATACAGTTATAGTAAAACTTGTAATTAGACATGATGCTTGCTCTGCACTAAAAAGCTTGCTTTGCTAATATTGTGTTAGTTCCCCAGTCATCTTTTTAGTGACAAGTGTTTATTGTCACCAATACTGTATGTGGCAGAAAAGTTAAAGGAGTTGTATTCTGTTGTGGAGGGGGCTGCTAAGGAAAGCATCGATTGAGTGGACTAGTTGTCTGATATACAAAGTGGTGGTCTTTGTTATTGCTCATGGTGAAAACCAAGCGTTGTGCTGAGGATTTAGTCATACCAGCTATGTGTTAACAATGGTGGTGAGGCTGGAAGACAGTGTTGCATATTTCCTTGAAGTGGTGTTGCTTTTGGGGTCTTTGTCCCCTTCTTGAGTAGTATGGTTACTGTTCAGTGCAACCCCCCTGCAGCTTTCCTGGAATGATGCAGTCTAAGCTTCCACTGCTACCTCAAGTAGTTAGCTGGCTCTAAGTCTTGATGGAGCACTTCAGGTATCACTTGAACTGCTGTGTGTGGGTGTGAGCAGTGCAGTAAATGTTCTAGATGTGACTGCAATGTAAGACCTTCGGGAGGCTGAGACGTTGCTGAAGAATGAGAAGTTGATTGTTTTCAGGGAGCAAAGAGACAACTGTATTGCAGGGAGCTTGAGAAAATGCCACTTAAAGCTTGACTTTGCAAACATAGTTTCATAATTTAAATTTTGTATTTTATCTTATAAACGGCAAATCTTATTTGAAAATTAAGGCTACAAATTTTAAGATTTGTCTCTTCTGAATGCAGTTGCTGGATTGAGGAGGTAGCATGGATCACTTTACATCTATTTAGATAGTATTATTTGTGGGTTACAAAATGAAGCCATGAATAGTTGTAAAGAATGACAAAATTGGGGAAGAAACCACTAACAAAGTTACTTAATATTCCAAGTATGAGAGTGTTTCTGGAATATTAGGAAATCATTGCTCTCCGTAGGGCCATGCACTCTTCTGGTATGGGCCATCCTAGTTCTGCTGAATGTGCATGTGTCCAGGTCTGACCTGTGCTCAGTGCCACTCTTGGTGGAGGGCGGTTGGGCAGCAGGCTCCGCAGGAAGCAGAGTGTGCCGCTGTGAGCTGTGTATTCTTCCTCACAACTTGGTTTTAACTCAAATGGAATGGGTAATAAAAACTGTCTCCATATCACTGAGTGTTATTGGGGATATACTCTATCTTCACAGCTATTAGTAATGGTAAAATTATAGGTAAATCAAAAGGGAATTTATATACTGCTTCAGCAAAGTTGACTTTAGGGTAAAATAAAACCCTGAAGGCATATCAATGAAGAATATGAAGGGTGTCAGGCAGTGGATAGTAATTTAAGTAAAACTAGCCTAACAACATCAAATACTTAGAATAATAAACATCTCTAGCCACAAGAGGCTCATTTTACTTAATTCAGAAATATTAAGCAGTCTGTATAATCATACTTGAACACGTGATGAAGAATGAATATGGAGATGAGAATGCTACATGTGCCAAGTCTACTGAATTAGTCAGAAGTGTACATCAATACCTAATGCCTACGTTTTTCTCATTAAACACCATAGCCTTTTGCTATCTTCATCTAGAAATTATATTGACCACAAAATGGAGTGCTTATGTTTGCCAATAAAAGCAAAAGATGTAATATGACAGATGTGGATAATAATCAAGAGTACAACAGACCCTTCCTTACTGTTCACCCGTAGCTCTGGTCTGGCTGCTCGTGACCAAATACTGCCTGATGCCTATGGGATGGTATAAGGGAAATGAAAAAAAAAATTATCTAGTGTTGCTGGGCATGGGATTATGTGAAGAGAAAAAGCTTTGCTGACAACTTCTAACTCCCCTTATGGTAGCTTTAGTTGCTTGCCACAGGGAAGGGAGGAAAAAAAATAGATTGTTGTCATGGGTGGTTCTCTGTCAATAGTAGACTAACTTTCCAAAAAAACATTGGCAAGTATGTGGTGATGTCCAAGTTGTTTCTGTGCACAGGTTTGATACAGAAAGGATGCCCTTCCTACTAAATAGCCCAGGTTAGCTCAATCCTCAGATCTACCAATTCTTTAATATTATTTAAAAAGTTAGAAAAATAGTTTATTTTACACTTGTAAAATAAGTGTTAATGTAATATTTTCTCATCTTTAGTGCATCTAGATCATAAACACTTAGTGTGTAAATGGTACTTACGGCATTGCATCCTAGTTTTTAAGGGTGGACTTGAAAAAGTATGGATTAACCGTTTACCATTTCCATTCAACTCTGTTATGAGACTTATAGGACAGTGGTTATTAACTATCCAGTGCGTAAAGCCAGAGAGTGATAAGATCTTCCAGTTTAATTGATCATTATGTTGTCAGTCCCAACACATGGGATTATCAAGGGAAAGAGGGGCATGATTTCTTTTTCAGGCACTGTTGGTAGAGGTGAAATAAAAACTTCTGCCTGCTTAAAACATTATTTCTTCACAATGACAGCACCAGTATAAGGTGATTATGGCTTCTGTAGACTCCTGGGGGCTGTCTCTACTTAGACAACAGTTGCTCTAGAAATCTGACTCCTATGTAACTTTTCTTACACTTTTGGGTGCTGGGCTAATGAGGAGGTGGAGATTTAGAGAAAAGCTAGAGAAGGGAATGATTGGCTGGTTCTGTTGGCATTTCAATTCAGAACTGCACTATTGTCCTGAATTGAATCTTCCAGTCATCCATGCTTATGACGTGTTGTTTTTTGGGAAATTACTTTAGTGCGTGTGATAGTTCAGGTTTCTCTAAAATAAATCAAGAATCTCCACTGTAGGTGCACTCCAGCTGCTGGTGCAGGTGATCTGCAAAGATGTCTGAAGGACATCTTCAATACAATAGGGGACCAGACCAAGTCTAGTCCAAAGTTACAAAAAAAAAAAAAAAAAAAAAAAAAAAAAA
>WKFP01013527.1:11591-108865 GCA_011057875.1 Pterocles orientalis | reverse complement strand
GGGGGGGGGGGGGGGGGGCTGATGGTAAGTCTCAGACGAGAGTTTCAGAGTTAAGATCTTTCTTTGATTCACCTGAGCTTAGACTGCTCATACTGAATGCACACCAAATAATTCTTCTGCTTTTCCAGGCTCTTTATGACCAAGGCACAGTTGATGTTGAGTGATATTGGTGTGCATAATTCAGAGGATCAAGTTATGTGGCATTTGTCTCTTTAATGTTGCTTGAGAGTTCTGCCCTGTGTAATTTCATACTATAATGAAACACTTCTATAATGATACAATACTGCCAGGTATTCTTATCAGTGGGGATAGGATTTTATAACCTATATTACTACATAACATGTAGTAATATGCATAACATGCACACACACTGTCTATGCACATGCTGTACACTGAGGCCTGTTCTTCTCCTCCTCCTGAGGCTTTAGTAGTGGTTTGAAAAGTCTTCTCATATTTATTATTTCCTATCTCCTAATATGTGTTAATTGCAGTTTACTGGTAGGGAAATTGAGATGGGGAAGTCAAGGAAAGATTTTATATTTTTAATCTGTGAGTTTGTTTCTGAATGTCTTTGCAAAGCACCCTCTTTAATGCATAGAAGAGGTTTTGGAAGTGCAAACTTACTAAGTATTGAACACTATAGACACTTTCTACCCTTGAAAACTGCAAAATTGCTCTTTGGGGTGGGAGCATACATGTAAAGAACCGATTTATTTTAAAAGAAAACAAATAATACAGTTGTATTGGTTGTTTGCTGCTGCTGTCGACCTTATGTGAAAGTTACTATGCTTTCTGCAGGGCAGTGATACTTCGATGTGCATTCAAAGTCAGTTGGCAGGAGAGAAGGAACCCAGCAGGTTTATAAGACTCCTTTGCGTGAGTGCATACGGAGAGGTATGATTAGTTAATATGTTCACTTTGCTTCAATGAAGCGCATGAGAACTTCTTTTGTGTAAATCCAGTGCAAGCACTGGTAACTTTAGTTTCCATTGGAGCTGCACTGAAGTTGCACACTGAGATCAAAAGAATAGTAGGTATTTTTGTGATTAACACAACTTCCGATAGCTGATTGTTTTTTCTTTGTTTCAAAGCTGCGCTTTTATAACCCTGCTAGGAGCCAGGTAGTGTTGAAGATGAGAAAAATAATAAGTATACAACATTTTTTCAGATCTTACTGATGAGTGCTTATGTGTATAAAATAACTCTAGCCCCTTCAAGAGGTGACTTGTAAGATATCAGAGATACTGCCAGGATAAATGCACCTGCAGTGAAGTTGTCCAGCCTCTAGACTGACAAATGATGCCTCCTTCTCAATTTTTGCTGCTACTGGAAATCTTGAGTTTGTCTTAAATCATGTTCTTTTTTTTTTTTTTTTAGCTTGAAGGCTGAGTGTTTGTCTCTTGCCATAAGATGTTTAATATAAAGAATCCCAGCCCTCTTGTGCTGCCTCCTGACTCTCCTAGAGAACTTCAAATCCCCCTTACATGCCTGTAAAGAGTATAAAATCCCAGTTGTGCTCTGATAAAATCTGTGACTCAAGGGATCACCTGGAGGCTGCAGTTCCCTCTGGGTTTATGCAGGGTGCTTCCCTGCAAAGTGATAAAGGCAGGAGCCTTTACCTCCTGGAAACAGATAACAAAAGTTTTGAGTGCAGAGGGACTTAGAAAAATAAAACAGTTGTGGTGCAGGAGAACACTTTCTGTGAGTTTGAGACTGTCCTGTAAAAATGAAAGAAATGTAAAGAGAAGAGCCAGAATCTTGTAGGCCGCAGGGAATATTATCTAAATTTCTCTGAAATTCCACAGGATTTAAGCAAATTTAAAATTAGTGTAAAACCGACCTGAATGTTTGATGTTCCCCTGTGAACTCATGTTTACTTGTGTACTGCTGACTTGAATTTATTTTTCCCTCTTGGGCTAGTCAAATCTTGAAAACTTCAGTTGCTTTCAAGTCTGCTGTTTCAACATGGCTTGGGAAAGAGGAGGAGGAGAAACAGATCACTTTCTGCTTTTTTAAATTATTCAGGAGTTCCCTTTAGACTATCACCCTCTAGCACTGTTTTGAGGAAATTGAGAGAGATGCTTATGTGAAACTTTAACCTAGGGAGTTTTAACATTTTGCAGAGCAATGGCATTTGTTTGACTTTTATACTTTGGAAGTACTGGGGCTGCATTCCAGCTGTATGGTTGTTCAGAATAGTGGGATGTAAAAGTAGAAGAATGCAACATAAATTAGGTTCTCCCTAATCTGCATCACCTGTCTTGGTTTCCAATAATATGCACATGCAGGTAAATAAGCCAGACCTCCTTTTTTTTTTTTTTAAAAAAAAAAAACAACCAAAAACAAATCAAACCACCCCCCATCATCACCTGCCCCCAGCCCTATCAAAACTATAGTATACCTGAAAGAAAAGGTATGTGTTGAAAAAAACGTCATTGTATGAATGAGATTTGCTGGTAAAAATCCAACCAATTTGAGTTGAGGTGGATTAATTAGATAAAACACCAGGAAATCTAGGTTACTTAGCATTTTATTTTTAATCCCATTCAAGAAGATTTTTATCATGGCTTCCATGAAGCTTGTAGGAACCCAGTCAGATTTAATTATGCTCCAGTGTAATGACTTACACCTCTTAAGTTTTGTCTGTTATAATTTATTTTATTTATAAATAGAGATAAAGAAACACTTGAGATCTAAAGAGAATATCAAGATCATTTGATTGGCAGTTTTGATGCATTAATACTGAAACTGCAAAGGGAGACAATTTTAGTTCTTATCCTGGAAATACCTAAAGTGACCTAAAGTAGTGAATTTTCTTAATTCCCTCCCACACGGTGTATTTTTCTGTTCATGGCATTAGAATTATCTTTTTACCACTGCATACTTAATTCTTTATGGAAGGTGGACAGGCAACAAGCATATCTTCCCTGTGTAGTCAAACATGTTTTGAAAACTGATTGTTGTCCTAAACACTTTTCTTAACAACCACCTTAGAAAATGCTGTCAATAGGTACTAGTGAAGAGTCTGCAGATAAACACATTTGTGCAGGAAGCTGTGCAATAACTTGAGCATTGTACTATGGGTGCACAGGCACAGTTTTATTGAGTGCCCCCACATAACTTGAAATGGTTCTAACTGCCCTGTGTAAACAGTCTAATCTAGTATTGATTCAGCTTTATCTTATTTTATGAAAGTACATGAAAACTAAGCATCTTCAGGCCTGTTGCATGGTTGCAGGATTTTACAGGGTGATGATTAAATAGTTCAATCACTTCATACCCTATGGTAGGGCACACATCAGGTCCAAGTGCTTTGACATCCACAGCTCTTGCTGCCATGTAGTTATTTCATGTTTTAACTAATGCACTTAAAGAAGTTAACTTGGATACACTTTTCCGATGTTCATCTGTGTAAACTAGAGCTAACTTGTCTTTGACTGAAGAATGTATTAAAGGCTGGAAATGCTGAGTCTTACAACTCTCTTTGAAACAAACAAACAAACAAAACTAGTTCTGTTGCAAGGACTAAATAATAGAAACTGATGGTTTATTTTTCTGTGCACTGAAATTTTAAAAGTAGGGAGTCAAGCAGATCTATGTGTAATTAGGACTGGGGGATATTTTTCTGGAGAAGAAATTTACTTGAAGAATGCATTTTTGAGGAGACAAATCCCTTAAACTTGGGTTGTGTTTTTTTCAGGCATAATGCAGTACTCCAAGAGCAGCAGCAGAATTTTCAGAAATGTTAATTGTTAATTTTTTAAAATAAATGTTTGCTATTAAGCTATTCTTAAACCTCTAGTTAACCAAAATCTGTCAGAGTAAAACTAGATTGACGTAAAAAGGGAATTTAGGTTTGTCTTCCTTTAAAATATCATAATATTCTATTTTTTGTACAAGCTGAATGAACTTTTAATGTATATTTCGGTTCTGCTGCAAAATAGAATATGTATATTATTCATGCAGATCTGCATGTCCAGATAATTATAAGGAACATCCTGAATAACATCAGAGGTGTTTGTGCTAGCATAGAGAAGTGACTCATGGTTCTCATGGTTCTGTTTATGGAGAGCTATATCCCAGAAAGAACTTGCATGACCAAAGAAGAAACTGTTGTAGCTGGACTTTGTTCAAAGAGGGAATGTCTGTTCTTTCAGAAATTCTGCTTTTGTGGGTCCACTTCCAGTTTTGTTATTGAAACTACAGATAAGATCTGAATGTGCTTTCGTACAGCAGCTAGATTCAAGACAAGACGTGTCTGGGGTGATGTTCTCAAAGTATATGTTCCATATCTGTGGATATAAGAAATATGACTCAAGTGTTTTCACGCCCCAAAAATTAAACTGAAAAGAAAAAGAATAGTTGTAAGCAGATTTTTCTGAATTTGTATAACTTTCAGTAAGGATGCATAAAAGCTCTTGGGAAATACCAGTTCAATAAGAGAAGAATTTAATTGAAGTCCATCTAGGCAAACCTGGAGCTTTCTCCTGAGATTACAAGTTTGGACATAATTACATTACTTTACCTCCCCTAAACTCTTCAAAGACACTCGATTTAGAAGTCCACAGTGTTTTGTTTCTTAAGCATAAGGATTAGGAATGGGCAAACTGACTATCTCAAAGGTAGATGCCAACAGGACACTTGCTTGGTCTAGGCCAAGCATCTTAGGCATGATGATCAATGTTTTAATTGGCAATTGCAAAGTAACATAAAAACTTCCTAGTATTGTTTGGGTATGATGTGTGAGTTAGGGGAGTGCTAAATAAAGCAGGATTTTTGTTATATCCAGTGCAATCTAAGTTTCATCATCTATCACAACTCATGCACAATGAAATGCATACCCTGGAGGAAAAATCCAGTAGGCACTCTTAGGAGGGGGATATACTGGACAATCAAGAGAAGTGTGGTACCCCAGAGCAACAGGAACAAATGGGACTGGGCAATAGTGAGCAGGGCTTTGAGGAAACTAGATGCAAATGCCTGTGTTGCAGATAGTCCTGGAGACTTTTAAGATGGAGGTTGCAAAATGAGAGAAAAGATCTGTAAAAATACTTCAGAGATTTCAAAAGGTGTCCTCAAGTGAAAAATGTACGAGTTCAATCCATTTACTGTATGAAGAAGAAGGCTGAAAAGTTGCTTGATTACAAGGCATGAATGGGGATAAAATAATGTATGTTAAAGAACTCTGGAAATTAATACAGAGATACAGTGTTTGTAACTGCATATAGAAAGGGAGCTGAAACTTGACTCGTGAATTCACATTAGAAAGAAAGGAAAACACATTTGTATCAACGAATAAGGCACCACAGAAGAGAAAGCCTAGGGCTCTAATATATTTAGTTACTTGTATTGCTGTATTTCAGACTAAATAGCTTTTCTGGAAGAAATGTTTTAATGAAACACCAGTTCTGCTAAGGGTAACGAAAAGGGTTGGCCATTCCTTTCTGAACAGAAAGGATTCACACCAGATTCACATATGTAAGTGATGGCCATATGTTCTCCAGGGTCAGCAGTGCTTGCTGAGTGAATAAAACCCTGTCCTTACTGTTCTCTTAATATTTTTGTCTTTATCTGAAGTAGTAAACAGCAGTCAGTTGTTGATCTAATAAAAAATATTTAGCCAGGGTTAGGCAGCTTTACTGGTATGGTCTCTCTACAGTATGTCCTAGTCTGCTGTGTTATACTTGTCCAATTTAAACCAGGCCTTTTTTCTTTCAGTAGGCTAGCTCCTCTGCAGCATTCAGAGATTAATTTTCATGCCCTCTCAGCCTCTGACCAGGTGTTAGGTTGCTCTTCTTGATTTAAATCTTGCCTAGGTTGACCTTGGTGCTTCTCCCCCTCTCTGTGGGGTTACCTGCTGTCTTTACATTTGAAGCTCTGTAACTTTCCTGGTCGATATTTCCATTTTTGTCTGCAGACATTTAATTGCATTTTTGATCCCGTAGCCTTCCCTGCTGGGTGCCTGTAGACCTTTGCTGTTTTGCCCCCTTGCTCTTCCAGCTCATCAGTTCACTGGCCTCTGTGGATGGCTTCACTGAGTGTCTGCAGCAGAGTCCTTTGTTGTGACATCCAGACATACTTCTCCCTCCTACCAGCAATGAAGTGTTTAGGCTAGAAGATATTTTATAATGTGTCATTTTTTTTTCCTGATAGCCCTCTGATCTACCTCCTAGCATTTCTCTGGACTGCAGCTTCCAGTCTGTAGATGCTGTGTGAGTCAATCCTTCATGCATCAGATCAAAATTACTATTACAATGCCTCTTGATCATGCCAAACTTTTCAGTAGCTGCTGGTATGTACATATACATACATATCCCAGATTCACCTTTGTGCCACAAAGACCAGTGAGATTCCTTTTGCCCTTTATCAACAGAGCTTATGCTTTAGGCCACTCTTCTGTAAACATTTTGGTCAATAAACTGAGTGCTTTATCCAGAACTCCTGATTCTTCAGATTTATTTGACTGCAGCCTTGTCCTACCTGGCGCTGCTTGCGAATGTGCTATATGGATCCTCAAGTACGTAAACTGAGTCGGTCTCCTGAAGCCTCCATTCACAAACTGATGTGTTATACACGGGAGTAAGGGCTTGCTCTGTCTAGTTTCCTTGTATGCATGTATTAAGGCCCTCTGAACAGGGAAAAGTGGCCGAAACTGGAAACTCAGGGAACAAGTGTTCTTCCCAGCTCTAGTTTGCTTTTAAATTAGTAAGTTTCTTTGCTCATTCTGATTTCAGTTTACTCCAGTAATGGCATAGTTTGAATGGAAAATCAACTAATAGTTACAAAGTTTACCAATTACTGCAACATGTTATTTGCAATTCTAGTACTGCTGTTTCCATGTTCAGCGTTTCATACAGAACCTACATCACCAGGTAGATTGCAACATCTCCTGTTTTCACTATAATACAGTGACTTTTTTTTTTCTTTTTTTTTTTTCTTTTTCTCCTGACTGTAGTTCATTGGCAACACTTTGAACACTGGCAGTCAGCCTGAATCCAGGAGCTCTAAATTAAGCATTTGTGGCTTGATGTCTTCAGGAGATGTGCTTGAGCCCTGGAGATTTTTGTAATGTAGTTGAAATCTAGATGACTTTCTGATAGCTTGCAATTCTTTTAAATAAGTATTTTCTGGTTTGGGAGAAGAGCAATTGACTTAGCTGCACTTGGAACTCCTGCCAAACTCTGGCACAACCTTGCTAAGAGGCAAAGTGCACTTCTGTTTGCAACATGTAAAACACTGTGTTTTTCCTTACCTGAATTTAAAGTGAGACCTTACTCCCATATCTAAGAATGCTGTTCCACTAACAAATACTGTGAATGCTGGAACTATGTTAAAATAAATGAGCAGCTACCAGTAAGTTTGTACTTACACTTATGGTGATTGTTATTAATGACAGTGTTTCTGCAAAACAGTATTTGTGATGGGTATTTCTGTGGCCAAATTAAGAGATGGTATATGCTTGGCAGCCTCTCTGCTGAAATAATGTAATAGCAGCCTGATATCAACTTCTCTAGAGCTTGGCAAAGCAACTAGATCACAGCTACTGCAATCACATCAACCTAATATGCCCTACAGAGAAGCTGAGGTGACTGCTTTGGAGTGGCTTTTACTGTGGCCTTTTCCTTAGAGGGGCCAACCTAGCGCAAAAGCACAGACTAGTAGGAAAAGAGGACAGAGCAAAGATCAACCTGACCACCAAGCCTTATAATACATACTGGGGGAAATTTGCTGCCTGCTGGAGGAGACAGGATTTATACTGTCACTGAGCTTTCTTTACTACTACTAGTGCCTTGCACTGATCACCCATCAAATAAGAGGTACTGAGGAGACAGTCTCTGTTCTCTGGTTCTGTGACGAGCTGGATGTAAACCAAGTTGCTTCTATTTGAAGTCATAAGGAACATCAGCACTAATGTTTTTGCATAATGAATAGTCCCCAAGAGTGAGGATTATGTTGTTTTTCTACCTGCATATTTAAGTCTATACAGTAAAAGAAACGCAAAAGTTAATTTCCTTCAGAATCGGAGACACTTATTTCTGCATGTCTACCTACGAGGAGAGTTTATCCGTGCATTTGTGCCCAATATTTAATGTTAGGATTTTACAGAAATAGGTGTTAAATGTTTTCAGGGGATCTCATTTTGCTGATAAAGTATGTAGGATAAAAGCTGCAAAGGGTGTGTGAGGGAACAGGCGTAAAAGCATTTACCAAGCAGCTGAGCTCATTTTCTGTTGGTTTGATTCTTTTCATTTGATATGAAGGTTGTGTAAAGTAAAAGAGAATCATGTCCATCTATGGAAACCAAGTACATGCTTCATGTTATCCTGTGGGGCAAAGGAATAATTTACTCTGAGCAGAGAGAATGCTTTAAAATTCTATGAAGTCCTACACTAAGAATTTTAGGGCATTTTTGTTATCTATCCTATTTCTGTTTGAGAGCTGATTTTGGCTTCGTGTACTTGTAATCGAGATTTGATGTTCTTCACATTAAAATATTGTTGATATGCAAAATGGCACACACTGACTGTTTGATTTGCAAATGGCTACTTTAAAATGGATTATCTTGAATATTAATGAAGCAGGCTTTCAAACAAACTGCCATTTTCTTTCCCTCCTCCTGTCCCCTTTTTTGGTTTAGGTGCAGAGGGTTTGACAGTATGGAAATTATGAAAATAAGCAAATTCATTTAATCAAGTGCACCATTAATTATTCATTAACTATTTGGAAGGCAGCATCTCAGCTCTCTATAGTGTCATTCACCATCTACTCTATTTAGTGTTCTGTCTTGATTTCTTTGGGTGTTTGTTACTCAATTTTATAATAACTTAGTCAAAAGCCTATGGTTCCCTTAATTGGATCCTTTTGAACTGATAGGACCATTATTACTCCTGTTCCAACCACATGGGCATTTTGAGTGATGTATTGTGTGCAGTGCATGCGTTTTGGCAAAGCATCATATAACATAGCTTTACAGCTAGATTAAAGTTGCCTTCATCCAAGGGCTGAACACTCAGTTCATCCTGCACATCCTGCTCTGTAAAGCAGATTTGTTTCACTCTGCATTGATTTCTTTCTCCAAAATCTGTATTCCAAGACCTGATGACGAGATTAGAAATTGTATTGCAATGCACTTGTTCATCAAGGCCAAGTTCTGTCATGAAGTAAAAGGAAAATATGAACTAGATCATTTTTAAAGGAAATGATAAAATAGTTCTGAAGGTTATCCTGTCACTAGTAATAATAAGGAATAAAGATTTTAAAAAGTCAACACAACAAACTGGTTTCAAATCCCAGATGGATTTAGGTTAGGTCTTCCTAGGCAGAGCCTATGTCGATTTGACTATAAAGCTAGGTCTGATATCTAATGCTAGGGTGTCATTCAGAGAAGTTTTCTGAACTGATTGGCTTTACTTGGGAGACTAGAAGCATTTTGTACTTATAAAGTGCTTATAGGACCTATGGAAATGAGTTTTCAGATTCTCATTGGACTTGTAACAACATGGTTTTGATCTTGTCTCATGCAGATAAAAAGCTTTTTACAAACAAATTCTGAGTGTCTTGTAATTAGATGCATTTGAAAATCAATAGTGTCTGTATAAGTGATGTTGAAAAATTATTAGCAAGTGTGTAATCAGTTACACAATGGAGATCACATACACTGTGCTAATCAGAAGGAGGGAGGCCATTATCAGCAAAAGTCATGCAGCTTCAAAGAGAACAACAGATGCCCAAAGACAAGGTTGACAATAAAATCAGAAGCATCCCTTCTGATAAATATGTAATTTATTCAGTTTACTACGCTCTTTATCCAATTTGCCATATGCTATGGGATATAAATTTTGTGTGTCTTTTTTTCTCTTATATGCTGATCGTTACAACAAAGATACTAAAAACTTCATCAGGAGAATGTTAAGGATCTGGTGAGAGTGTGGGTCAGTAAAAACAAAGACATTCAGAAAGATTCCTCCTTTGTTTATAACACGGGCTATTGAACTTGAGTTTGTCAATTTATGATGGTAGCATGTTGTGTGGACTATGCTGGGCTGATAATCTGCTGATAAACTGCACTGTCTAGGCCTTCAGAGCAGCAAAGGGAAAAGGAGGCTGGGATCTGAAACTACCTTTTTCTTTTCCTGGTGAAATCTCCAGGGGTAAGGGAGAGAGAAAGGATGAAATACCAACTTCTGCTGTTTTTACTTGGGCTCAACTTGTTCTTGTAGGGCTCAACTTGTTCTTGTAGGGCTCAACTTGTTCTTGTAGGGCTCGACTGTGTGTGAAGATATACACTGGTTCTGGTCTTGTAGAGCACCTAGCTATAGGCGGCTGTGGTGGGGAGGTGTCAGAGCAGATGCACCCGCTAAGCTCTGGAATGAAGTTTGTGGCCATTAATGTGTGTTCTTGTCAGAGGGAGTCTGGAATCACATCATTAGCAGATGATCGTGGCAGTATCCTTTTCTGTCAGCTGAAGTTAGCCTGTGCTTGCTAGATCTCTGCAGATCTGTGCTGTGATCCAGATGTGCCTCCCTTCAGTACCAAGGACACTTCTCCTCTGCAAATAAAATAAATATTTCTAGATTATACGTATAACTCTCCAAATGCCAGCTGGTTGGAGACAGCAGAGTCAATCTGTTTTGTTTACTGAAGGGACCTGCCTGCCGTGTGTGGTATTTTTTGGAGGGGGGAATATGGGAAAATCATGTCAGAAATGGCAGGGGGCTAGAAGCTGATAATGAAATACGTTTATTTTCAAAGAACAACAGAGCACTCACTTAAAGGCAGACAATCTGAGGATGTGTTCAGAATATGTAATTTAGCAAACATTAAGGAATAAGACTTGAAATATGAAGAAACAAAGCCTGCAGTTAAATTAAATATCCAATTAAGCTATCTGCTTGCTGCAAAATATCTTCTTGACAGACAATTAGTTCTAGGCAAGTCAAACATTTCAGCTATGAATTCATGTAGGGCAATTATAGAAACTAATCTACATTTGATCTGAGGAAGTGGTGAATTGGAAAGCTGCAGAATGAATATGGAAGTTTAGGCTGTTGTGGACTTCCCTACAGTCTTGCCACTGCGTGGAGAAGGAAGTGGTGATTTTCTAGATGACCCTGTAGTACCTTTCTTTTCTGTAGAATGTATTAATGTATTCTTTGTATGTGTAAGACAAGCCGTATATTATGTGACATGTGTAGGGACCATAAACTCAAAGAGTGATTGCAAATGCTAATGTATCACTGTAATCACAGTTCAAAAGTTTGTACAGGTTTCCACATTAAACCATTGCTGAGCAAGCATATTATTCAATGCACGAAGAGCAGCTGTAAGACCTGTTTTCTGAGGAAAGTTTAGAAAAGGGAACAAATAGCAACCACAGTCTCCAGTGCTCAGGTGAAGTTGTTCTGTGGTTGCAGGCACTGGGTTTAGGAGGGACCAAACTGCTAAATCTAAGCAGATACTCAGCATTCAGACTGATGATCTATCAGTGGATGAACCCGATGATGTGAAGATGTATATCTATATTCTGTTTTGCTATAGCTTCCAAACAGCATGTTAGTCAGGGAAATATTTTGCTTTCTTGTATACCTCATAGCAGAAATATTTCCCTTTTTTGAGAAAATTTATAGGTGGTGTCACTTATTTAGTCAACATGAATCTTCTTGCTTCTTTAAAGACAATTTAATCTTAGAGACCTGGACAGTGAAATTGGTATAGGTTATGGTGCAAGAAATAAAGGCATGAAGTGGAAAGCAGTGCTAATAATTCACAATTGCTTATAAAAGCATGACTGAATAAATGATGAGGAAGATTATTGCCTGCAGACTTACAGAAGAATGCAAACTTTTTGAAAAAGAACATACCAAGGTATTGTTGGTTGTATTGGCCTGAGAATAGCCAGCAGACTTGGACAATCAACATAGCCTGACCTTTGGCATATAAGAGCTATAGGATTTCCCAAAATTATATACTCCTTCAATTCTCACAGCTTGTCATTGACTCTCTGGCCTGTTCTCCTAGTCCTCGCATGGAAGACTCCCACTAGACATGGCTGCTGTTGGAGCATCCTTTGAGCAAATGATTGCTGCAGGGCTGCCCAAGTTACTACTAAAACTAGATACCTCTATCTGCTGTCTGCTTACACGTTAGGAACAAAGCCTATCTGGACCAGTTTCTGTCACAACAGGTAATGAAATAAAATGTTGTTGGTGTCATTGAACACCGTGGAGATATTTTGTATTTACATATGAAATGCCCAAGAGTAGAGTTTACCACAAAGCTATTTCTCAGATTGGATCCTCTGCTATAGGAAATAACAAACACCAAAACGGGTGAAGAGAAGATGCATAAATCAGGCAAAGTACTACTGAGCTTTATTTGCCTTTAGCTCCTTAAGCCCAATGCTAATAGACCATGCCTAGTTTGCCCAGCCCTTTGGGTTTCCAAGTAGCTACTGGGAATGAGAGAAATAAAGCTGTAATTTACCACAGGTCCCATGTGATGTTTGTTTAATAAACATTTATTACGTGGAGAAATTATTCAGCCTTTCAGCCTCCGTTAACATCTATGGCTATTTACTACATAATTACAGCAAGTCCTGTTATTAAAAGGTTCTGTCACAAAACTGTTCCTAAGGGCTAGTAATCTTCGCATTACCAATCTGAGCACTTTTCTTTATACAGGGATGAGGGTGGTATCAACCTCTGTGGCTCATCCAGGGCTCCAGTCTCCCAGGTACTTCTCCCCTAAACCTCATTTTCCATGCCATCCTGGCTACAAGTCTGAAACTGGATGTTCCCTTATCATAAGCACCCCTCCCACGTGCTGTGTGCCCTAAACTATGGCTGTAGACTGCTTTTGTCTCTGCACTGGCTTTCCTATATCACAGTGAGTGAAACAGGGCAGAGCAGATACCTGGTACCTATAATACTACCAATATGTGACCATTCATATTTATTAGACAAAATGATGAAGCAGGTAGAAAGAAAAATGAGCAACGCCAGCAGTCCTCCTGGGTGTGATGGAACACACTTCACAGCAGCCTATTCCTCTCTCCCTGACTTCCAAAGTTATCAATTAAGAGACAGCCCACAGGTCCCATACAGCACCATCTAAAAAAATAAATTATACTCATGAAAAACATTTATTCACTGTTCTGGCAATTATGGATTCATGTTGTGATGAATTCTGTGCATCTGGAAAGGAAGAGAAGATCTGAAAAGGAATAGATGTATTCTGGTATGAAGTTTGAGCTGTATGTTTAATGCCACTATTAATAATATGCAGTAAAATCTTTGTAACCTCCAAAGAATTATTGAAGATGAGCATTGAGATGTTATGGAATGTGTTTCACCTCCAGAAGAAAAAAAACCCCCTCCCTTCTGTATTTTGTATAAATAGATCCTACCTAAAGCTTGTTTGCTTAACTTAGTTCTTTTAAGATGGTAGGGAACTAATAGGCTACTCTGTGGACCACCTTACAAGGCAAATACATTATTCATAGGGAAGTATTGACTTGTGTACTATACTTCATGTGTTCTGTCTTAAATTTGGAAAGCCATCATTTATCTTTTTCATAGTTTGACATTTTCTAAATCTTCCTGAGCACTATACTTACTGGTTGCCTGCTCTCATTGGGATTTGGCTGGGCGTTTGACCTTGCCAGCATTCCTGACTCTCTCTATCAGGGAGATTGTGTTTGAAAGGGGTAATCTGTAATAGGTGTCCTCTAATGATTAATGTAATGGAAAAAATAATGGAAGCTTCTGGGGAATACATTCAACATTTTTCAATTAGAGAACTGCTAACATTTTAATTAATTATCAGAAAGTTAGTCGATTAGGTATTATTATCCCTTTCAAAGATGTTAGGTTGCCCCTCTCTCCACTCCCTGCTTTTACAGAATGTTAATTTAAGAAAAGTGGTCTTTCTTGGGAATTAATTAAAGTGAATGCACCACTGACAACATTCTCATTTCACAAATGTGGTAAGGGTGAAATCAGTTAATTCTCAGCTTGGAAGTGCCTTGTGCAGTTGGTGCAGAGGTACAGTCTGTTCCCATGAGAATAGCTTTGGGAAGCAGGAAGCATGGAGTAGAGAGGCAGGAGAGAGAGTGATCATCTCATGCTGAATCCCTTCCCCTTTGCCCCTCTCAAGTTACTTCAACTTGGTCCTGCAGTAATACTGGATGTTGGAAGTGAAAGTGAGCGAGAATGCTTCCAGGAAATGTTATTCCCAGCCTATATCTTGCCTTGTGTAGAGGCCCCAAATTCCATTTGCATCCAGCTGGACCATCAATGGGGAAGGTGCAGCTCTCTGCAGGGGGAAAAGAGCTGTCCTTTGTTGCTATCTTCCCTATTCATTTCTGCTAGTAGTGGTTTCCATTGTGCATTTCTGTGCCTTTAAGAAAGAAATAAACCACGCATTCTCCTCCAAGGACAGAATATAGTAAGAATATTTCAAAATATTTCTCAAGGTTTTAGGTGGGTGGGTATGAGTTCTGCAAGCTCATACATAATTTTTCTTTGCTGTGTGATATGATAGTGCTTCTCCAAATCCTGGGGACAGAAGTGGGAATCCTCCGGACTTCAGTTACAGCTAGCAGGTGCGATAAAGGACTTCCTGTTCCTTTAGGATAAAGGGAAAACCCCCCCTCCACAATGTGTTTGCTTTAATAGTCACTAACTTCTGCTGTAGAATCAGTCTCCAGGGATTAATAATGGTAAATGAGAGATAAACATGTTTGGTATTTTTTCTTTTTTCCCCCCTTCATACAGGTTTTTATCTCCCCATTTCAAACAGCTTCATCTACCTTTCATTAGGGCCTGTTGTAATTTCTTACTACTGGAAAAATTAATGTAAGAAATGAAATTACTTGGATGATCTTTTTTTAATACATGCATTTGCACACATGAAAAAGGTTTCCTGGTAGGCTGCTCCCTTCTTCCTTGTGTCTCACATTTTAACCTGAAATAGAAACATTTGTCTAATACATACCGGGAAGTGAAACGCTGCTTGCTTTTTTTCTCCATGTTGTTGCTTAAGGGAAAAAGTGTGTCAGCATGATCTATTGTGGGCAGTTAAGTAAATCCAGCTCCAATTTGTATTCCGCACTTTTATCAGTAGAACATTTCCCATGGCCTTATCAGGACAATTTAAAAACATGCAAACTATTGTCAGGTTCCATGGAGAAGAACAAAAGGATTACTGAATAATTGAAAGTGAAGTTCTAGTGGTGGGTCTGTCTCCAGCTGTGCCATTTTTCATCATGGTGTATATAAATGACTGACTAGCTGCCTCTGTTCTACTCTTAAGATATTGACCTTCCTGTACTGACTAAGAGAATCCTTACTCATTTGACAGTAACCTTTTCAATGCAGTTGCTTCTATGCCATACAATATTAATGGAGTGACAATGAATAATAAATGCTTTCCAAGACAGCCTGCTTGTTTCAATTAGATCATTGGCTTTCCCACAAGTGGCTCCCATATATTGTCAGGTGTGATGTAGATGCTCATAGCTGGCAAGTACAGCCTGATGCTTTAAGAAGAAAAAGTAATTGGCTTTGCTTGAACATCTAATAAGCACAGGATATTGCATGGGAGGTAGTATAGGCTTCATAAATTGATGCTTGCTATGGAGATGTACATACATATGGTGGAGTATGTGAAATAAAGCAGAGATTTTAGACCAAATCTATGTGGAATCTCCATCTGGACAGTGATATTAGCATTGTGCAAGGTAGTTCGGACCTAAACCTCTGTCATGTATTGAAGATGAATAAACACTAAGTTGTTCTTTTGACTTCTTACTGCTGTGGAGCGGTCATTTCAGTAGATATGACTCATTTGAGATTTGAAATGGTCAGGAATGAAGAGCATCCATAAAGCTTTTTCGGTTATAAAAAGAGGCTTTTTCAGAGACTTTATGTAAAACTGAAAATGTTTCCACCTTTATTTTAATTGAACTATTTGGGGGGAAGGCAGAAAGGAGAAACCTGTTTATTTCAGGGGACAGTTGGAGAAATATCTTGAGGTTAAAATTTTCAAAATCAAAGCAGCATGTAAAATTTAAGTAGTATAGAGTACTGGATGTACGTTAATAAAGATTTGTCCTAAAAGTCCTACTGCCTGCTGTGAGGAAGGGCTATTGTTTGATTGTACAATTAGATTGCCTCGGAGGAACATATCCCACCAGGTGTTTCCTAGAGATCTTTGCAGAGATTTTGTGTTTCTAGGTAGCTCATCCATCTCACCGCCCCTGCCTGCCAGTGGAGTTGTGGGAGGGCTGTGTGTGCAGGTGAGAAGTTATACATAACTAGGCACCTACGTTTTAACTGAAATAATGGGGGACACTGTGTCAAATGCTGTCCAGCACTTCAGACTTCAAATTTATGTGGCTCCACAACAAAAAAAAAGGTAATAGTCTGTAAGTATGGTTGCCTTTTGATTTTCTGTCCATAGGAAAGAATCACCTGTAATTTTTCCATCAACAGACATAGGGCAGAAGGGTGAAAATTATTTTGGGTGTTATTTTGTTTTTAATTTTATCTCATACCTAATTATTTATGTATTGGTATTAAGCTATGATGGGGAAAAAAATCCCTCTAGTTTAAGTAGCTGAATGACCCATGGCCATTTATTGCTTCTTTATCTGGTTATAAAATTTGACAAACCATGTTAGGTAGAAATTTAAAATTAAGTCCTTTTGTCTGTTGCTGACAGTTAGAGGAGTGTATCATTAACAAAGCCTGCTGCAGAATTCCTGTAGGCACTTCTCACAGGGTAATAAGCAACCCTGTTTCTCCTCCTGTGCAGCAGGACAAAAGCCCTGCTTTTATAGATTCGTGCAGGGTTTCATGCTTGGTAAGAACCTGAGTTTGTTTCTATTGAGGTACTATATTTGAAAAAAAATCACATTTTCTGGTATATCTCACCTAAATATGTTGGCTTGCTGACTCCCCCGCAGGCTGCCCTGAAGAGAGAGAGAGACTGTTTGCAAATATACTAATCACAGTATTTTAGTGAATCTAAAATTATTTTTTTCTTTCCTGAAAGTTTCTTGCAAATGCAGTATTTGTATTTCTTGTGGCTGTGTATGGGGTTTGTTTAATTGTCTCATGTTTCAGCCAGCGAGCTGCGTATTTTCTGTAGGAGGAAAAAGAGCCATGAGACTGAAGCAGAGGGAGATGACACAGGCTAGTGACTGAGTTCCTCTGTTTATTTAGATCCTTCCTGAAGCTTGGTTAAATTGAACACCAAGTGCCCCAGCTAAGAGCTGTTCTACCTATGTGACTGGCACATTAGCTCTGGAGAATGTGGCTGGACTTTATTCTGAGACGACCGCAACCCTGTTCCTGTATAGATACTGGTGTTTAAGGCAAGGAATTTAGCTGGACTGAATCCTCCTGTACAAGAGAACTACAAAATGCTTCCAGGCAAGGAGACCTTTCCAGAGGCCAGAACTAGAGTGGATCAAACCACATGTGTTTAAGCTACTTGTGTAGACAGAACAGCAGAAACAACACAGGTTGGGTGAGGTGAGGGTGTGTTGCTGTTCTAAGGTATTGTTGGTACTGAAATGAGTGGGGTTGTAGATAGCTGGGGAATCTCTGCTCTGGTCCTTTCCCCTATCCCCAATTCCTGGACCAGGATCGCACTTCCTTCTTTCACTGGTGTCTGTGATCTGTGCATGCTTTAGTGGAACAGCTCCAGGCTGGGCACAAAAGTAATTCTTATTATCCAAGGGTCCACAAGTGTAAAGGAGGAGATATTTTAGCATGTGATTTCCAGTTTGGTGATATCAGGGCTATTGATGTAACAGCTTATTGCCCTCCAGAAAGGTGTCCCTAATTAAAATGTACTGCGCAAGTTTTTCAGGAAAAAAAAATATGTAAGCATAGAATAGTTTGAATTTTGTTTTGCCTTTCTGTCTCCTCTCCTCCTCCTCTTCCCACACATTTTCTTATGACTATCTTGCTTTTCTTTCCCAAATCTCTCCCAAATTCACTTTAGCCTATTAAGTTTATAAACACTAACTCAAAGTGGTGATGCAGCTTTACGGGGGAGAGAGGGAAGTGCTAGGGATATTTGTAACATTGCTTTGAGCCAAACAACCTGGTGTTGCTGTAATGAAAAAAAATGGAGTAGCTTTAATTATGTTGCACATAGTAATTTGGTAGTGAAATTATTTTGAGGAAAAATCTATTCCCAAAGTGCCAGTGAGCTAAAAAACAGGTAATGAAGAAAGATTAAAAATTATCATTGTTGGGAATATCTGTCGGCTCCTGCATGAATAAAACAAAGTTATGTAATACAGAAATACAAGCAGGTGAAGGAAGTTCATAGTATCTTTAGGTATACATCAAGCAGTCTTTCTGTCATAAATTTTACAGCACCTTTTGCCACTCCAAGTATTTAACTTGCGGAAGAATTACTTTTTGCTTGCATCAAGTGCATCATGCGTGGATAATATTTATGCAAATCACAAGCTATTCTCCATGAGTATGGTTAGATATTTGAAATAATGTTTTTGTGCTGGTTTGATTTTCTACCTTTGACTTGACACTGTTCTTCTAGGGGGAGAGGGTATTGGATGCATTTTGATAAACAATGCTGAAATGACAGATTTAGGTTTTAAATGAAATTGTGTTCCATAAACTGTGAAACAAAGAGTCATAACTTACCCTTAGCTACATACATTTCAGGGAAAATTATCTTTCACACTTTCATCTACACTGTATCATTTTCCTGAGTGGCCTCGTGTGCAGTATCAATCAAATCCACTGAAGATGTGTGAGAATCTCATTTAAAATCAGAATACAAATCATAGATTCATTTGCCTGGTGGGAAGGAAAATGTTCCATGAGTCCCAGTTTCTCCAATTACAACTGAATTATTTTTTTTAGAACTCCAGAGAAGAGACTCCTGCACTCTTCGTTCTCATATATTTATCCATTTGGATTGGCTGCACGTGGAACACTTGGTCCAGGGCTGCCTAAGAGCCCAATGGGAGCTGGGCACCCAGTACTCTTCCTGAATGCCTCCTGCTCCTGCTTGTGCCTGGGAAAAACAGAATGGCAACCCTTCAGTTTCCAGGGGGGTAGTTATTTTAAACAACCCTTGGCACAGGGTGACTGTCATGCTGGGTACCCACACTACCTCACTGTGGTTCCCAAGGTGTCATGGAGAGTTTGTAGCCAGGAACCTGTGTGGCAAACCTATTTATCACTATACCCTGATCAAAGGCTGGATCCAATGATAGACTGGCAAGGGGAGAAGGCAAATGAAGGAGGAATGCTGCACCTTCCTGTTCACTCTCAGCTGCTTCCAGGTGCTGCTGGCAGGGAGTTCACTCCGAGCCCTGCAGTCATGGAGAAGGACTGTCCTGCTGGACTGGCCAGAGGATTCCCCAAGAAAATTGTTTCAGGCTGCCAGTTCCCAAATTGCACTGCATCTGCTGGACTCCAAGCAGAGGGAAGGAAAACAGAGAGGAAATTTGTTCTGAGAACATTTTTAGAGCTGGAATGAGAGTGATTGTGTGTCAGATGGGAAATCTTTATGCAGGGCAATGCTTCTCTCTAAATACAGTTCTGTTTTGCAGTCATAGTTTATTGTCTCTTGCTTGATATTTGTAGCTATATCAGTGGGTTGCCAGGGAAATAAGGCTTCTGATGTGATAAATTCTATGTTAGAACTTCATTCCCAAGATAAATGAGATCAGAGATTAGAGAGAGAAAAACATTTTTTTAAATGCCATTGGAGGTGCTAATGAGGAGAAGTAGGAGGGGAGTTACCTCCTCCCAGTGCACTCTGAAACGGGAGGCCTTACAGAGCTTGTGAGAGTCCACAAACTTTTCCCCTTTTATTTCTTCAGCTGGAAGCAAGTTTTTAATGATTGTCCAGAATAGAGACCTTCTTTGGAAAAGCTGTGCTAGCTGCGTTAGTGTGAAGAAATAAAAAAAGCTGTATGTCCATTCCTCTTCACCCAAGCAATAGTTTCCCAGTCTGACTCTATAGCACATTGGGAAACTGCCACGGATACGTGTGAATGTGAAAGTCCTTTCCTCTTTAGTTCCTGCAGGTATCACAAAATGTGCTCATAGCCTATATCAGCTGCCTGCATTTTGGTGTGAGAACATGGATTTTCAGCATTGAGAGAAAAATCCCATTTAGAGTATGCTGGGAGGGGAACATCTGTGAAAAATCACAAGAACAACTTTTAACATCTGCCCTTCTAGAAGGAAATTGCTCATGTTCTCACTTTATGTCAGATAAATCCTTGAGTGCTGCAATGTTTATATATTTAAATACAGATTTGAAATTGAAGAAGCGACTAATTAATTTATATCAAGCTCTTAACATTTGCATTGATTTTAATTTTAATTGAACATTTTGTTCACAGGGTTAGTGATTTTTACCACAGCTCAGTCTGTGCCTTTAAGTAGTGTTGTGCCTAGAAGGGACAAAAAGAGAGAAGACTGTATGGAAAGGGGAATGTGTGGGATTGTTGCTAGGAATCTGAAAACAAAAAGGTTCTGGTGTTACTCTACTGTGTCTCCTCTGCATTTCCAAGGGAATTTTTTTTATTTTCTATACATTAAATGGGACCAGAACTGGACCTATCATATGGCTCTTAATTCAGGGAAGAATAAACTATAACATCGTGACTGTGAGCTGATGGTCTCTGGGTGAGGGAAATCTGGGGAGATGCTTTTCTGAAGTTAATAGTATTACAAAAGTGAGAGGGGGTAAACAGCCCACAGGTCATCTTTTGCCCAAATAAGGCTGTTCCAACCTACCTGTTTTGGGGAGGGGATGGACAGGTAGAGAGTGTTTTACCTACAGTTTGCCTTGAAAAAACCAAAACACTTTCACCATGTAGCTATTCCACCTCTAAATTTCATTGCCTATATGAGATATAATTACTCATAGGTTTCTTCTGTTTGTCATTTTTTTTTTCTGTTAACTTCATCCTGTTTTTCTGAATTCCATCCATCTAATCTGTTCTGTAGAAATAGCTCTTTTGCCCTGGTATTTGTGTCATGAATCACAGTAAACAAATCATTGCTTTCTCCCTTTTCTCTGATGCTTACACGTTTCAAATATTTGTATTCATTGCTGTTATTGTTTATCAGCCAACAGACACATGCCCCCCACGGAGGCTTCTAGCTAACCTCTTTCTCCAGCCCTTTAAGTACTGTGTGTCTTCTTCCTCCCTCCTCTGACCTCCAGTCCGATTTTTTAGCATACTCGAGCAGCACCGTATCCAGTATGAATACAGCTGGGATTGTATGAGGCCATTGTGCTGGCGCTTGTCCTGACAAGAAGAATATCTGAATCACCCTCCCCACAGGTTCTGGTAGATTGATGCAGAGGGTCAGACTACTGGGTGCTAGTGTAATAAGAATTTTTTTTTTCTCTGTCTCCACAATGAAAGAAAAGACTTCTACCCTGGTGCCAGTGGCATCTGACATTGAACTGCAGGTGCCAAAATGTACTGCAACAAAAAAGGCAGAAAAGCTCTGTGTACCTGTAGAGCAAAATGCACCAGAAATTTGTAAAATTAGAACTGCATGGGCAAGATGTTTCTTTCCCTCTGCTCTTGTCTCTTCTGAGTGTAAATTCTTTTTGGCCTGGATTGTTTCTTACTCATGTAAGAGGCCATGTTTTTGTGTCACACTCAACACTGGTATGTAATTTGGGCCTCTGGGTGGCAAAGCAGTACAAACACTGGCACTTCTAAATAGATAAGCAGATAGAAGTCTAGAGACAGTGAGTCTGGGAGCTGGCCTGCACTCAACACAGCAGGAAGTATGTTTTGTAAGTCATGATTGGGCTCGTGTTTTAGGCTTCTCTTCCTTCTATAATTCATATGGAAACTGTGGTGATGGTCCTGTACAAAATTCTGGAAATAAGCTATGAGCATCCCTATCTGCCAGTGAAGGGAAAACTACCCTCTAGAAAAAGAGCTGCTGTGCAAGTGGATTCACATCTGGAGTAGTCTGTAACAGTTGTTTTGAAATACTGAAGTCAGCCAGTTTGAACAATAGCTGATATTCCTCTTACACCTGGAATGGTTATTTGTGCAAAAGAAGATCCTCAGACTGTTGAAAATATTAAAACCAGTTACTACAGGCTTTAAATAGCAGATTTTCTCCTCCCAGTTTTGCCAGCGGGAATGTTGTTCCCCTCTTCCTGACTTTGTAGCAAAGGCAAGGTGAGAGTTTTGTTGTATCAAAACAGAAAGAAGACCCCTACCAAACTGCATGAAATACAATTTGTTTCCTTACTTTTAGCCTAATGGGCCTAGAGAGGGTCAAGGTGCAGCATGTGTCACTAAAAATTGAGGTGTACATTGAAACTATGCCAACATCATAACTGTTAGGAAGTTATGGGTTAAAGTAAATAGGTATTTGTACTAATGGTGTAGGTTCTAACAGCACCAAGCAAATACGGAAATGGAAGTGGGCATATTCCCATAATGATCAGAGCTAACATTGTTTTTGCTTGAGCAGACAATTTTGATTTAAAGGTAAGTCTGCCTGTGGTATACTTTTCACCAGCTTGTCAATCAAGGGAGACAAGAGGCTCTAGAAAACCTGCTTCAGTACGTTGCATATCATCTTTCCATCAGACAGTTCAGCCTGTTCTATGTTTCTTGTGTTCTGAAAATCCCTCTGGGATTTCTGTTGTGGAGTTTGAGAAAATTTTAAATTCTCACTACAGGAAGATAAACAGAAGAGACAGAGTAGCAGCTCTGTGTGAAAACAACATTTGGTAGTGTTTACTTCTAATTTTAGGCCCTTGAAGGAAGATAATTAACACAATGATTACGTATTAATGTGCAGAGCAACATGCTGGTGTCAATTTAAAGCTAAAATGTATCTGAAGATCTGGCTTGTTTGTGTCTTGCTGGCATTTAGTTTATTTATACAAGCAATAACTTTGCTGCATTGTGACATAACTTGTCTCTTATGGGAGGATCTGGCAATACATCATTATCAATTTCAAGCAACAGATTTTGCCCCAAAAAGGTAAAAATTAAATCCTATGGAAGGATTCTTGGTGAACACTGGAGAATTGTCCATCCGTTCCTCCCTGTGTTGCATGTGGGGTTCAGTGAGAAATCTTGCCATTCTCTTGTATTCTTCACTATTGTACATATATTGTACATATGTGGTTGAAGGACTTCTGCTTTTTGTCTCAGTGGTGACTGCATATGAAGGCTTGGGGAAGACCTTATAGCAGCCTGCCAGTGCTTCAAGGGGACCAGTGGGAGAGATGGGGAGGGACTCTTGATCAGGGAGGGTAGTGATAGGTTTTTACCTGAACGAGGGTAGAATTAGATTAGATTTTAGGAACAAACTTTTTACGGTGAAGGTAGTTAGGCACTGGCCCATGTTGCCCAGAGAAGCTGTAGAATTTTTTATTTAGAAACTCAGGGTTTCCATTTAACTTTTTCCATTTGTCAGCAGTAACTAAAATCCTCTCCTGCACATCCCAAGGTGATTTGCAATTGGGCCATCACAGAGCAAATGTGTGATTAACTGATGGAAATACTGTGTTGCCTTAGTTCTGTCCTGTGTTTTTAACAGCAATACATTTATGGGGTACGTATACTGCACGGTTGTTGGTTTAGTCTGGGAGAAGACATAGATTGCTGTGAATAGATGACACAGTGTCACACTTGGTTTTGTATGTGAAATACAATGTATTAAAGTTATATCTTTGTCTGTCTCTGCTTATAACCATAAATTCCAATTATCTTACAAGTCCTGCTCTTTGTTCAGCTTATTCCACCAGATGTAGAGATGTGGAAAAATACTGGTCTTTCAGGAAACAGAGCCAAAATTGCTTTTTTTCTTGCAAACAAAACAATACTTTCCACTTCCCAGTGTCGTGCTTTCTTAATTAGAGAAGAGGCATTGCTGAAGGTCAAAGCCTGTGACACTTGATTTCACTCAGGCTGAATGCTACCCAAAAGAGTTGCCAGCTTCAGCTGTCACAAAGAGATGGTTCAGCAGTGGAGGCAGAGTTCTTGCTGTTAGTGCGCACGAGGAAAGAATTGTAAAGAAAATGTATATTCCATTTTCACATTTCTCTGAGATGCTGTATGGTTACCACCTGAGCTTTGAAATCCTCATTCTTAGGTGCTGAATTTTTAGCCTTTCAAGGTTGTGGCATTTTTTGTTTTGTTTTGTGATTTTTAACTTACTCTTTTGTGTATTTTCTGTAGCAAGAATGGCCATTAGTGATGAGAAAATATACACATGCTGAGGTTCACGTGATATTGTATTTGAAGTGTTTTCATGGAAGATGTTAACCTTCTCCCACCAAATTTGAATTTGGGAAAGAAAATGTGTTTGGAATGTAATTAGAGGTAGAAGTTGAAAGCAGAAGTGGAAAGGTAATGGTGTGAAGATCTTGGAAATGGGCAGCATGGATCCTTGGTGGGAGTCTGCTGAGCTTCAGTAGTACTTCAGCTGGAGAGAGTCTGGCTGTTGTTCTTTCCTACATTCATGTCCTGGCTTTCCAATTGCATTGTTCAAAATAAGAGATATCGTAAAGTACAGAGTTAACATTTAGCATATTATAGAACATCTATTGTTAACCCAGAACAACTTTGGTTAAAACAGTATTTGCTTATATGACAAGAATACTCTTTTGAAAAAGAGAAGTTTGATTTAGGTGGAAAGTTTGCTGTCAGTTAATTCATTGCCTGTGCTGAAGTTGATAAACCGCTTCAATTTAAGTTTTTTCTTTTGCCTCCTGAACTTTTCATTTAAAATTTTCCCAGACATCTTTGCATGGTAGGATTTTCTCTTGGAGAGAAGTTTCTGTTGCAAGTTTCTCTTGCAAATACATTTTTTCCAGTAATCTCTAAATAATTTGGCCTATTTGTATTCTACTGTCAAAATGCAGTGGCTTAATATAGGTCTATCAGTCTCACTTGTCTACAGTCATATATGTGTATGCAGACCAACTCATTTCTACCAGTACAGCTTTCATCTTGAAAATTGGTCCTGTATTTCTGCATCTACTCTTGCATTTCTGTTGAAAACCTGGCAATTATTTAAACCCTCTTACTATGGCTAAAATAGCAGTTAAAGCTTGTCAGGGTAAGGTGTATACTTTATAAATATGAAATGTATCTACATAAAGAATAAATCAAACTTTTGAAAATGTTATTTTCTGGAGGACAGGCATAAGTGTGCACGTTCCTTATGTGAACATGGGAGAAGTCGTTAGTAAGGAGTTTGCCACTGTGGCAAAACTTGTAATTGAAGTTTTTCAAGCACTGTCAGAGTACCTTCACCTCTAGGAGTCTGTTTTTACCGAAGAGGTGTAAATATCCCCTTGATATCTGCTATTCTGTTATATCTACAAAACCATGGGCTAACACACAAAATTCCTATTTATACACATAGATTTATTAATTGGGTTTTTTTCCCCAGGGTTTCTTTTATGAGTACTTACAAGAAAGATTAAAAGGTATGCTTTTCCTTGTCTTATGTCAGTGAGAAAATTCCTGCAGCTTTAATTTTAATAAAAATGTATGAAACAGAACAATATCAACATTATCAGCAGATTTAGCAACCCAGCATGTATTTGAAGTAAACATGCTAGGTATGAAAGGCATAATCTTCATATAAATATATTTGTATTTTAAATCTCCTTGGAAGATAACCTTTGAGAAAAAAAGTTGTTTGTGCAGTGATTGAGAAGCAACCTGACTTTATCACAATGACTCTTGACAAAATTACTTTTTGTACAACACAGTGAACAAAAACCTAATTTAATTTGTTTTATGGTGCATAAAGATGAGCCGGAAGGGTTTGTTTACTTCTTTTCCTGGTTCTTGACCATAGATATATTTGGAGCAGTTGATCTTAGTTTCGCTGGACTTGTCCTTTGAACATGGAAAAGCTTTTTAATGTCATCTTTCTCTGATTTTATTTCAAGGAGAAGGGAGTGTGTGTATCTTCATTTTACTGTATAAGCCTTTTTTCCAATTAGTTTTCATTCTTTGGCAGAAGCTGGTGCTGATGAAACAAATAAGCAAACCAGAATTATAATGTAGAGTCTAAAACTTCCTCATTTCACTATTTACACAAAAGCAGATAACAGTTATGGTTATTGATGTCCTAAATCCTCTATTTGTGTTTTCTTAGTAAGATGTGATAATCAGCATTTTTCATGTTAAAACTATTGTCTTTTAAATGTTCATGGTTTCCCATACATTATTATCATAAGGAAATAAAATATCCCAGATCAGTTTTCTAATTCTCAAATCACAGTTTTTCTTTTCTTTTTTTGCCATGTTGTTAGATAGAATAGGAGAGATTGGTCCAAACCTGGAGCATTTCTGGGTGCAGGTGCCTTCATGCTTCAGTCATTACCTACATCATCATTAGTCAAACTTTAAAAATGTTATTCCACTGCTACTCATTAATCTAGCATCAAGCTGGAGATGTTATAATTAAGGTGGTGACAGGATTTCCATTACTGACTATTTTCTTCAGCAGAAGGAATGGTTAGTGCCTGCCAGCAAAGGAAATAAATTATGATGCTGGCTGTCCAGTGCAGCCATCAATTCAACATCTTCTGTCTAGCTGACCTCCAGTCGCATTCTCCTGAGATCATCCTTGAAAGACAGCACACAGGTAGGGACTGATGATTAATCACTATATGTACTATAAGGAGTGTAAATGATACTGGGGATGGGGCACATAGGGGCTGGTGAGTTGCTTATGCTCTGCCCAGACTCCTCTGTGTCTGTGGAGTTTGACCCTGTTTGGTTAAGGACTGGCTGAGGTGTAGGGCGCTACATCCTGTAAGTGGGACAGGTTATTTTTCTATAAGTATGTTTTTCAGTTAACATTCAACCATTCAGTGAAACAGACTTGCAGTATTCAAAGGAAATGAATTGGGTTGAAATTTTAAAAGCTGAAAAGAAATTAAGCTAATCCTTGTAAAACAAGCATGGCATCCACCATCAGTGTTGCAAAATATAGGTATATATTGGCTTAACAGATCACCTCAACTGGTATTATTTGCTTGTACTGAGTTATGCAGAGAAGGGACTCCAGTGTATTGGTGAGCAACTTTTTGTCCACTGTGTTAATCAAGAAATTGAATTTTGGTGTTTGAAGCATCTTTCTCTTGCCTCTTCTCCGTTTTGTGTTTGGACTTGCCGAGTGTCTCTGTCTTTTGCAAGTCCCACAGCGTATATAGTATCCCTTATTTTGGAGGCTGTTGGTCTAGCATATTAATACCAGGGAGAGCACACTTGCATTTGGCAGCTGTGCATACTTTTGGGAGAATCATGCAGTGATCAAAGCTACGTGCCAAAAGGATCCTACCTCTTGGTGGCATTAGCTTTCAGAAAGTCTGACCACCTGTATGGTGCATTTACACACCATTGGAAAACAGGGTTTGGGTATGCTTTGTAGCATTTATTCACATTCCAAAAAAAGGTGTTACCATGTAAAATCTGTATGGAAGTTGATAGCTCTCACTTCTAGCTTTTATCGATGCCTCCAGTTAGCCAGAACAAAGGGATAGATGTGTTTTGTCTTTATTTTGTATACCTTTGTCCAGACTATTCCTGCTGTGTCACAGTCCATACATTGAGCGAGACTGCATACCAGTTTATGGTATTTTCATTTGAGTAGCAACTTTATACTGACAGTGTCTTGTGGAACTCTCACTCACTAACGCCTGATCTCTCTATTGGCGTTCCGGGTTCCTACTGCAGTACAAATATAACACAGTTCTCTGGAAGGCCATATCACAGCCCATATCCCAGCCTTACCTGTAATTCCCTTATGGTGTTGTCTTTTTTCTACCCTTTGCTTTTAGCCCTAGCACTTGCAGTTAGTTCTTCATTTTCTTTGTATTTTCTTCTTATGGCCACTTTCCCCCCTTTTTTCCTATTACTATCCAGTCTTCTGAATTTTTTTGATTACCTTAAACTCCTCACAGTCCCTTTGGCATCATCTTTCATGTTTAGCCATTTTCTTGTCAGCCTTGTTATCACTGTCTCAGTCTGCCTTACTGGATGCTTTGCCTTTGTGTCATTCTCCTCCTTTATGCTGTTTTTTCAGGTTTAAAGAAAAAAAAATAAAAAATAAATTTTAAGTCTCTCTATTTCATAGACTTTAATTATTTTCTTATTTTAGTGAAAGTAGGCTGTGACAGGTGTGGCAGCACTTGTGCATTGCATCCTAAGTGGGTAAGATCTAAATTTCATGTAGTCCTTCTTCAGGAGATTCTTTTGTTCAGTGTAGAATCATCTTATCATCACGATGCAGTGTTCTTGAGCTTCAGGCATGGGCGTAAGAGGAAAGAAAGCCTTGTTCTGCTTTGAGCACTGAAGTTGGTTTGTGTTGTAGTGAGGAGTGGATGGCTTGCTTTAAATATTTAAATATTTTATTTCTTCTTTCAAGACCTTTGTATATTCTTCCTTACACTAGCATTCTCTGCCTCTTCCCCAGAACTGTGGATCTCTTCCTTCCCATGGCTTCTGTTCCACTGAATGCCATTTTAGAAACACAGTTTCCAAGGTGTGATATAATGTCATTGATATAATGTAATCTCCAGTACGAGGGAGAGCACTTATTTGCTCTGTTCCGCCTCGAGCAGCTGCCATTGCTTCTACATGTTCTGCAGTGCTCTTCTACATTTCCACCTCTCTGTGAGCTTTTACACTTCATCTTCTTTTAGGGGTTTTGGAGAGATCGATCTGCAAGGCTGCTCCCCTGAATTTAGAGCAGAACTATCTGCTTCAGACTCTAGGTTTCCTCTGTAACCATAGTCACTCACATGATAAGAACGTAGCCAGTTTTGGCTCGGTTTGTAACTATTTCCAAGTTCTTATACTTCCTGGCAACTTGCTGTCCTACAAACTAGTGCATAAGTTGACAAGTCATTTTTAATGAATCCTTTGCTGTACAGATGGTTTGGGAACATATATGTCAGTTGTACCCATTTCTGAAGACTGATGAGTGGTATTTACAGTCTCACAATTTACACTTGTATGTGGTAATTGGATTTTTCTTAATTAGGGAAAGTGGGTGGACAGTTTTGTCACTTAGCAAGGTCCTTACCAATTAAAAGGATCAACAACTCTCTTCCTGGAGCCTCTAGACTGAACGTACACAGAACAGACACCTGAACTGGTATACATGGGTAGGGTAATTGTTTCTCCGAGTTATTTGCAGTAGATGAATGTTATATACTTAAGCAGAGTCTAGTTTCACCTGTATGGAAGCCAACAACTACCTTTTTGCAGTCTAGCTGTCTGTTTTTTTGGTTTTTGGTGGGGTTTTTTTGTTTTGTTTGTTTGTTTGTTTTTTTGCTACTTGCTTTCTCATGGAGACATTTACTGCTGTGCAGAGAGCAAGCCCAAGACCCTCAGACACAAAAATTTTACCTATAACCCATTTAATATTTTATTTTTTAAAAATTACTACTATTTTTAAATGGTATTAGAGAGGGCATAGTCTCTTTACTGCCTGTAGTGCACCACTGTCTTGCCTTGTTAGATATGGTGCAGATGACCCTGCGGTGCAGGTGACTGCATACTGTGTATTCTTCTTGTGCTGCTCTTCAGAGGGCCGGAGCCCAAATGATGCTCCAAGCCTTGCAACTGTTCAACTCTGATTCAGTTAAATGTGAATTTCTAGAGCTGTGCTGTGCTTTGTGTTTGAAGAACAGAAAATACCTACCTTAGCCTGCGAGACTGTTGTACCTGGTGTTGTCTTTTCCCGAACATAATTTTTTATTTTTATCTTGCCTGAATAACTTGAATGATTGAGTCAATTAGAGTCACTTATTTTTTTTTATTAAAAGAGGAGTGTAAGGGAGGGATATTTAAACACAATGACACAAGCCACCCATTGTTGTTACTAATAGCTTGCCATTAAATGACTTTCATCCTGGAAGATCAGGAAGCACTTTACAGACAATGTTCAGTGATGACTTATATGCTGCTGAAATGAAGCTACCTCCATAAGGAAATGCAAAAGTGCATCAGAAAGGCTGGGGTAGCCTTGTATTTAAGAAAAGAAGCAAAATGAAAAGCAGTTTGCTGAGAGGCTTAGAGGGACTGTGAGAGATGTGCTAAACTGAAAGCGGATGTCTGGGTGATTACTTCCTTGTGCATTATGTATATTTGAGCACATCCAGGTGCTGCACAGGAAAGCCCTCACCCTAGATTTGGAAAGGTTGTGGTGTAAAAATGAAAAACTTTCAAACAGTCACATACTGCTCCCTGCTCCTACTTTTCTCTGTGCCTGGAATGGAGAAGCACTAGAGAAAAGTAACTTCAGACTAGTATTAGGATAACAGCCAAGAGCTTTGAGAGTAAATGACCTTAATTTTTGTAGGTGAACCCGGAGAGATTTATCATGATGAGTAGTTTCTAATGACTGACACTGAGAGGTGACAGACAGATTGGGGACTGTGTGGAAATGGTGGAGACCCCCAGTGAATATGAGCTGTTGAGGATGTTAGCATCATTGGAAAATTCATTGGATTTTAATTAGAGAAGCCTAGTGGGATTAAAATTGCAAATGAAGCTACTGGAAGCTATTGGAATTCTCTGAGCAAATGGTTTTATTTGCCCTCAGTTTCTATTATTCAGCAACCGACGTTATTACTTGGATCACAGTTGTTTTGGAGGTTTTTACTGTGTGCCAATTCAGGGTAAGGCATCTTCCCTCTCTTAAAGAAACTGTGTAAAAAAGGAGGGAGTTTCCTGCCCTGTCTCATTAGCTTCCTGCATGCCACACCATGCAATGGGATGTTTCAGAGTTTTCATTGCCTGGTTCCTCTGGAAGGCAAGAACACCTTCTGTTGTTATAGCGTATTGAGCTATTTTTTTCAGACAGCCACAGAAAAACAACAGATCCTGAAATGCTGTGCTGCTTTCTATCTCTTTTTCCTTCAGAGCAGCTTTTTGAAGCAGGTATAGACCTGGGCTCTTATTGCTTAGCTTAAAAAGCAAAATCCCAAACTAATATGCTACAGTTAGATTTTAACCTATCACAGCTTATGGATTTTACATAAAAACCCAGAGTTTTATAAGAAATAAATTGGTGAAAAATATTTTCAACAAAGAGGGGCTTTGCACCCTGTCCTGTGGATGGTCTCTGCTGGGAACTGCTGCTCACATGGCTGAAGTTGGCTCCGCTGCAGAACTGCTTCTCTTGCTACACAGGCAGTAAAATATTCAGTATTTTTTCACCAGATGTGTACAGAGAAGTTCATTAATTGGCCAATTCTTCATCTGTTCTTGCCAGCACTCTTTGGCTAACAGATTTTAGCAGATGGGTATGATAAAGTCATTATCCGGAAATAGAACTGGTGTGCTACTTGATTCTGCTGTAGGCATATTTATTCACATATGAGCTTGATTCTCAGGCTGCTGGATGGGGTTTTGAGCTCCTTTCACCGCATGTATATGGAGCCACTGGGTTCCTGCTTCACATCACCAGCTAGACATTAGATATGGAAAGAATCCCGGTCCGGTTCTGCTGCTGGAAGGAGCTTGTGATCCTGGAGATGAAGAATATGTGGAGAGCCAGGATGCAGCAACCTTGACTCCTGCTAGAGTCCTTAGCATCTGCAAATGTCTCAAAGACAGTTTTCTGGGCTTGACCAAACAGCCCATGCTCCACAAGTCACTCTAATGAGTGACATCACTGTGGCAAACAGCAGCTATTCCAGCCTTTCGAGCCTGCTGCAAGAGCTGCAGTAAGAGCTTCTCCCCTTTGCTTTAAAAAGCTTCTAGTGCAGTCAGAGTGGGGTCTTAAATTATTTTCTTCAATAAAAGGGAGTCCTTAGAATATTCACCCTTGTTTGCAGGTTGCTAGAGGTAAAATCCCATGTAAATTTGGGGTCTGAGAAATTTTTAATGAATGTTAGTTAATGAAATGTTGCAGAATTTTAGAGCTCAGCAGTGGGGTACACAGAAGGACAAATGGAAGAACAGATAAGGAGCTGTGTGATGTTTGGAGTTAGATAAGTTGGTAAGAAAAAAACTGAGATATTGGAGTTCAAATTCAGTCTAGAAACAGTTAAAGTTATGATGATAACCATGTTATTCATGAGGAGGGTAAGCAGGAAAATAAAGAAATACTTATGCACTTGTGGAGCCTCATTAAAAGGATGGAGCACTGATCACAGAGGGTTTCAATTACTTGAAGTTTGACTGGAATAAGAATTGTTTAATGCCTAAGAAAAGATACATGTGGTAGAATAAGATTGTTTTCTCTTATAATTTATATAAGCAAGTAAAAAAAAAATTCTCAGAGGATATTTTGGACGTAGTCCCAGGAAATGAAGCAGGACCTGTATGATAAATAGGATAGACGCTGGTGAGCTTTCATAAGGTTGAGTGATCATAATGCTATTGGATTTGAAATATTCATGAGGCTACAATATGTACAAAGAGTAGTGGCACAAAAATATTAAACTTTGAAAAGTCAGAATTCGAAGAAGCGTGTAATGAATTGAAGAAAATTGATGGGGATGCAACTATTGTCCCCAAAAGTGTGTTGTGGGAGAATGGAGGAAATGTTTTAGGAACAGATAAGAAAGATGCAATCTACATTCTTTCCAATAAAATGTAAATGTCAAATATGTCATCAATCATCTCAAGGCAACATTTTAGCAGTGAAATAGGAGACTGCAAAGGGATTAAAAAGAAGAATCAGCCTTGGTAAACTGTATAAAAAAGAAAACAGCATAGGAGCAAAAATAATACATGGAGGATAAAAAGTGAGACTTGCAATACCATAGAAAATACCGAGGCAATTATGTTCTGAAAATGAAACTTTCTTCTGCCTAAAAATAATAATAGGAATTAGACAGATTAGAACTAAATGAACTTCAGCTCAAAAAAGCCCTTCTGTCCCTGCCAAGTCAGTTTCCCAAGTTTTTTTTTCAGTTTGGTTTTTTTTTTTTATCCCCACACACCTCAGTTCTTGCTCTTCAGAATGGTAGTTTGTGTAGTTTTATTCACTCACGTTTCTGAGTAGGACAATCTCTAATGAAGATCCTGTTTGTGACTTTTGCATTTATTATTCCTGTGCAAATTACTAGTTAATTCTTAGTATTCCCCCACTCCTGTTATGAACACGCTGCCCATCTTTTGAATTTATTGATATCATCCAAGATTTATCAATGTTTTAAAGCTCGATTGGGTTTGACTCTACATGCTTGATTAAAAGTTAAATGTCAACAAGAATCTTTTCTCCTCATGCTAACCAGGATTACTTAGACATTGGTTTGAAAGTATAGGTTTACACAGTGGGTCTAACCTGCTTAACTGCCTCAGTGATGCTGAGCCTAGACCCTTATGCCCCCAGCTGCAAGAATAAATACCACCTATGGGGGCCAACTTAGTGGTTCCTTTAAGCTGGTGTCCTTGCTCTGATAATAACCAGAAAGTGATATTTTGACCATCTAGGGAGCAAGGACAAAATGTGGGGACTGATACTGCCAAATATAATCTTTCCTAATTCTGCTTTTTCATGGTAAAGTGGGCTTTAAGGGCTAGGTTACTTTCAGTCTTTTAAGAGGTTAGAATCAAATGCTCTCAGAAATGAACTACTGTTTGCTCACTGTCACTGTTTTCTGTGAAGGGCGTGAAGACAGCTGATAATACTGGTATAGAATTAATAAGAGAAAGGAAGGCAATAAAAATGAATTCCTGACTGTCTTACTGAGTGCTGGCACTGCCTGGCTGGCTCAGCAAAGGTCCTGCTGCACAGAAGGAGCCCACTGAAGTCCATGGAGTTGTGCTGGTGTTGAGTATGGTTGGAAGTCTTTATACATTAACAGAATAGACCTCTCTCAGTACAACCTACTGTACTTTCTCATTAATTTGCCAGTGATTTCAATTCCTTTTCTGCAGTAGTTGCCAAGTTCTTTGCTCCTCAGTGTTCTGAATGATGCCTTTTGTAGCAAATACGTCTTCCATCCTAACATGTGATACTAATCGTATTTGTCAGTGGTAAAGACTTTGTGGGATCTGATGGCCCAGCTGTGTAAATGACCCAAATTCTTTATTTGAACTTCATCTACTCTTTTCTTGTGACTTACTCTATACCAGGAGGAGTAATTACATATTTCTTATGCAAGACTTGATGGTTCCTGATTGTTTCACAGTTATTCTAAAGATTAACTAGGGTAATCTGCTCTGCTCTTTGATTACTTAAGATGTGCTCAAATTTTTGTGTTTAATAAAGAAGACCGACAGATTTGGAACAAAAATTAACTTGAGACCTTCCTTGTCTCCTGAACTAAAACTGTTTTTAAGCAAATAATGTGGTAGCTGGTATCATTAAAATTTTTTAATTCCAAATCAATCTTTTAGACTGTCAAGGAAATCTCCTCTCTTCTGCCTGATTACAATGCACCAAAAGATGAATATCCAGTTCCAATGATTGGTTTACTAAGTATTTTTAATTAGGTGAAAAAGTGACTTAATGATCACTTAGTGTTGACCACCAGTCTGCTGTTCAGAAAGGACTGGAATCCGCTTTTGGCCTCCAGCGCTACTGCTACAGAGCTGAAATTGTTTCATTACTAGAAAGCTCTGTTTTCCACACATTCCTGTCATTCCGGTTGACCAACATGCCACACTATTTTATTCAAAGAAGGACTTGTGTGTCTGTTCAGGAACTCCTACCTATCAACGTGAAAAAGGGAACCACAAGAAGCAAAGTTAGGGAAGTTTGGTCAATTTCATCCTGATTTTATATTTATGGAATCTTGTTGGTGATAATAAAGATCAAAGTAGCCATCTCCACGTAGTCTAAGTATTGGAGTAGAGATGTTTCGCTAAGCCCTAGTGGCACCAGCAGTGAAGACACAGCTTTTAGAGGAGTCTCATGGGTCAGCCAGGTTTGGGGTTAGCCCTGAAACAGCTTCCTGGCAGCCATGCAAGTAGGTGTGTACTATATAGAACACTTATTTCAAGCACTGTACCTGGTGGTGCTTGTCTCCCTTTCTGTCCTCTCCCAGGTCTTCAATATTTTGACCATACTTTATTTAACAGGTGGGTTTTTTTCTGCCTCCTCCCCCACATTTTTTCTTTTCTAATTGAAGAAAAACCTTTGTGCCTTTACTGTTTACAGAATGGGATTCTTCTGCTCAATTGACCTTAAAACATTAATTGTTCTGTGTCTGATTTAGTATGCTCACTTACATGCTTGATAACAGCATAAATTCCATGCTCATGAACCCATCTATCTTGAAGTGCTGAAAGGAGCCCAGAATCCATCAGAGGTGGTAGCTACTCCTTGTGAGTCAACTCCAGGATAGTCACAATCATAAAAGTATCTGGTAGTGGATCCAAATTTTCGGCTGGTGTAAAAGCCTTCCAGTGAAGTCAGAAGAATTGCACTCGTGCCACACGATGAGGTCTGTCTCACCATGTCACTTCTTTTTCAGATTAAGATGTCCCAGTTGTGCTGTGATGGGAAATTGCTGCAGTGTTTGTTCGATTCATGGTATAATCTATGTCCTTTGTTAAGAGCACTATGGAGGTGGGGATCTGAATCTTCTTGTAGTTCAGGAGACAAGACTGGGAAGAGAATGCTCTCAATTTTTTTTCCCTGTAAAAGTGGTTTTCTATGCTCATTTAGTAACTCTTCAGTATTTAAGTGTGGGCTGAATGATGTGGAACAAAACATACACATTCAGTGTCTCACTGGTAGAACCACTTAGAAATTCTCCCCCCTCCCTTACCTTAACTATTCTTTTCTCAATAAAGTCAGTCACCAACTTGTTCAACTCAAGACTCTTCTGAAGTCTCTTCCTGTGACGAGGGCTTTTTGATGCCTATTCACTTTTTGGAGGAGAGCAGCTTCACTGTTGTTTCAATGGAAATTATACTTTCAGCTTTCTACTTCTTCTGTGGTGGTTTTGGTGAATACACTACGGTTTTAGCCCAACTAATTCAAAGGGTAAGTCAACAGTGTTCATAGCCTAATCATTCCTTTCTCTCTGTTTTCTAATGTCTGTCTTGCATAGATTGTGATCTTTACATTCTGGGAAAACTTACTTTTTTGTAGCAATGAAAACATTTTGAATACATCACCAATAAATAAGAATTGAAATTATATATGGAGGAGAATAATGACCATAATTTATGGATAAACATCTCAAAGCTGCTTTCAAAAGGCTAAAATAGAAAGACAGGCTATAATAATAAGCTAGGCTGTTTTCTTCTGTCCATGTGTAGAGAAACGTGGACATCAAAAGAATTTTCTTTAATTGAAGTTGTTTTGAAATTAAATCTCTCCAGTGTCAATACTTGTAGAAATGAGGATTGCTTTTCAACCCATTTATACCTCTGGTAATGAAATCTAAGACTTTGCTGCCTGTAGGAGTGCTGGGAGTATAGGAAGGTTTGATTGTCTTTCTTGAGACCATATTATGTTAATTTTTCTGCCTAGACTATGGAAACACAAAAAGCAATAACTCACTTATATGAAGACAAAATTCTTAGGGTTGTTGTCATGGAAACAAAGTGCAAGCAGCTCCTTTTCCTTTAATAAATTTGATAGCCAGGCTAACAAAGATTGAACACACAACTCATACATGCTCTCACAGAATGGTAGTGATAAGGGCAGCAGCAGTTTGTACCCAGACCTCCAAATGTCTGCCCATGAGAGGGGGGAGCTGGGCTTATAATGCTCAGACTGTCCTAGAAGAGTTAAAGTGGCCTTGGGCTGATGTTGCATGCACAGGAGCAGGAGACAAGGACAGTGTTAATTTGTTCAGACAGATGTACACAGGGACATTACTAGACAGGCTGCTCTTCATCTGTATTTTGTGTTGGTTTGATTCAAAGTTCAGCTTCATTAACCTTGGTAGACTTTGCCTCCTGCTCTGAATCAGAGAGACTTCAAGAGATGTTCTGTTCACTGGTACAAATCTTGTTTGTGCTTACAAAGCTGGGTAATAATAGTTGAGGAATCAATGAGACACAAATCCAGGAGCTCCAGAGTGTTGGTTTCTAAAGTATTGCCCTAAAGGGTGCATCAGCAAATACTGAACTTGCTTTTTCTGTAGAGAAAAAGCCAGCAGCTTTTCAACCTTTGTGCACACTTTTGAACTTGCAAAATGGTATTTTAGTTCTAATGATTTATCGTAATTCAGCTTTGTTTTACTATTTAAGTACCTGTTTTATGGGTTTGGCTCCATCGAGGAGGAAGAGTTTGTTAATGTTTCAATCCTGATAGCTGCAAGACAGCAGGGAGCAGAAGGAAGAGAACTTGGAGAAAGACGGGAGGATTAGAAATTATTTTAGTGAACTCTTGGCATTTTGGTACTATTCACCTGTTGGGCCTGAGCCAAAGTGTATTTGAAGCCAATGGAGAGATTCCTGCTTAAGTGTTAGTGGGCTTTAGGGTGACACTTTCCTGTGGTACCATGAAGCCATATGGTTCTTCAGGAGTGTGGAGCTAGTCTGTTCTAAAGGAATATAACATCTGAATAGCCTGAAATAAACTATGGAACATGTGACAAGCCTTCAAATATGGGATCACTTAATGCACAGATACAAAAAATACGAGAACTGAGGTGGCTAAACTAAAAGTATTGTGTGGCATTGTGCAACCTGAAAGTATATTTTGTTCTTTCTTCCAAATGAATTGGCATCTGGTCTTGTGTTACCGTAATGTCCCTTCATTATTCTTTGCACATCATTAAAAGTGAGAAGGGCAGGAGTTCCCCTTGTAAATGCTCAGGCGATTGATTTTGGCTTGCACAGGAATTATACATTTGAGAAGCTTGACAGCAAGTACATTTTGTCAGCGCTGCAAGGTGTAGTTGGTATGTGTAAATGTTGTGGAACAGCAGGCAGTATGATCAAAGTTCATTATCAGAGCAGCTGTAGCAGAGTTTATTTTATTTTGTTAATCTCAGTCACAAGATGTGTTATCAGGGATTCATGCACGTTTTATGTTGGGTGTAATGGCAAGCCTAGGATGATACATAAGCAAAAATTCTCTGTATTTTTCTTGGTGGCTACTATGATATTCACTGGCTTATCTCATAACACAGAACACACCAATGCAAGCCATTACAGCTGCAGAGCTAGCATCACATGTTCAGAGAAGACTATTTAAATTTAAAAACAACTCAAATGCTTAATTCCTAATCCAAATAAGAAAAAAAAGTAGTATCTCAAAAAACTGAATTTGAATTGGAGTTGAATTTGCTTCTGTTACACTTGGGTGAGTAAATATCTGAAGAATCTAAGTTTTAAATGTGCTTAACTGTTGCTCTTTGGTGTCTATATAGCAGGTGGAGTAAATTTCTGCTTATTTCATGCCTTTCCTTCTTAGTTGGTGTGGAGTTTTTAAATAAAATTTTTTTTTAAAAGGCAATAAGGCCACTTTTCTGATTATTGCTCCTGCTTCTTGTTGTTAACCTTGTGATTAGTGATCTGATCTTGTTTGGAGTTAGTGGGAAAGTTTCCCATTGCTCAGGGAGGATGCCTGTATTGGAGGCATCTCTCAGTGTGCTTCAGTTAGGAAAAAGAAAAAAGCTGTCTTTGCTTACTGGGTGAAACTGAGTAATATTAGAGCCAAATGAAACAATCTCCTGCACTACAGAAATTTGAACAGCTGCACATGAAAGGATAAAAATGTTTTGCCAAGTTAATCTCGTATGATTTACTGCCTACACCTAATCTGTTTGGAAGCGGCGATGAATATTCTAATACCTTTTGGAAATTATTGACTGGGATGACAGCAGCTGAGAAAAGCTGTGAGAGCTTTAGGATGGCTGCCTGTGGAACACGCACCTGCCTGCATGCCTGGAGCAGTTGCAGTCAGTCTCTTGGAACAATTAAAATTCATTGTTATTTGTTGCAGCCATAAAAATAATGCTGTCTGCATTCCCAGGAACTTCTGGAGGAGTCAGCAAATATGTGGATGACATCTGCAGCCTGTTAAGCAAATTTACAGTTTGCATTTGGGGTGTTAGCTCTGTCAAGAAAGGTGAGGCCAAAACCCCCAGGGAGACCTACTCCAACCCTGCAGACTGATGTCACAGCTCATCCGTGAACGTGGGTTCTCTCTCAGCTGCCCTGTGTCACTGGGGAGATGCACGCTGCAGCCAGGAGATAGGTAGGGCATTGCACCCGTGGGTGTTTGATCACCTCCACTAACCTCACTGCTCTGATGAAGCTCATAAACCTGATATGGGACACCATGTAAATATGGAGTAGGGACATATGTAAATGTATTATTCATTTTTCCTTAAACTATAATAATTCTGTATCAAAAGTTGCTCAATTTATCTTTTTGTACAATTGTTGAGGCAATCTGCAGTTACACCTGTCTACTAAGTTCAGCACACTGGCTTAGTTAAATGCTGAAGGTGATACCTGTGTACAGTCACTTAATTTGTGTAAAATCCTACTGGTTATATTATTGAAGGCTGTTCTTGCTTATGCTTTTGTGTATCCAAAGAATGATAAAACAAAATGTTGCAGAGAAATGAGCGACCTCTGAAATAGCTGTGTCCAGGAAGTGCTGCAAAACATAGAATGCGTGGTTATATATCGTGTTGAGTTTGCAGCTAATTTTAGTGTTGTGCCACTGTCCATTTAAAAAAAAAATAAGAAATTACCTCTACAACAAAGGCAGAAAGAAGTTAAATACATACAAATGAGCTTGTGTGCTTATGCAGGCACTATTTCTCCTTTCCCATCTCTGGGGCTACGGTGCCTAACAGAAAACTGATAATAGCCTCAGAACTGCAAAAGCCCAGCAACAGCCTGCCCTTCCCTTCCCTCCCAGAAAACTCATGGAAAAGTTCATCCCCAGCAGCTGGAGGAAAGGAGGGAAAATACAGGAGACA
This sequence comes from Pterocles orientalis, assembly GCA_011057875.1. Lineage (NCBI taxonomy): Eukaryota > Metazoa > Chordata > Aves > Pterocliformes > Pteroclidae > Pterocles > Pterocles orientalis. Next base: position 68,977 of record WKFP01013527.1, on the reverse strand, counting down.
AGGGCCCAGTCTGCTGCCCATAGACACAGGGGAATCATAAAAGTTTAGCTCTGAAGTGTTGTGCATCGTGCAGCATTGATACTCCAAAGATGTTTGAATCCAGGGTTTTGAATGCCTGAGCCTGGTGTGAATCCATCTTCAGTCTTGCTGACCTGAATCAGCAGATCTAGGTCTTCAGATCTGACCTAGCAAAATGTGAATGTTACAAAAACCTTTCAAGGAACAGGGTGATTTTTCTTTTTCTTTTGGCTAGATATCTGTGGGATACAGCTTAATGACATTTAAAAATTAATTTTCCTTTTGTATTTATGGTATGTTATAAATGAGTCTTACTCTTCCCAGTAATCACTGAATGCTGTTAACAGTACAGGCTTGTTTGACAATGCTGAAAATGTATGGCATTAATTCCAAATACAGGCAATTTATACATTGCCAGAAGAAAAGAAATATTCTTCCTATTTCCTCTTAGTTTTTATAACTCTAACTGTGAGTGAGCATATTCTACAGAAGATTTCATAAAACTTTGCAAATAGAATCATAGGTTCACAGGAAGGTTCGGGTTGGAAGGGACCTTAAAGATCACCTAGTTCCAACCCCCCTGCCATGGGCAGAGACACCTCCCACTAGCCCAGGTTGCCCAAAGCCTCATTCAGCCTGGCCTTGAACACCTCCAGGGATGGGGCATCCACAGCTTCCCTTGGGCAACCTCAGCCACTGCCTCACCATCTTCACAGTAAAAAGTTTCTTCCTAATATCTAGTCTAAACCTACCCTCCCTGATCAAGAGTCCCTCCCCGTCTCTCCTGTAGCCCCCTTGAAGTACTGGCAGGCTGCTGTAATGTCTCCCTGAAGCAATTTTTGTAACTTTAATTTTTTAACTGGGACTTAATTTTAATTGAGGTTTTCAGCAAGGGGACTTGTAACAGTGAAAAGTGATAGATTCTCTTAAATGCAGCTGTTGATAGTATATACCAGAGGAAAAGAAATAAATTACTCAACATACCATACTGAGATGTAAATAAGCTGTTTTAGTCCAGGAGAGAAACTGAGGTGTCGCTGTGGATCACTCAGTGTGCAGCTGCAATCAAAATGCAAGTGCAAGTCTCTCATGCATGAGAAATCTTACAAACAATGATCTAGGTGGGAAGCTGGTACAGAGCTCAGCCAAGCCCTCCTGCCCAGTCCCGTGGACAGCGAGCTGCAGTTGTCTTCCCCTCTCTGAATTTGTTGTAGAACTGGGGAAGTTTGGAGAGGGAACAGTTTTATAAAGAGACATTTTAAAATCTAATTCCTTTATGGTAATTGATAACTGATTTTTTGTTGGTTTTTTTTTTTAATTTTATTCAACCATTTGTTTGTCCTTTTAACTTTTAGTATTGTGGACACCTTTTTCCAGGTGTTCACAAAATTCTAACATGGTAAAAGGAGTTCGTTCTCACCTACGTTGCAGGACTCATTGTTATGGGTGTTAACTGGAATCCAAAAATTCAGAGTGGGACTGGACGTCTACATAAGTAACAGGACTATTTAATCTACCTAAGTCTTTGGAAAAAATAAAAAACCCATGTGTTCCAGAGTTCAAGCTCATTTTTACCTAATGAGAGTTGGGAACTGACCTGTTGTAGGCCTGATTATCTGTTTCTAAATCCTCCCCAGAGCATCAGGTAGAGCTCAGCCCTAGGAGCACCCTGTCTGACACAGTGTGGTACAGGACCCAGTCAGGAATTGATCAGGAATCATTTGTCTGGCATTCTGTAAAGGGCTTTGGCGAAAAGGGAAGAGATGTTTCCTAAAAATGTGATCGCATAGGTCCCTAGGTATCTGAGCTTGGTTCTTTGTTGTGCTGGGCTTTTCTTGTGTTAATATGGGAAAGTCACTTGGATTTACTTCCAGTAGTGCGTGTTGAGCTCTAAGGTTTGGATTAAATCATGAAACTTTTAACTATTATACTTGAGTTACCTAGTATGCTAATGCAATGGTTTGTCTATATTGATTCCAGGAGTAACAGAGAGCAATTAAGCTCCTGAATTAGCCACCTCAGTTAATTGCCAAAGGTAATTGAAAAGATGGATTAGGGTCTAATGTAATATAAAAAGAGAAAGACTGCAGATTGAGCTAAATCAATTGAGCTGAGATCAATGTGTCCTCTGGCTTGTGGTGGGAGGGACAAAACAGTAACGTGAGCTTGCTTTGTTTCTGTGCCTGGCTCTCCCAGAAAGAGTATCTGGTAAACTCAATGCTTTTTATTTTTCAGGGGGAAGCTAACAATAGAGAGCAAAGCAGACCTGGTATAATTTTCCCTTTGTTCTGTCTTTTCACAAATCATATTTTAGTGTTTATGTAATCTGGAAGTTCAAGACAAAAATAAAATGCTTTGTCAGCCATGACTTATTAGTCAAATAGTCATCAAATCTCATTTACTTTGACCAGGACAGGAAGGTAGGTACTTCAGCTCTCCTGCATTAGACAGTTCTCTGTAAACATGGAATGTCCCTTAAATTGTAGCCTTTTATGGGTTTTAATACTGGCATTTGCACTGTCAGTCTGAAGTGTCAGAATTCGAGCTGGGAGAATCCAGCTTTGGATATCAGCTCTGACATGGTAACTATAACTGGACGTAGCGCTCGCCCTCCATTTCTCTAGTCGTTTTTGAAATGTTGTGGCATCAGTTACAGTTGTCAGCTGGACTAATTTGGGGTCTTTCCTGCTAAATCCCATTAAATCACGATCTACGTCCTGGCTTGCATTTGCTTCAGATCTGTCTGTTTACACGGTAGTTAAAAGTATCTGATGAAAGAAAAAAAAAAAAAAGAAACGTTTCCATTTCACAGAGAGTCATATTGTGGCTATGGAAATACTCTGTTTGATTTGAGACTGGGAACTGAATTCAGGAAGTAGGAATTGCTGTATAGTTAATGATGGATTTTTGTGTTCATAAACATAATCCATTACAGGCACATAATTCATAAACATATGAAAGGGAAGAGGATTTTTTTTTCACCCCATCTTGTGAAGACTGTTAGAGAGCTGTGTATTTTTCAACCAGCAATGAGACAAAAGATCTTTTGGAGATTTCTGGATGGGTGTGGGAAAGGGTGAGGGTCTGTCAGGGCAAGGAGAGACAAATTGGTGCCCCTGCTCAGCCTGGTTTTCACCCCAGACTGGCAGCCTCAGCTTTCCTGGGCTTTCACAGAGCAGCATTGAACGGGGTACTGGTGACAGGATCTGTATCGTTATTTTGTATACATTTGGGAAAAAAAGAAGAAAGTGTTGGGAAGCTTTTGCTTGGGTCAGTGTTCTTGAGAAAGATGTCTTCTGTTGCAAAATTTCTGGTTTGTCTGCTCCTCCGCTTCAGGTAAAACATTTTGGGGCTGGTGGAAAAAGTCGTGGCTTTTCCTGCCATGCCAGGAAAAGGAAACCTGGCTTCTGGCCAGGCTGGATGAGGCTTTGAGCAACCTGGTCTAGTGGAGGGTGTCCCTGCCCATGGCAGGGGGGTTGGAACTTTATGATCTTTAAGGTCCCTTCCAACCCAAACTATTCTATGATTCTGTGATTCTGATAGCTCTGCCTCTGACCTGTGTGAGTGGGAAACTTTTTAACCTGTTTGCGGGGCAGGCCCCATGTCTGCAGATGGTTTGTTGGTTCCTGCCTTGTTTCTGCGGGGCCCAGGCTGTGAGGGGACATGCAGAAGTGCCCACTGTCTCTGTGAAGAGTTGTACTACAGGATTGTATTTTAAGACACTGTACAGATCAGAGTAGTTCACCAAAAACCTAAAAGACATTAAAACGATAAAAATAATACAGTGCATTCTCTGAGTCAACAGAGAGTTGTATTCATTTGCCAGGTAGCTTTGGGGATGGCTGTTAGGTTGTTCTTCCTTTAACAAGTCTTGAGTTGGCACTTGAGGTTGTTTTAAGTCTCATGAAATGGACGCCACTATTTAGAAAGTACACTGTTAGCAGTAAGATTTGCTGTGCAGAGTAACTTCTCGTCTGGCCTGTCCTGCATGCTCACACCAAGATCTCCAGCTGCTCCAGAAGTCATGTGGGGCTGATCTACATCACTCTCAGGTGTTATCTCCCCCTCTACTCTGTTCTTCTGAGACCCCACCTGCAGTGCTGCCTCCAGCTCTGGAGTCCTCAGCACAGGACAGACATGGACCTGTCACAGCAAGTCCAGAGGAGGCCACAAAGATGGTCAGAGGGCTGCAGCACCCCCGTACGAGGACAGGCTGAGAGAGTTGGGGTTGTTCAACCTGGAGAAGAGAAGGCTCCAGGGAGACCTTATAGCAGCCTGCCAGTGCTGAAAGGGGGCTACAGGAAAAATGGGGAAGGACTCTTGATCAGTGAGATTTAGATTAGATATTAGGAATAAATTTTTTCCTGTGAGGTTGGTGAGACACTGGAACAGGTTGCCCAGAGCAGTTGACGTGCTAGACTGATATGCTCTTAAAAATAAGGTCATCACAATGTGTCATGGCTTGGGCACTCCAGAGCACAGTAATATTTAAAAATTTAGCTCAGTTTGTTTTAGCCTATACTCAGAATCTTAAAGGACAGAGGTTGCTTAAAAGGGCCAAATGATACTTAGCAAAGATGCCTTTCACACCTTGGTCTGTTTCCCACAAGTAATCGGTTTGCCACAGGGAAACACTGAGAAGTGGTTCTATGGCTAGGGATCATGAGCTTATTCTGTTTCATTTTTAGTGTTTCCATTTTCCTGTGTTCATGTGTACATAATTGATGTTTTAGCACTTTGCACTGCCTGCATGTATTTATCTCTTTGTTAATAAGACAAGTACTCCTAGACTTATAAAAAACAGTGACATGAGCTAAATTGAGGTGTCCTGACTAAAGACCTTAAGTAAATAAACAGACTTTAATACGGATAAGTAGTGCTAACTGTAATTACCTGGTGCTGTGTGCCATGGAACTGGAACAAAAGTCCAAACAAGCTGATTTCAGTATTTAATAGGTCTGCATCCCATTCATTAGACTGACATATGACTAGTCATTAGTAACAGTTTGTTTCAGAAGCTATGGTGGATAAAGGTTGATTAAAAATTAATGAGGCCCAGGCCCATTGCTTTGCCATAGTGTCAGGCTTGAACTCATTGTTCAAGTCTGTGGAGCTAAAATAAGAGCAGACTTTACCCTCTTGGGTTTTCTATTTTATATGATTTATATATTTGTGCTCGCTGCATGGAGAACTTGTGAATACCCTGACTTACTGTAGATATCACCAATAAATTACGCTGTTAAATAAGTTGTTAACAAAACAGATTGCCATGTCATACTGATGTTTCTGCAATGCTTTTTTAGAAAATATATTTTGCTGATAATCCGGTAAACATGGGACTTCATTAACTGGAGCTCTCGTTGCCGTCAATTCCCTGGGAAGTCAGTGGCATTTGATTGGCACCTAATATGCCAATCAGTCATGACTTGCGTTGTCTGCCCTCTTGCCAGCATCAGTGCTCACATTTTTTTTTTTTATGAGCATGGCTCCACTATGAGAAGACCAATCTGTTTAAGCAAGAGCATGTGGGTAATTTCACTGGAAGCAGTAACTGGAAGACCGAATGTAAATACTGTCAGTGGAGGTCAGGATTATTTCTGTCACTGGGTGGCTGAGGCCATTTAGTGGAGCTAGAAACTGAGTTCTGAATTTCTTAGATATTTGTTTATACTTGCAAAGATTGAGTTAATTTTAAATTGATGGTTTTCCCTGGTGCAAAGAGGTGCCTATTTACATGGGGAGAGAAGAGGTTAGAAGGGAAAGTTCTTAAGTAGAAACAGAAGAAACTCAAACAAAAAAATGTAGTCCATAAAATCAGTATGAAAATCTGCTTAACAAATGAGAAGAGGGGAAGATACGAGCTGCTGAATAGTAGTCAAGACCCACAATTACATTTTAGTTGCAAAAAGTCTTCTGCATAGCTATACTCATTCCTCTGTTGTCTAACAGTCAAGGAGTATTGCAGGGCCCAGGCTGACAGCGAGGTTGGGAAACCTTTCATATATTTTAAGATGAACGACAGCTGAACTTAAGCATTCCCAATGGAGGCTGTTCTAGGAGCTGTGTTCCATACAGTAAAGTGAAATGACTGTAGTAGCTGCTTCTGGCACGAGCAGTGACAAACTTCTGAACTCCAAGAACCTGAACGTGGTTTAGGAAAAAGTCTAAGAAATTTTGTGCCAATTTCAGTGTACTCTGTTATTGTGGAGTACTAAGTCTTCCATGGTTGTTGTGCTTCTTATGAAGCTTTCTTGCTACTTTAGTAATTGTAGGGCAAGCTGTAAATGAGCAACAGCATGCAATCTTTCATGACCCTGATTCTAAAATATTTTAACATCAACAAGAATCAAATGTAATTAAATTATATGGAGCTGTGTTTGTGAGAAGAGGTGGGGGCAGAATTGCTTGTTAAATTCCTAATTCCCAAATTATTTGAGTTACTTGGCTTTCTCTGGAGGACTTTACGCGATTATGAAGCAGTGGCTTAAGCTATACTGTGGATACCCTTCCTGCTCCACTGCTCCAGGAGTATGGTACGCCTTCACCAGCCTTCTTGCTGGAGATGTTGACCCCACACTTGCAGCAGCCTTTTTTGGCACTTTGCTATGGAGTGAAAGGACTGTTAGAGTTCATTTGCTGCTTTTCCCTTCCTTGTAGCTGGAACAGAAAGACTGTAGCTAGCCCTGTCCCACGTCTCTTGAGGGGGAATGGTGGAGGAAGGCAGAGGCATGGAAAGAGTGGGTTAGTGTGGCAGAATGTGGGGCACAAAACTAATGTGACAATGCCAGTGCAAGTCATGATACTCTCCTAGTACTGTCTTTTCTTCATCCTTGCAAGCTTTAGCAAAATATAATCATTTTCCACCTTTTTTGCCAAGTGAATGATACTGAGCACAAAATACCAGTCTGCTGCTGTTCACTTCTGAGGACAGCACAGGATGCTCTTAAGTTCCGTAAAGCTTTAAAAATTATGTACCTGTGTGCCCATCTCCTGAGCTGTCAGCAGCCATGGTGTGTCACCGTGTTTCAGGGGGTTCATTGTGCTGTCAGGGTCATGCTTCAATTTGGCCCAGCAGTCTTGTTGTGGTCTTGTGAGGTCTGGGGATCTGTGTACACCTCATCGGATCGGCCAGACCTCGAAGACAAAAGGTACTAAGTATTTTATTAACAAATATTAACTCATTCAAATAGCAATCTGCACTTCTTAGTAATTTAACAGACTCCACTAAAAATCTTTGTTGCTTATCATTATATCTTCAGTATGTTTAACTTCAGTTTAAATGTTCTGTGGAACAGCTGAACTTAAACCGGAAGATAGTCAGAGAAATCTGTAGTGACCATATGGTGTTATAAAATTACAAAAATGTGAGAGAGGCTTAAGCCAATTCCAATTGCCAAGCTTGCTACTTGCTTCTAATAAACACTGAACTATCTGGCATCTGCTATCCCTCAGGTAATACCATCAAGAGTGGAAGTAAATGTTTCCTTTTAATTGCATTGTTTATGTCTTAGAGGGTCCAGGGAGATCATGCAATGTTTATCCAGATTTTCCATGCATAGTGAATCTGCCATTTCAGGGAGAACTTTGATATTCTCTCCAATTTTCTCTTAAATTAGGCTGGAGTTTCATCTTCTGTATATATTCAAAAGTCAATATCGTAGCAGTTACTTTCAGTGTGTTTTTTGATAGGATTGTTTCTTTTATTTTCACTGTTAATTTGTATTTTGGCAAGAAAAACCTGGGTCAGTGCTTCCAAGGAAACCCTCAGATGAAAAGTGCAGAATGCTGCAGATTTAGGGCTCCTTGGATCGGAGAAGGATTTGGGGATGGTGTTTTATCATTAAAGGAATTTAGTAGAGCAACAGTTGAGGGGATTTCTGTGGAAAATTTCTACTGAATGTAATTGCCCCCCAAAACCAGCAGGAAACTATTAAAAAATTGAGAATATTCTTTATGCAATGACTAGGATTTTTTATACACGAAAAGTCTCTACCAAATTGAACAGGCAATGGTGCCTTTAATCATTGGTCATTCTTCCATCAATAACAAATTTTGTTTTAACTCTAGTTATAAATGTGATTTGGCTTTGCTAATTCCTGTTGGGCTTTATTTGGGAGAAGGAGCAGCACCTGAACAGCTTTGCATTGTTCTGTATTCTGCTGAGAAGGTAATGGCTGTGTGGAGCCTTTCCACTGCCACATCTAGATCACTGGGTGCCACGGAGTGGATCTGACCGGATGTTGCACCTAAAAAGCACCAACAGAAAGGATGAGAAATAGATGTCATTTCAGAGTAGCGGTGAGTTAAGTATTTTTATCTGGACTGGATATGATATTACGATATATTGTATCGCTATCTGTTACTAGCATAACTGATAGTACATATGGATTTGTCTCTGACCAACACAGCTGTTGAGTGTCGGTTGGTAATTATGGTATTAATGTATTCTTAGTCTACACAAAAATGGCATTGGATTTTTAGGCCTGAATGTTATGCTGACTACAGGCAGAGCCACTGGCTTCCTAAAAAATGGTGGGCCACAATCTACCTGGTGTACCAATAAAAATTATGCAAACAGACACATTCTGCTAATGTTAAAGCTCTTTTTAACATAAACTCTACTTTTCAATTATTTCTTTTACTGTTGCCCCATCTTCAGGAGCCACTGACTTGAAAGTGCATAAGCTGAAATGTCAGACTGTGGAAGGGAATTTTGTACCCTTAGACCAGCTCCTGAACTCTCATGTTTGTGTAGGAGATAATTAGGATCAATTGTGCTTGTCTTTCTTGGAATGGTCTTTCTGTGAATAGAGGGCAATCTTGTCAACAGGATATTTCCTAGCGATGATCCTGCACAGAAATGAACTGTTGCCTTTAACAGTGTTAGGAAACATCTGGGATGTGCTCCCAATTGAATTGGAAACTGACCCAGGAGCACAAGGAATTATGTGGCATAAAGAAGGGTTTGTTGTGTCACTGGTGAAATCCTCTGATTCTTGCATGAAGGCTGGGATTTGGTTCAGCTAAACTGAATGGCTGCAGGAGCCACCGCTGGAACGTGTGCAGAAAAAACAACTACGCAAAAGTGGAAACCTGTCAGTTTGACAAATAGTGCTGTACAGCTCATGTCACCCAGTAGCAGTAATTCCCATGGTGAGGTGCATGTCTGATTGGCAAGTCCTTGAGATAATTTCCCCTCCTTGCTGAGGCTCTGTCTGCGGGCACTGGCATGAGCTGTCACAACCTCTTCCTGGGACTCTTCTTCTGAGCACTGGACACATTCTTGCTTGATGCAAATTGTCAAATTCCATTAATATCTCCTTGAAATTTCCTGTTCATCTACAGTGTGTGAGAAGGTGTTAAGAAATGCCAGTTCTATGAGGTACAGTTTTTAAGATCTGAAGCACAGAATGGTAGATCAAGAGAAAGTAATGTATGGCATTAGAAATATTTAAACTGTAATACTGAAGAGCACAGTGACATTTGACAGGGAGAAATGCCACATTGTAATGTCCACTGTTCTTGAGATAGCTTTTCATCAGGGAAAGAAGTATGTTCATGTACAAGACAGGATTGCTAACCTATTTATTTGTTTGGATGTAATTATCAGAGATGTTGTCCATATTTGTCATGTGTATACATGAAAAATGAAAGATTTGGCTGAGCCTGAAGCGCAGGGCTTTTTTGTGTCCTGAAGCCATGGAAAGTAAGGAGCCCTCTGCTTCAATGGGTGGCTGAATAAAGGTGTAAACTGTCTCTAAAGACTAACCTGTATTTCTGCAATGCTGAAAAGAGAGGTGCTCTGCCTCCAAGGGTGATGAGATTTTATAACAGGGCAATCTTACTGGCATTCATTCCCTGCCAAAAATTATTCCAGCGTCAACTTGCCTGGCTTAGCATGCTGAGCCCCCAGACAGGAACAGACTGATACACCACTTGCCTGGGATGGGGAGAAGGGGGCCGTTGGGAGTATGTTCTGTCATCTCCCCCCTCCCTAAGAATCACACGCTAATAAGGGAAACTACTGGTGCACATTGAGGGCTTTGCTATGACAGTTGTGCGGGGCTTGCTGCCTGATTGCACTTGCAGTACGGACGGCTCAGTGCCGAGAGAACAGGGTAGGAGAGTCTCTCACTTAAAACAGGCTCCTGAGTGAACTTCTGAAATTCCCTTAAAACAAGGGCTAAGGCCAGAACAAGATAGGGCCAGATAGGACAGGGTAAGTAGGAAAGTGGCACTAGTTAAAGGCTACTTGGGAAGGTATCCAGTGAGCCCATAAGCTTGGGGCAAATGGGAGTTGTTAGCTTTAAGGGACAACTTCTAGCTATTTGAACCCGGTCTTTGTTGGTGCTGACAGCACCTGGCAGATGTGTTCATCTTTTTCTGTGCAAGTAATTAGGTTTCTATCTCTTTATTACCACCTTTTGTGCCAAACTGCAAGGACTTCAGAAAAGTGATGGCAGACTTAATATGTGAACTGGAAAAGAAAGATAATAAAGATCACATATTGTTGGGGGGTTGTGTGTGATGATTCAGTCATACATAATTCATTGTGCCAGTACCAGTGATATAGAAAAAGATTCATAATTTCTTTGAGCCTGTAAATATCCAAACATTACACTCCAAAACTAATTAAAAGTGATCAACATCAAACATATCCTGTAGCACATCTTACTTAATCTGAAGATGTAGAGCTGCCAGTTTTTCCAAGCTTGCATTTCAGCTTAGAAACAAAAAGATTTTAAGAAATGTTTCATATACAGGTGCTGTGGATCATGGAGGAGGCAAGTTGGTTAATGTGTTCTTATCTTATTTGTGTTGTGGCAAAGGAATTGCACAATAAAGCTCTATATACTAATATAGAGAGTTTTTCAGATGCTGAAAGATTAAAGAATCTGTTAAGTCACTCCTGAATAGCTCAGTGTCTGGAGCTTTTTAACAGCAGGTGATGTGTCAGCCTGGGTTATATTGACTCATTTCTACGGCAATAACATGGCTGTGGAGGTGCATATTCTGGCATGTCTTGAATCAGCACCCCGAGGGAGCTGCACTGCTGGGTGAAGCCTGTAGATTCCCCCCACCCCGGCCTAGCGTGGGGGTAGGAGAGTGGCCACCACCCTCAACACCAAATGTGGGGCTGAAAAGTCTCCAAGGTATCAGTGGTTTTCCAAAATATTTTAAAGGCAATGGTTTTAACTGAAAATCAATGTTACTTTCATAAATATAACAATGTTGTTCTTCTTTAGAGGGGTTAACTTCCTACCCAAAGAGCCTGGGGATGTTGGCAGCCAGCACACACCTATCACTGTGCTGCAAATTAAATTATTTCTGTTTCTTGATTAAAGGAGGAATGAGGCCAATTTTTGAAGAGAATTAAAGGGTTGCCTTGGTGTGACACAGGCACTAAAGGCAGCTGGAGTTTGTTAAAAATGAAACTGAGATACTTGTTTTAGGAAGTTGTTTGTATTTTACAGAATTAGATTCAACAAGGGGTTTTCATCTTTTTTCCCCCATAGATTATTAGTCTTGCTTCTTCTTTTGTCTTTTTTTGCAACTGAACACAGTAAATGAGAACCAATTGAAAGAGTGACAAAGTAGAAAATGTAACTCTAGTTCTGATATATTTTCCCTTTGATTTTTGAAAGTTAAAGTTGGAAAATGAATGGTTTTTCAGGAGGTGGTGTATTTGGAACTGTAGACATCCTTCCTTTACTGTTCAAAATAAGAGATGGGTTAAAGAAAAGAGATTGGACAAAAAAAGGGTTAAAGTTTAAATAAAATTTAAATTTTTGTTTAGGACTGATTTTAAAAACCATGAAAAACCTGTGACATTCCTGCTGAATTCATTGGGCCCAGATTTCATCCTGTGTGTTTTTCTCCCGGTCTGATTCAGCTGCAGGTGACTAGCACAGATGGGAGAGCCTTGATGTAGGTGCGTAGCCTGTGATAGTTTTCAGTGATTTCTCTCCTTAAGATGAAGTTTGAAATGGACTTGGGCAGTACATTCATGGTGTCTTTTTTGATGGCTGCAACGTTGCTCAGATCAGGTGTCTCTCTTCATCAAGTGCCACTTTCTGAAATCAAGCACTAGGGGAGACTGTTGTACTCTCCTCTGCTTTTACAGGCAGACAGTACTCAGGGGAGCAACTAATAGGGGTCTGAAATAATCTTATACTTCTAATTAGTGTAAATTGAATAATTTAAAGAATAAAATAAGAGCAAAACAATAACAAATGCAGCACCTTCTGGTAGCTTTGTGATGGCAAAATGGAGCATTGGAGAATCTTAAGCTTGTTCTAACAATCCCTCCCCTGCCACCCCAAACTGTGGGAGGGGTATTTGTTCATCTGGAACAGACAATGTATATCTTTTAAATACCTATCTCAGATTTTATAAATAATAGTTAGACCCAGTCGTGTACTGGAGATGTAGTGTTTGTTTGTTTAATTAGGAAGCTGAGCCGAGCTGAATCCTGTGGCAGATGTTGCCATGTGTAATGTAATAAATAAAAGCCTTTATGGGACCCAGCAGGCAGCAGAGCTTTCAGTTAGCAGATGGCAAAATATTAAACTGGCAGTGCAATAACTTAGCTGACTGTGTCAGCTGGACCATACCCAGGTTTAGCACAAGCATGAATCAATTTCATACAGGAGGTGTCAACCAGCCCTGTGTTTCTGCAATGGATGTTTATCCTATTTTTAATACAATATGCGGTAAAAGAAGGCTTTTTATCCTGCAAGATGTTGTTGCCATAAAAGTCAGTCTAGGCTTAACATGATCTCTGCTGTGCAAGACTACAAAAGATCTTTTACAACAGAAGAACAGCTATTAAACAGAACAGATATGCTACTCAATCTAAACAAAGTGGTGGTACAGCGACTGGAGATGGCAAACCTGCTACAAGTAACCTCTGTGGAACTTAGCAGGTGAGAGTGCCTTTTCCCTCCAAGTTGTTGCACTGGGCACTTGGCATCAGCTGTCCGCCACAACCCTTGAGTGGGTGTGTGAGAGGGCCAATGTAGAGATGTTCCTGCCTAACTAGAGACAACCTGTCCGTTGGTTCCACAGATCCCAAGTTCTGCAGGCTAAAAGGACCAAAGGGGAGACTGTTGTATTCTCCTCTCCAGGCTAAAAGGCCTTCTGCAATTCATTGCCATGTGGACCCGTTGTGCTTTTCACCCTAATTTACCTACTGCTTGTCCTTTAGGTGCCTGTGTAAATGTACATGCATATGCAAGTATATAACTTCAGGCATTATTTCATTGCCCCGTGCTGGGAGCTCTGTCTCCTGAGGTTCCCTGCACTGCAGAGCAGCTTCTCCAGATGTCAACCTGGGAACACCTTCAGCTTGCAGTTTCCCCCAGTCCCATCTCTCTCTAGACCCTTAGGTGATATACCTCCCAACCTACATCTGAAAGAAAAGTCCAAGTTCAGACAGTGTTAACTTCTGTCCCTATCTCCTCATCAACTCTCTTCCTTCAAAGAATTCTGATAAGACTTTTTCCCCAGGGCCAACTCCGGCTCCAGTTTAAGACAGATGTTATAATGTTTTAGTCCATATTAAATGCAATTGTCAGATCAGCAGGTGTTCATGACAGGCTAAATTGCAAAGCAACTGGGAAGGCAAAATTCTTTGTACAACCTTCAGAATCCAGCATAAAGCTGTTAATCACCCACTTACTACATGGCTTGAATCTGCATACGGTGAATTTAATACACCTTTGTCTAAAAAAAAAAAAGTCAGGGTTTTCAATGGATAGCTGCTTGCTTTATTTTTAGAGAATGTCATAAGGAGAGTGAATATGGGCCTTTCGGCTGTTTTATTTTGTTCTTCAGTCTCTTGATGTGTCTCTTTTGTTGGTAGGCAGCTCACACCAACTTCTGAGCGAAGTGGAACATTAGAAAGGTTTTAAACTTAATTTGAAAAAGCAAACAAGTTGTTAACAATATCTTGAAAATACAGCCCAGGTGAAGTGCAGCTTGTGAAATAGCAAATTGTTTAAGCAAAGCAATGTATTTGTTTGCTATTTTGGTTCTATTCATTTAACTGGAAGAAATGTACTAAAACTTCCATGCCTCTCGGTGATAAAGCTTACTGGCTTTTTAAAATACATACTGCTTCTTGAGAAAACAATTGACGTGATTTACTGCAAGTTTTTTTTTCCTAACAACTCTGGGAAGCTGGGATTGGGTTGAGGTAGGATGCTGGTATCCTTCAAGCACTATTACTGTTCTACAGTCAATCTCTGCTTCGGCTGTGTTGCATCAAAACCCCACAGGAACAACACCAGTAACCCGTTCCCTTAGAAAACACTTTCTGAGACTGTGGGGATCCAGGAATGTTTTGTGCCATTTAAAGTACCTAGAAGGCATAATAGTAAACACATTTTATTTTCTCCCGTGCATAATGAAGGCTCAAAGCTCTGAGTACAGTTGAACAAGGTGGGGTAGGAGGGCAAGGTGGCTTTGCACTGGTTTGGTTTCCCTGCATTATGAGATGACCAGGATTGTTCCCACTCCTGCAGTGCAAAGGCTACTCTAGCAGCTGATAGTCTAAAAATACTGTATAACTTCTGAAAAAGACTTTCTAACAATACCACACATTGTGCCAGTGGTCTTTAAAAATCAGTAGCTATTTCTTGCCAAGAGAAAGCAGTGAGGCTTTGCTATGGGAGAATCCTGTGGGAGATGATGGCCGTCTCAAGTGTAAAGCAAATGGCAGTGCACAAAATGTTCACTTCTTATCTTTGCCTTCTTACTCAAAAAAGTGGGATTACAATAGTTGCCAGTATTTTTAGGTATTGAGATATTGGTGTTAAGTTAGGAAGAATCTTGTATCTGGATGGTCTAGTTGGTCACTGAATCCACATGTCCACTAGAAGTGTCTGCTGGACTTCAGCTCCATAGAGTTCTTCAAGAAGCACATACCTTGGCAAAAAAGGATGATCACAAAGAGATTACCCACAAATAATTTTATTTCCGGATGTAAGAATACAGTTGTGTTGAGATATCAAGCAGGTGCAAAATTCTTGAAGGTGTATATATATGTACTAGGAGCACCACATCAAATCAAAGGCATCTAGAATGAGCATCATATTCAGAAATAATGCAATTAAACGTAGACACTTCGAGTGTTAGAGTACTTAAGAATCAATTTCATTGCCGTGCTTGTACTGCAAGTCTGGAAAGCAATCAACTTTTTATTGTTCACTTAAGATCTGCCCACACTCCTCTGAATAAAATTTATTCTGATATAGCCAGATGAGAAAGCATCGTGTTATTAGAACACCTGACAATATGTTTTGAAAGCATGTGCATCCACTGTTGAGTGTGCACCTGTACTGCGCTCTTTGTTCTTTCTTATCGGGTAGCTCTTTGGGAATCAGTACCTGCTCGTTGAGGTTAAAATAGTCCTAAGGCTGCTCTAAGCTCTGCAAGGATTAGTACAAAGTTATGCTCACAGTCAGGGATCTGTAAGCTGTGTCCATATGCTGCACCAGCACTGGAAGATGAAGGTTTAAAATCAGGCAGTGCTGAATTATGTGTTATATTCTACTTTTCCTGAAACCAGCCTAGACAGAGTGGATGGAACTTCAGTATTTGCTAACCACTAGTGTAAACCTACTCCCACCAAATACTGAAAGTCCTCAATTTCAGACAAAACAGCTGAGATGTGGAAAGTCTCACCCTAAAATTCAGCTGTTGAGTCCCGACACTTAAAAGTATCTTATCAGTGCTAAATGGATTTATTAAATTAAGCCTGAATGCTTGCTGAGGAACTCTTTCAAACAGCAAATTTTAAGTTCTTTTAGGTTTACATAGTCGATGTTAAATTCTGATCAGTACAGTGCCCTAGTGATGGTTAACATTGATCCTTTATCTCCCAAGGACTGTTGAAATTATGTACTTTGCAAGAATTTACAACAGATGATGTGTCAAGACAGTAATTTAAACCATGAATCTGCACTTGCTTAAATATGAATTTTTAGGGAGGAAAAATGGATAAAATGCTAGTGGCAGACAAGCAGAATATCTGGATAAGTGCATCAATTTTTGTTGCTGACAGATCTTATGCTTGTAATAAAACTGAAGTGCTGAGGTCAGCGTAAGAGTGAAACCACACTTATTTCCACCAACATATTTATGTGATGGTAATAGTACCTATTAGCAGGGTTGACACAGCTATCTGCCAAATAGAAAAATGAGTTTTCCTGCATCACACGATGAGTAAAGTTGAGGGAATAATAAATCATAAAATTAGTTAAGACATCATTTATCTTTCACGGTTTTCCTACATTGCAGCTTAGAGTCGTTCAAGGCTTGAATTCATTTATTGCATTTTATTGTTATGAAAACATGTCAAAACTGGTAGCCGGCTGTGGGAAGTTAGATGAGCAGAGGCAGCAATGTGTGTTGTTAATTAAACAGGCATTCTTTACATGATGCCTTAAAAAAAAAAAAAAAAAAAGGCAGAATGATTTCTTCCCTGAAAGCCAACCAAAGTGGGATTAATTTTTAGAAAGTATCTTGATTGAACCTGGTGGGACTGCAGGGGAAAGGGATGGTGCATAGAGTACACAGAAAACTTCAGACATGTTTCTATCCTTAAAAAGATTACTAAATGTATATTTGAATGGCTTTAGAGAGTATTCACATGAAGTTTACATTGGCAGCTTGAGTATTTTTTCGGAAGTGTTAAGCAGTCGCTCCATCTGAAGCCCACGAGCAGAGTCTGGGCAGGAGATGGAGGGTTTCTGTGGTGCCTGAATGTGCTCAGCAGTGCCAGGAATCTGGAGCAGGTTCATTAAGTGGGCACAATGCCCTTCTGAGACACCTGCTAGCATGGATGGAGAGGGAGGGAAGAAGCTGCTGGAAGAAAAGACATACCCAAAGTGTCTGTATTGTACGCTAATACTTCTGTAAAGGTCCTGCCAGATTTTTATGAGAATTATTGGGGGACTGGGAATCCTTATCAGAAGATGAAGGGTGGTATAGACTGTTTTTGGAACATTCAAAGTGTAATTTGTTGGCAAAATGAACATGCTTTTAGCTTAACCTTTTTTTTAGCAGTATTCAGAGCAGAGGCACAGAATGTTTATCAGGTAGAGGTTTTTTGTTCTTGTCCTGCTGAACATGCCTTGTTATTTAGTTTCCCACAAGAATTTCAGCATCACCAGCAAGCAGCATATCAGTTGTATAATACCACTGACTTCCCATCTGTCCTAGGAGCTGAACTGCTCACAGATCGCTACTAGTGCAGTGCTATATAATGAGTTGAGTTTCCGGAGTGACGAAACTATTTTGTTTCTTTGAAATGCAGGTCAGGTAGCCTGTGGCACCAAGCACAGAATCACTGATGTGGTCAGAATGCTCCCATGGTCACGTGCAGATTAATTTACACACACAAAAACACAAGGAGTATGTCCTGCATTTGCAGGAATGAAAAAGGAAGGATGTGTTTTTGCTTTTTAAATGTCTTGATATTTTCTTTGGCTCCTGAAAAAGGAGGTACTTAAGCATGGATTTGAAAAGGGACTTGGCACTTCTGTGACTGAGGCAAGGAATGTCAGCTGTAGGTCATATGGACTTTGTTCTAGGTTGTTATTATTCTGTGCTATTCTTTCACACCTCCATTCCCATATAAAGCTGCTTTTCACATGCAGCAAATGCATGCTTTCACAGAGTATGCTCCTAATGCAAAAGAAGCCGGTCTTTTCTTTGGAGACTAAAAGCCTGAGCAGGGATAGCTCCGGGTTTGCTGTGACTGTGGCTGACTGAACTGTACATCTGCTCATTACTAGCAGATATGCTTTTGAGTACTTGTGGGCAGTGCTGCTGTCCCCTGACAGCTCCAGGAAGAAGCCCTGCTACTATTGCTTTCTAACTGCCTGTAGAAATGGGTATATACCTTATAGACCTCATGTAAGGGCAGGGCTGGTTGGAAGCTGCTTGAAAATGCCAATTGGTTGAAGTCGCAACAGCTTGTCTGTGTGAATGAAAACTTCAACAGAGAGGTTTTAAGGTCCAGGGTGAAGCTAACTATGGGTGGGAAAAGTAGTTCAACATAGTTACCAGCCTGGGAGTGGGCACTCTTCTGGCACAAGGATGGCACAGGTCTTCCTGCCATGAGCTAGGCAGAGCAGAGATTTGCTGGGCCAGGACTGAAACCTAGTGAAGTGTGGTGTGGGGAGGTGAGAAGAAGAGGGGAGAAACTCTTCCTTTCCAGACAGCCCTCTTAGCAGTGCTTTAGAAGGTAAATAAATGTCAGTGCTGCGCTCTCATTTTGGGTTAGGCATATAACTGTTGTTTAACCCCCCATTTGGAATCTGCACAATGTCATTTAGAAAACAGAATTGCTAAATTATGGTCTCATTTGTGTGGAAAAGCTTGTCTGCTCCCTGAAACAGACAGGTTTCCTCAAAAAGTTTCGATTTCTGGCTGTTCAAAGGAAAAAAAAATAAAAAGAAAACAAACCCCAAACCCAAACCATCTTTTCTATGGGAAATGGTCTGAGAACATGGGACGTGAGTGGCCCTCCGGGAAGCTGGGCTGTCTGGAGACAGCAATGGCAGCAATTGTGAACAGATACATAACTAAGGCAAGTCACCTAACTTAAACAGAGCCTTACCACGAGGAAGCAGAGACTAAAGCGGGGAAGTGCAGATAAGTGGCAACTCCAGAGAGAGGCTGTGGTGGATGGTTTCCAGTGGCAAACCTTGGGCCATAGGTTGCAGTACAGGTGTGGAGCATGGGGTGGCTAAAGAAAACCTGGAGTGCTAAAGGGAACCAATGGGGCCAAGAGAGCAGCAGCTGCATGATCCTTAAAAAGATGCAATATCTTCTTTAAGGTCTTGTGTAGATGCACTTTCAAAATCTCAGTATAGATGGAGACTGCACCCCCTCCCTGGTAGAAATCCACCTTTTTTTTGCAAAAACCTGAGCACCTTCTGAAATAAGAGGTGTAGGCCAGGTGGAGGAGCCAGCTAGGGTTGCCTCAGGCTGTGTCCCTGGGCAGAGGGAGCTGGTGGGAAAGCTGGGGAGGTGTGCTGCCTCAGCAGCTCAGTGGCCTGTGCTCTTGTGGCAGGAAAGAGAAGCATGGAGTGTAGCAAAGGAGGCTTGCTGCAGTAGCACTTGTTTGGGAGAGGAGGGTGTTGCCACAAAGGTGACTGTGGTTTTTTTTCAGGTGCCTACATATGTATGAGCACTGGGAAGATGGATTAACTTTTTTGATAAAGCATGGGTTGCAACTATTACCCTCCTCATGCCTTTCCTATTCTCTCTTGTATACTGCCAAATATATGGTTAGCATCTAAGGGCAGCAAGTAGCAACTTAGTAGCTTAGAAAGGAAAAGCAGAAGCATAATTATGGAAATAGGTATGTTTGAATGTCAGTACAAATGTTAATACATGCCCTTTGGGGTGGTGTGACTTGATCACCCTGCTAGTATGCACCTCAATGACAATGCTGTGGCTCAAATCTGTTCCTCATGCTCTCCATGCTGACAGCTGTGCTGCCTTTGCACTGCTGGAGCTGAATCCCTCCTGTGCATCTCCACTCACATATTGTCTCTGTAATGATGAGACTTGATCCTTACAGAGATACTTACACTTTTGATTTTTGATTCTCCCCTTCTGCCCTCTGCCTTTTCTCACCTCCTGTTTGCTTGCATACATTTGTCCACCTCTTCCTTTTGCTGTCAGGGGACACCATGGGGAGTTAGTCTCAGCTTTACTGGGCTTTTGCATCGGGTATGCAAAAGTCTCTGGGCTTTGAAGGCTTTACCAGCTGCTGCTCTGACCGAGATGAATATTGCGTATCTGTGGAACGCACAGCAAGCAACATAGCACATCCATATTCTGTGTGCATTGGGCAGAATTTCTCACTTCATGCATCATTCTCGGTTTGCTGCAGCAATTTCACAAAGTCAATCCCTATCCATTAACACATAGGAAAAGCAGTGGAGAAATATATGTGTGGCGCAGGATTTTTTATTTTTATTTTGAGAAGGTTTTCTAAGCATATTAGACATAGGCTTTATGCCACTGCATTGAATCCTCCAGAGCCAAACCTCCTTTATGCTAAATAACAAAAAATAAGTCTTTGGCTATTTGACGTGTTCTGTGCAGGAACTGACTATCCTGTCTACCGTGCTGTGCTGATCACAGGCTTGACTTCCGAAGTTATAGACTTAATTTATCTGTAGATGATCACTTCAGTGTAGTCAGGGCACCATCTCTGACCCTCCTTTCGTAATTTTGCTGATCATACTTTTTCGTATCCTCTATCTTAAGTTTCCAGCATGAGCTTTTTTCCTCTCAGCCAACTTCCAACAGATCCAACCACTCAAATGGTGATTTTTCAGTGTAAGAAGGGATCTTGGAGGCTTTTGCACTTGAGTAGTCTCCTGAGTTGGACAGAAAATACATGGAAGGTAGTGGGCTGGCAGGTGACACCAGAGTTCTGGCCAACTGGATGAGCTGGCGGGAGCATGGCCTGAAATGCTGCTCTTCTCTGGCATGGCCAACATGCAGCCATCAAATAACTTTTCATTTTTGCATGTCTTTTGTGTCTGAGTAGCGCATTTGCCTCCGTTAATGCAAAACTTCAAAATTGTAAGAGCTGAGTTCTGCTTGAGTATCTTGTGCTGCCTGTACAAGCCATGGGAATGTGTAAGCTTCACAGTGGAGGATGGGGAAGCTGGTACTGAGATGTTCTTTCTGGGTGCCTGCTCACCGGTTTCCTTCGTTAGGCAGCTAGGACTTGCACAAAGGAATCCGTAGGAATCCGCGTTCATGGGCTATGAGTCCTTACTGTTTTGTGTGCTATTCCCAGTCCCTAAACTGCAGTGAAAGGCACTCTGCTCCCATCAAAACACAAAACCAGATTACACAGTTATGTGAATGTTTGCTTTTCTGTGGTAGAAAAATCCAGAGGTTCTGTATGTTAACAGCAAAGTTCTGGGTTCACTTCTTTAGTATCAGATTTTATCTTGGGCTTTAGAAGGCAGCTCATACAGTGAACCGACTGAAGGAACAATTGGGAAAGACTGGTGGATATATTCCTATGTGGAGTAATCTCATTTCCAGGCAGGGACTCCATAGGCTCTTTTCTTTGAGGAAGCTGCTACAGCATTGGCATGAGTTAAGGGACAAGTTGTTTGAGTGTGTCGCTCCACGAAATCATTTACGCAATGTCAAACTCCAGCAGTGTCATGTTTTGGCTCAGTAGCTGCAAAGTATGCTGTGACATGCAACAACCCAGTGCAGTCTGTGGCATCCCTGGGAAACCATGTCCTGCTGCTAGTCTCACCTTCTTCACCTTTGGGGGTACTATGTCACTTCTGGACTTTGTTTATAACATGCCATCTGTGAGAGGCCCCAAAATAATTCAGCCAAATTAATTGCTGCATGCGTCCTAAATGGTCCAGTTTTTTCTTACTGCCCATGGTCACTCCTGTCCAGGAGGCAGAACTGTTCTCCAGTGCAGCTCAAGGACACAAGCTCTTAGCACTGCCAGTATCTCATCTTTCCAGAGACTTTTGACTGGAGTCATGCTTCCCTATGGAAGTGGTGTTGCAGATGGGCCCCTGTTTTGTTTGAGGGATTTTATATTGTTGAGTGGCTCACTTGAGTGAAAGCAGTTTTGGGAAGAACAGCTTGGAGCTGGAATAGGTAAGTGGAGTTGCTGGAGCACGGAGAAGCTTTTTGGTGCCTGTGGCTCTTGCATGCTCCAGCAAATTGTTGCACAGCTCATACAGGAAGTGCAGGCTGGCACTGAGCATCGTGCTCCAGCCTCCTTGGGCTTTGGGAAAAGAAGGGCTCCTATCGCACTGGAGCAGACAGAGTATGGCATGCTGCACACTGGAAGCAGGCACATCTCTGTGCTAATGTGACACCTGGCAGGTGACAACCATGTTCTGCAGAGGTGGGTGATACAGAGCCAGGGACTCCTTGGAGAAAGCCCAGGGAGACAGTCTGTCTTACAGCTCTGCTCTCACAGCTCCCTAGTTGAACAGCAGTCGGCGGCACCCTACTTAGGCCTGCTACATATTTCATTCTCGCCAAGCAGCTGGGCTGGCTGGCACCAGGGAAGGAGAGCTGCTTGTCCCACAGCCACCATGAAAATTGCTCCCAAGAAAGAGCAGCTCCGCAGCAGCTCCCTGGGATTTGCTATTTTGGCAAGTGGTTAACGGTAGGGAGTGGGGAAAAGGTGTGAATGAATTATTCCATCTCCATAAGTTTATTCCTTCTGGGGGATCCAGGCATAATCTTCTTCCTCCTGAGCTTGCCTTGCTGATTTTATAAATCTGCAGCATGTAGGCAAGATCCTAAATATCACCTAAAAATATCTCCCCATCATGGAGATTAATTCCTGCTGGGCCCTTATGGACTACCTCTGCCTAGAGATGTTTTTTTCCCTGATGTGGCTCTTATATGCAGGTATGGGACTGCCTCTGTCTAGTTCTGGTGAGGTGGATGGAAAATAATATGAAGAAAGAGTAGGAAAAATAAATAGTGGAGGGAGAACAGCACTGAGATGGACAAATACAATTTCTCCAGCCAAAAGAGAAGTTTCTAGAGCAAAACAAGCAAAATGCACTAATTTGCTCTTTGTAATGCAGTTCACAGCCAGAAAAAAGTCACTTCATACTGCCAGTTCCAACGATAAAAAGCCATGAATGAACCCCGCCCCCCCCGCCCCAGT
Source organism: Pterocles orientalis (assembly GCA_011057875.1). Taxonomy (NCBI): domain Eukaryota; kingdom Metazoa; phylum Chordata; class Aves; order Pterocliformes; family Pteroclidae; genus Pterocles; species Pterocles orientalis. Next base: position 46,254 of record WKFP01013527.1, on the reverse strand, counting down.
CCTTAAAACCACTTTTGATTTTCCCATTAGTATATGAGCCTAAGCTCTGTTTGCAAGTTTCTTGCTATAATTAGAAATTTATCTTTGTTTTTAAAAAAGTGTGACTCAGTCACACGGTTCCTGGGTTTGGGACATTGCAGAGATTGCCAAGCCCTTGGAAAGCTGAGATAAAATGGTGGGAGATGGCAATACTGCATCTTGTCCCTTCCCTCTGCCCCTAGCAGATATTTATGAACTAATATTGATTTTCAGTCATTGATTTTTCAGCAGTCAAGTACTAGATGGATTAAAAGAAAAAGCAAAGGGAACTCACAGTCTCCAGAGACCAAGCAATGCCATGTGAGGGGGGCAAGAGGTGGTTTGCTCCTGGAAAATAGCATCGTTGTGTGTATGGCTGCCATCTGCGCTTTATAACAAAAGAGAGAAGACTGAGGTCTTTCTAAAAAGAAAGCAGTCATACTCCCCATGTAACTCCAGGTGCTAGGAGAGCTACAACCACAGTAAGGTTAGAGCAGGGACCTTGCAGTCCCCGCACAGCAATCTGGACATGAGAAAAATGCCCAGCTCGTGGGGCAGCCAGGGTGTGTGCCTATGGTGCTGGCTGGCTCTGCACCACTGCCACAGCACTTAGTAGAGGAGAAAATGCTGAAGGCAAGTGCTTACTTCTTGGTAAACAACCTAATCTTTTATCAAATAATTTATTTTACGTAAAGGAAGGATTTTAGTTTGCAAAGCTCGTCTGCCTTGTCTAAACCCTCATTTTAATCTTTGAAGCCTAAGTAAGTGTCCGATTTATAGTATTTAGTAGACAGGATTTGGAATTCTTATCGATTTAGCAATCTTGGTTTTGGACTTTCTAGTCACGTTTCTAAGAAAAAAAATCAGCTCAAGAAATTGACATTTTGACAATGTATTTGCTTTTCTTTTTCTTGAATGCCTGAAACATTTCTGCTTGGGAAGTGTGTATATAACAATTATCAGAAGGTTATAACAGTATTCTAAAATTTTCCTTAGACTAAACGACTGTAAAATCCCTAAGTGACAGAATTTTCTTATTTCTCTGGCTTCAGTATTGTCAGTCAAAGTATTCCACAAGAGCCAGGAGATATCAAGTTTACTAGGGGCTAAAAATCAGTGGCAAAAGAGGAAGGGATTTAACCAGTTGTGGGTTTCACTTTGAGACATGCCAGCAAGTCTTTACTTGTAATTATTTTTGAGGTTTGTGTCTTGACATTCTGAATCTGATGGGCAAAAAGTCCCCACCTTCAAAGGTGCTGAGCATTTGCTGAAGCCTGGAGGGCTCAGATCTTCAGCAGAGCACAGCCAAGGTCACCTCTTCATGACCCAGATGTCCCCTTCTTCATGAGTATTTTGGTTCAGCAAAATGCAGCATTGTAGTACATAGAGACAGGATGCAGCTTGTCTAGGTAGCCCATTTTGCACAATCTGGTTAGTACAAGTGAACTGTTTCCTCTCTTGGTGAGCTGCAGTTCTCAAGAACTGTTGCAAAGAAGCCAATGTCACTGCTTGGGTGAGTGAACAGTTAATGGACTGTCCCTCTGTGGGGAAAAAAAAAATAAATTGTTTCCAGGGCAATCGTTAAAATTATCGCAGAAGTGTTTATATACCTGTTTTTTCAGTTGTTGCCTAATGTTATGAGGTGTTTCTTGTTTATAGCATCATTCACAACTGTGGCCCTTGCTATGCCGGGAACCGCTCACACAGGTAGAGGTGTCTCGGGCAGCTGCACACAGCAGACACTACTAAAATATGAATGGACAAGTACTGCAGCTGAGGCCCAGACAAAAATTGCACATAATATATAGAGACTATGTTTGTACCTCTCCTGGGACCTGGGCTGCCCCCAAAGCACTGGAGCATTCACCCGTGTTAATGTTGTGTAATGAATTTGTATCTTGCCATGGCAGGCACAAAACACCAGCACTTTTTTTACCTGAAGCAGATTTCCTCTAAGTAACACCCCTGGGAGAATCGTGTTGTTTCTCTTCTGCCAGGGACTTGTTCGTATTCTGTCCTCCCTCCTCAGAACTCTCAGGTGTTACTGAGGCAATTACAGATTAGGGGCAAAGGACAGGAATCGCTTCAAGAGCGGGATGCCACCTGTAGTGGTCTGCAACACTTTGTCTTTCGGAACCTATTTCTGTCCTGTTGGCCTTTTTGTGTGAATATGAGGGTGGGGAGCTGTGTGCCAAGGCACTCCCTGTGTACTGTGTGCAGGAGGAGGCAGTTGCTTCTGCCTGCCAGCTGGTGGGACTCTCACTGTGGCTGAGCGCGGTGTAAAATGTCTGTCAGCATTAAGATTGATGCTCTTCCTCCGTATGTTTACAGAAAATGCCTGTGGCCACGCTTGAGCTTACCACACACCAGCATGTGGCTGAGGAGCCCCATCAGTATGCTGGTGCACGCTTCTGCCCGTTGGATCGCCTGGCTTAATTCTTCTCTCGTACTGACTTTACTCTGATGAATTTCTCTGGCTTCTGTGAAATTATTCACTCCAGCTTGCCCTGGTGAAAGCGAGGAGAATCTGACTGTTAGCCTGGAGACTGTGTTGCATGTAGTTCATCCATCCTGCTGGGTGGATCTGCCAGGGGAAATGGCCATGAATATTCTTAGAAGCCAGCCTCAGACACAGATTTGGGTTAAAACAGATGTATAATCAGATGTAGTTTGTAACCTCTTCAGATCCAGATGTTAAGGTAATATGATGCATTCCACAATATGCAGTCCAAGCTTATGTTCACAGTTGTGGCACTGATGATATCTCTGCAGCACTTGGTACACTGTCTGGGGGAGGATCCTGTAGCGCTCGGGGCTGCACAGACATCTTGGCAGCCAAAACAACACAGGGACTTCACCTGCTGACTCCTACCTGGTAGAGTTTGTCTCTGATTGCTAGGATTTTTCTCATTGTCTTGGCCCACTTGAGGACTGGGGACCAGCCACCTTTGATTTTGAACTCTGCGATTATTTTTGCTTGCCTGTGTCCTTTGCATTTATCCTCCAGCTTGTGTGAATGGTTTCTGTTACCTGAGAAAATCTGCCCAAATGCACAGATGCTAGTCAGCCAGACTTGAAAGTGGCAAAGGAGATGTCTTCTCACACGTGCTTTCAACTCTACTCCCGTTTTGTAATGAAATAGTAAGGAGCCTTTTTCTGACTGCCAAGCTTGGGCTGAGGGATGTCTGCTGCTGGGGGTTGTGTGTGTGGTTATGGGTCCACTCTGAGGACTTGACTAAAATGGTAGGAACATTCTGTGGTACCAGATGTGGCTTTGGTTTTTTAAACTGGGTGTCAGTGACACAGTGGCTCTGTCTTGTTTTGCCTTCCTCTGGCTTGGAGATTGGCTGGTAGAAGTTGTGCAGGGGTTTGTGTGAGGACTCTTAGTTATATCTGTTGCGCTTGAATGTGGCACTCAGGAAATAAATGTCTGTGGATGCTGGCAAGTATGTCCTGTTAGTATGCTTCTGGGAACAAGGATCTGTGGAAATGGTTGGATAAAACCCCCTATCTTAAATGGTTGTTAGCAACAGGCTAGTTTGTTCCCTATCTGCAGACAGTGTTTTATTTTGTTCTTTCAGATCCTCTTTAGTTTCCAAACACAGCAGATTTCCCTTCATAGCCCTACTAGTCATGGTTCTGACTTGTAACTCCTTTGCTCTCTTAATCCATGGTCCCTTCAGAACTGGGTAGCTAAAATAAGACTGGTTTTATCAGACTAGACGGGGTTTGATGTGAACAATGAAGCTGACTTTACAGTACCCTTATTCAAACACAAGGGGAAAAGCATTGGTTTTTACTTTGAGACCTAGAGACAGGTTAGAGCTCTTTTGGAAATTGTCAGGTCTGTCCTGCTGGTTTTCTTTTTCTCAGTGGATTTAAGAGAACTTTTTTTTCTGCTTCAGTCTATCGGGGAGGTCAGTGCTCTTCCAAATTTCAGGTGTGCCACACTCTTCTCCAGAATTAACATTTTCAAATGAGCCAATGATTAAGTTACAACTCAGAATCATGGGTTATTTTCAGGGGTAGCTATGATCAAATTTTTGGCCTTTTGTGAAGCTGACCATCTTTGAATGTGAACCTAAACCTCTAGAAGTATCTACAAGCAGTTGTGCTACTGAGCATTGACCATGCCGAGTCAATAGAGTTAAAGCATGTACCGTAAAACAAAGTGCCCATCGTTATTTTGTTTTAGTGGCATGGTCGATTTAGTTTAATGTTGTAGCCCAAGACAGAAAAAGAGGTAAAATTTTTATTAAGCAAAGTGGGAGGTTTGGAAGCAGTAGACATACCGAAGACATGAAGAAGAGTTTGTTTAACAAAAGTTTACCTCCTTCATTCTAAGTGTCTGTATTGGGTTTGTGTGGTGGGGTTTTGGTAGCAGGGGTGAGGACTACAGGGGTGGTTCCTGTGAGATGCTGCTAGAAGCTTCCCTGGCTCCAAGTCAGACCCACCTCTGATCAAGGCCAAGCCAGTCAGGGATGATGGATCCGCCTCTTTGAGAACATAGTTAAGAGGTGAAAAAACCTGCTGTGAGACCTTCATCAGAGAGATGAGTGGGATGTGGGAGAAACAGCCCTGCAGACACCAAGGTCGGTGAAGAAAGGTGCGCTGGAGCAGAGATTCCCCCACAGCCCATGGTGAGATGGTAGCTGTGCCCCTGCAGCCACGGAGGGTAACGGTGGGGCAGAGATGCCCCTGCAGCCACGGAGGGTAACGGTGGGGCAGAGATGTCCCTGCAGCCACGGAGGGTAACGGTGGGGCAGAGATGTCCCTGCAGCCACGGAGGGTAACGGTGGGGCAGAGATGTCCCTGCAGCCACGGAGGGTAACGGTGGGGCAGAGATGCCCCTGCAGCCCATGGAGAGCCCCCTGCCAGAGCAGGTTGCTGTGCCTGAAGGCATCACTGGGGAAGTATAGAAAATGGCACTGCACAGTTGTACCAGTGATTTGCAGAGGATGTCAGGCTCTCTGCAAAGGAAAAGTCTGAGAAGAAAAATGTTTGCCATGATATCTAAGAGTACAGCTTGTGGGATTAGTCGAGTGCAAAAATCTAGTGTAATAGTGTGATTTTTAAGTGAATTCTCAACTACAAGGGGAACCGGGAGCAGTGTACAGCACAGTGTCCCCTGTGGATAATTCAGCCTCTTAATGTGAATATGTAAATTTGTCCTGAGCCATAAGAACATAGCATAACATACAGGCTTCTGGAGTCTGAGTTAGCTTGCTCAAAGCTCTCTGGTGAGTATTTGCATGGCACCACAGGGCAGGCATACTCTTACCTGCTATGAACACTCATTTAAAAAACATGAGTTATATTATACAAGTGTATTGGCCATTACAGATGCAAGCTGGGCAGAGCATCAGAACTCTATTTCCTGATGAGAAGCATAATGTCAGCCCTAGCAGCAAATGAAAGAAAACCGTGTTACTTAGGAACAAGCTCAGGAATGATGCTGCAGGATTGTTGCTGTCCTCTGCATGTCTGAGTTCTCTACCAGTCCCTTCCACCCTCCAAAAAATCCCAAACAGAAAACCAAATCAGGAACAGCTGTGACAGAGATGGTTAATGTGTAAGCAGTGACCATCTCAGGCATGAATTAAATACTGCTCTGGCCTACTTAAACCCTGGATCTGAACTTTTTCTGTTTTCTTCTCTCTTAAGCAGTGGGGTGGCTGAATCTAGATTGGTATTTTGCAAATACTCTGTTTCTATAATAAGCTAAACTGAAAGCTGTAGATATGAATGTAGTTGTTTCATAGAAGGCAGGGGAGTTGGATTTAGATGTGGATGTTCATGGCCAGGTTTTCCCCTCTGATTTTAGCTTCTGTATAGCTAAGATGCTCATACTGTATGTGTGTGCATGAGTGCTTATGGAGGGTGCTAACCCGTGCTGATACTATTTGCGTGGTAATGAAAGTGCTTTCTCAGAGTCATCAGCATTATAGCACAGGAACTCGTGGACACATGTGCAATACTTGAGGGAAATGAACATTTCCAGACAATAAAATCTGAAATGGTCATATATAGTTGTAATAGCTAGAGCATTATTTATAGGAGAAAGTGAATGTGTCTGTCTAGCTTAGTGTGAAAAAGATGTCACCACCAGAAACATCTCCACCTGAAGAGAGAGGAGTTTGTTATTTTGAAGGACTGAGATTACACACATCCACAAATCTCCCAGAAAGTTTGTTCTGGAGTCTGCAGCAGATGGCAGGTGAGGGTGAAATAATGTTAGGTATCTTTGAACTGCTTTTACTTAAAAACAGAGTAGAATGCTGTATTTACACCGCTTTCCATGGAAAAGAGATATGCTTCTCTGGTTTTGGATACCAAGAGATACAGAGTGGAGATTGAACTGACCAGGCTGCCATATCATTCTCTGCGAAGAGCCACCCCTTGGGAAGACAGACTCCTCCTGCTGATGGTACGGGCAAAGTCTCCTAAGTTGAGGTACCCAGCTGAGCAATGTGTGTACCCTCAAAAATCATGTTTCCCTTACATAAAGAACCATTTCACTCTTAATTATCAGCACAATATTAGCTGAGTGATGCTGTGTAGTGAGAGCTCACCTTGTGATGGCTTCCTTTCAACATCATCTCCAAAGAATATGTTTGGCAACAAACCGGGCTGATTAAAAACAGCAACTGGGCTGAAGCTCTTTTTTCAGCAAACAAATAACCAAGGCTTTGTACATAGCTTAAAAAACAACTCTACAGATGGAATGTTGTAGAGCCTAATTCAGCCATATTCACCCAATCAATTTGGTTTATGCTACATCTATCTTTTTTAAGCTAGTCTTAATAAGCTGACAAAAAGCTGTGCACAGTGGTGGGTAATGTTAACATATCAACTGAAGGAAAATATGGGTGAGGGACCTGACGTGTATAAAGCACTGAGGTTGTTTCTTCTCATCAGCTTTTGCTTTTCATATAAGCAAGACAAATATACAGCTATGCAGATAATCAGCAAGTATAAAAAGAAGATGCTTCTCTAATTTGGAATGTACGTGTTCTGTTGATAAACTGTTGGCTGCTTTTTGGGTGGGGGTATTGTGGAAGCAGAGGGAGATGAAGTCCCCAGCACGAGTCATTAATTAGAGGAGACAATAGTGTGCCTATGCTGTAGTACACTCAGGTGAGTTTCTGGTACACATTGATCTGTACGTTATCAAAACAAACTCATCAGTTACTTTCTGATACTCTGAGTATTGAAAACTGATTAGCGTGACAATGTATTCTCGTTAAATCCAGACATGGAGGACAGATAGCATATTCTGTGATAGGCAATTAGTTCTCTTCCTAGCCTTGCTGGTCCAACTTGATTAAGAACAGATTTCCTCGTACACTGCTCTGCTGTTGTCTTTCTTCAGCATAACTTTTCTTCATTTTCAGTCACTGTGCGGGTACTATGTGAAGGAGGAACTTGTTGTTCCATGACAGAGGGGATTAGTTTCCACAGTTTCAGCAGCTGTTGCAGGGAAATGCAGGATACACAGGGAACTCACAAAGCAGAGGTGTTTTAAACTTTGCTTTTGCTTATAAATAAACTTGCATTTTTTGTATCATCACATTATTGTTTAGGAACTTTATTTCCTGACCAAAGAAGCTATTTTTTTCTACAGTGGGCCAAATCCATTGCCATTCCCTACAATTTGTGAAAATGTCAAAAAAAGCGTTACCAGTTCCTGCTCTATTTCAGGGCCAGTATGAGACTATGCAGTGATTAGTGCTGGCTGCAGCCTCTTACCCAGAAGAAGCCTCTTCTCTCTTCACCCTGCTGAATAACTTTCAGTGCATAGAAGGCCAAGAATCTGAAATGAAGGGAAGTTTGCAGTAGAGCAGTAGGTCAGTGGAATAGAAGATTAAATGGAAAGAACAGGTTGTGGTGAGTCACAGCTCAGACTGTGGAAGGTGCTAAATGCCCAGGACAGTGATGTGAGTTCCTGCTCTGACAGTGTTAACAGGTTATGCCATAATTCAGTTACACCTTGGAAACAGTTAAAGCAATTTAACAGCGAACTTGGTATAATTGCTAGTTAATAGCCAGAGCCAGTGCTCCTGAAGTGTAAACTGTTTCTCTATTGATCTAAGCTTACACTGTCAGCATTCTGTAGGGACTGAACTTTAAGTGCTTAATTCAGCTGTATGCAACCAATAATTTTGGTTTTTACCCCCCCAAACAAACGAACCATTGTTTCAACTATTTTTCTGCAATAATCATCAGTACTGTTTTTTTCCCAAACACAGGTGACCTGTATAATCAACACATTTGAAATGCCAATCCGTGGAAAGAAAATTATGACGGGATCTTATGCTTATTAAGAGAAGTGGAAGACTTGATAGCAGGTTAACACTGTAGCTACAGACCAGGCCTCCTTTACACTGATTTCCAATGGTGGCAGTTCTGAAGTGAGGTTTATGTACCATCAGCCTTCCTGTAGTAAGCTTACCAACCCCTAAACCTATTCCAGTGTAGTTTGATATTTAGTGCAAAGGTTGTCACCTCTTGGTGAACTTCAAGCAAAGCACAGACATGTGGCAGTCTGCATTGCCACCAGCACAGAGGAGTGTGAGCAGAGTCAACACATACATGAATAACTGGAGACATCTTATTTGCAAGCTTAACCCTCCATCTCCAGAATGGAGGAACTGCATGATTGGGGAGACTCTGTCAAAGTCTATTAGAGCTCTCTGTACAGCGAGACTGAAAATAGGGGATGACATGAGGACCAGGAGAAGTTGTTTCCCCAGCATCTTCCCCAAATTCTTCATGTTTCAGCAGAACGGCTCTATCCCTCCTGGTGAGAGCGTGACATGGAGCAGTGTTGGGTGATTAATACTGTTAAGTACTTCGCAGATAGAAATGATCAGCTACACAGGTTTTGCATCAAGTGTTTTCTTCTTGAACAAAAGGCAGGTCCTATTTTTAATGTGTTTAAAGGTAAATCTCAAAAACAGAGTAAAATATAAAAGTAAATAAAATTAATAGCTTGTGAAGGGACAAATTGCTCCTGGTCACAGCAGTACCCACAGATGTCCCTGGCAAAGGAGGTGCAGTTAGTCTTCTGGGTGGTTTAATCTTTAGCAGGCGTTAGTCATGGTGTCTGCCCACCTTAGGAGACAAAGTTCAAAGCTGAATCAGATTCAAAGGGGTCTCCAGCAGACCAAGACTGCAAACTGGTCAGATCTCCTGTGAAAAAACATATGGCTTTGTTTGTCAGGAGGGACTGGAGAGTTGTCAAAACTCCACGGAACAATTAAGAATCGTGTTCCCCCCCCCAATTAATTCGATTTTACTTTGAATTTTTCTCAGATGACTCTAGTACAGACTCTAATGAAGCTCCCTATGTGACCTTCTGGGTTTCATAGCCTTCCCCTGTCTCCCAGGCAAAGCCTATTGTGACTTAATTTTCTCTCTTTCTCTAATTTATTTCTTAGACCTGTCTGTCTGGCAGGCTTCCCCTTGTCTGGCCATCTCTTTAAGCCCCCACTTGGTTGCTCCTATGAACTTGTATTGCATATTTTATACATAATATAAATATCTTCACCAGGAGGACAGGACGTTCCATTGGTTTTAATGGGCACTTGGACACCAGATTCCCTTTGGGACCCATTTCCTCAGTTTGCCAGCTACCTGTCTAGATGGGGGGTAAGAGGTTAAAATTATTTCATATAGAGATACTCGTGAAAGAAAGTAGTAATGGTTCACTTCAGATTGTCTGAGATGGAGAGACATCAGCCTGCTTCCAGGTAGAACAAGTTGAGGTGCGCTTAGAGGTGCACAGGGGTGTTCTCCCTGTTCGGGTTCCTCTGGAGTGAGGCAGGACAGATATCGAGTGCTTTGCATCAGCCTTTGTGGCATGCGGCAGTTAGACCTTCACTGTTTAAAAATGGGGAGAGAATTGATGAAGCCAGAATGTCATTCGTGGAGCTGGAGCTGGGAGAGTGGAGGGAGAGATGACCCAAAGCTCCTGCAAGGTGCCAACAGGGACAGCGGTGACCTACTCAGGCAGAATCATTTAGATGCAGAGATAATCAGTCACATTTTTCAACCCAGCCTGTATCAAGGACAGCAGTGCGCACACAGTAATCCAAGTGCACCCATCAATAATTTAAAGTAACAACAGACTTCCAGACCTTTAGAAAAATCAATTAAACTTCACAAGCAATCACATTTTGCCACCAGCAGAGCTGCTGGCCCGAGAATGAAAGGCGTCCTTGTACCTGTTGTTCAGTTCTGTGTTTAAGGGGGAATATCTCTGGCAAAGGTAGGCATTTTTCTATTTTTTTGGCAATATTGGTATGTTTATGCTTATTCTGTTGGGTTTTTAAACATATTTTCAGTAGCCATCTTTTTGTGTCAAACTGTGACTTCCTTATTTTATTCTCCCTGCTTCCTACCACAAATCAACAGCTTTTCTTGCTTGAGAGGAAGTGTGTACTTTTGCTTCCCTCCTACCCATCCTCAAAATAAAAGAAGAAAAAGTCTTAGGAGAGAAGGCCATTGATCATTCGTGAGTTTTTTAGGCTTAAAACTTATTTGGAAACTGGTATTTAAGTCTATTTGGTATTTTAGGTAGATATTTAACCAAATGTGCAAGGAGGGACCACCAAGCTCAATCTGCTTTTGGGATAGGTGATTAAGAGGTATGATTGTGGCCAGAAGGCAAAAGAGGAACCTATCAGTGGATCCTAGAACAAAACCACCATCCACAGAGGGATGTAAGCACCTGGCCTCTGGGTGTAGGCTGCTGCCCTGAGCTACTGCTCAAACAGTGTAATGAAAAAGAAGAATGTTTGTTGGGATTCTCAAGCAAACAGGCCAAGGCAGCCAGAGCAAAATACCCAGAGACATGATGGATGTCTCAAGTACTGCATTGCTCCCAGTCTTGGTCACCTACAGCTCTGTACAGAAGCCTTTTACTTTCATTTAGGATTCACACTCCTGAATCCTCTAGTGAGAATAGGCATTTTGCCTATGTTTTTATGGAAAGTCCACAAAAAGAGGCCGTTAATGCTGTTTAAATGAGATGGGATGTGAAGTTGCTTTGCCCCTCAGCTACAATGGAATGATAGTTGAGTGGTTTGGAGGGTCAGGATTTCACTCGTGAGTTCCAGAGCTTTCTGCGTGTCCCTTGACTGAGTCACCTTCTCAGGTGAAACTCCTTGTTCAGAAAAGAACACGGGATTGACTTGAATCAGAGTAAAAAATGAAGAATGAGCCCAGGTGAAGGGAGAGCTGGTTCCAAGACATTCCTCAGGGAGAGTATAATTTTAACTACAAAAATGTCCTTGGTGCCAAGACCAGAGCCTACCCTGGGAGAGGTCCCTAAGTGCCATGCTTAACGGATTATAGCCAGTGTAGTATGCTCGCTTTTGCAGGTTGTCCGATTAGAATCATCTTCAATTATTCCTGCAAAGTGCCGCAGCACAGCCTGAACTCAGCAGTGCCCAGAGCTGAGTGCAGGTCTCCCTCACCTTGCCCCTGGACTGGAGTAGGGAGGGTGAGCAACATCATGTCCTCTAGCTATATTTAAACTACAGCTGCTGAGGCTTTTTTGGTAAAAAGCCTGTTTCTGTTACTTGCCAGATTGAAGTTCCCTAGAAAACATGCAGCAAAGTGCTGGTATTAGGGACTGAATGGTCCCAGCCATCAGTTGCACCTGAATTATGTCTGAAGTCTGTAAACAATGAGGTATACACTAGTGCGGTTCCCAAATTCTTGAGTCCTGCTTCTCTGTTTGCAAGAAAGGTGATGTTCTCAGCTCCAGTCCCACTTCACTGCACGTGCTCTCTTGGAGTTCTCAGAAAGGCTGCTCTCCTGGAGAGACAATGGGGAATTTTGCTTCATTGTCTTTTAGCAGGAACAGTCAGAATATTCCAGTGTGCTTTCTGTTTTGGGATTTTTTTTGTGTGTGTGTGCAAATCTCATCTCAATTTCTTTTTCCTATTGGAGCAAAAAAATTGTCAGTATTAGATTCTAAATGCTTGCAAAGTAGCCACGCAGCTTGCTGGAAAAATAGTGCATTCTTTAGTAAGGAATTGAAAGAATTGTATTTGGCAGCAAGCTGCTCATTAACTGTATGCTTGCCAAGCTGCACGTTGAAAAACAGTCAACTGGTAGCTAGTTAATTATAGCTTGTACAAGTACAAGTGGTTGTGGTCCACACCGCTCTTCTCAGCTATAGGATGAGTTCTTCCACACTTTCCTGAAGGGCTTAATCAAGCTGAAGACTGAGCAGTATATAAACCATACAAAACCAAAATGGAACATTTCAATTTACTGATAGCGATTGGTTATTTAATCCTTATTAGCTTTTGAACAGATGTTTCTGATTTGCTCATCACATGTAGCATTTCAAAACTAGTTCCTTGAATTGAAAATCTAATGTCTCAAGTATTTATGAAAATTTACTTTTTCTATCTGCCTTAAAGTGTGGATTATTACAGAAACAATTGCTTTGTCCATGAATGGATGCATTTAATTCTCAGTTACTTAACGTAAATATATCTCTTGTGCAGTGTGCTTCTTAGTACCTATACAGTGCGAACACAATAAATGGTGTCATCGTTCTTTCAGTACAGCCAGTACCTGAAATGTGGAACAGCAGGTTCATAATGTTTTGATCAGACTGTCTCATCAGCCTGTGCTTTAATGACAGTGTACTGGCACCGCACACCATTTACAGCATTTATTCTTGAAATCTAGAAGTGCTGATTCACGCTTTTCCAGTCTTTTCTTAAGCATCATGAAGAAGGAAGTGAAACTGATGAAGGGCTAGTAAATATAAAAATGCTACCAAAAGTATGTTTGGTACTTTACAAAGTTCTGAAGTTGATTTCAGCATGTGTTTGAATTTTGCTAATTTAGAGGATCAGGCGTTCTCCAGCAAGTCCAACAGAGTAATTCCAGACACATGCATGTCCATTTGACAAAGATGTGTAGTCCAGTGACTTCGTTATTACTCTTAATTTTACAGAAAAAGTGCTCCCAATTTATTCATTGGCAGTATTTAAAAAACCCTAATTTTGCATAAGGAATTAAGAAAAACGTACTTACTCTAGAAAACCAACTTTGAAAAAATCAAATGGACTATTCAACACTAAGGTAAAATTACATCAGTAAATCAGATTATAGGAAAACAAAGAGATTACTGTAAAGTGGCAATAGTAATAGTGGTTATTCAGTGTTACACTTCATCTTGAAGTGATGTACTACCCTGTCAGCAAAGAAAATTCTTAGTTCTCATCTGCTAAGAGCTCTAACAAGCAATAAAAGAGAAGGTTTCGGTTCATTTACCCCTAGAAGCTGACTCCAATTCAAAAGTTATTTGAGTTAATGATGTATGACCAAAAGAGTATAATATAGATTTAGCCAACAGGAAGGTCTCGTACTTGACATATACCATTAAAAAAACGTGCAGTCCCACCAGTCCTGCTGCCTATATGGTGTTACACGATGGTTGTGTTTGAAGCTGCTCAAGAAAGGGAGTTCAGCACGGCAGAGTTACCATGGCAAAGGCAACCTTAGAGTTGTCTGGACAATGAGCATTTTGGCAAATACTCTTACAATTTCTTTCCTCTATTTTCCCTTTCAAACTTTGCTTTGGATAAACATTTCCATTCAGTTCTTAACGATGCGTGTGCTGCTGGGTTTGAACTGCCTCCAGGCACTTCCTACCAGCTGATACGCTCTGTTTTCTGCTAGGACAATTGCAGAAGCAACAGCACACAGCCCATCTCAGAATGCCTGATGCAATACAGCCGACTGTCTGGATACACTTGAATACATTGCTTCCCCCTGTTCTTTAGGGTGTGCTCCAGGGATTCCTGAGCCTGCTGCCAGAACAGCTCTAGACATACTGTTATGTTTCAAGGAATGGAAACTCTGAATAAGAATAGGTTGTGTGTTCCAGATCTAATTACACAGCTTATTCAATATGAAGCTGCCCATTGATTTTTAGAAATTGTATTGGACTCAAAATGTACAGTCTTGTATTGGAGAGTATGGAAGTGATATATTCCTAGCAGAGTACTGGGAGAAGTTGGGGTGCTTTTTTTTCTTTCAGATTTTGTACAGGAAAAGGGGAAAAAACCCTGCTAGTGCAGTATATTTCCTTGCTGCATTGTGCACAATTTTCAGGCCAACAGTAGAGGTGTGGTGCAACTCCTGACTCCCCTATTTGGACTGAGATGTCATCAAAAGATGGATGGAAGGAATTCAAGAAACATATTGTGACTTGTTTTGCATCATCACAAATCTTCATGGTCTGGTTTGTTGCAGACGTTGTTGTTTGTAGGAAGTTTTTGCAATATGGTTCTATTCACTAGGATTTCCAGATGAAGTGATGCGGTGATTGATTATGATCTTGTAAGACATATTTCATTCGCAGACAAATTTTGAAAAACATTATTTCTGGGTATGATATTTTGCAAAATGTACTTGTTCGCAGTTTTCTCTTTCCTCCCACCGCATGGAGTTTCTAACAACCTAGAATTAAGGTGGGAGAGACGAGTAAGGGAACTGAGAGTATCATCATGGCTCTTGCATATGTAACAAGCACTTTGGAAATGCTAGCTGGTAAGTTTTCTCTGTATTTGCATGTAAAAGGACTCAACTTTGACTTCCCACTTCCCAGCATGGAATTAAATACATTTCTCTCCATAAGAATCAGATTCTACCTCTGTAAAAGTGACGAGGACGACTCTGGTTTTGTGTGATGTATTGCCATTTAAACAGCTCTAATTCTTTTAAAGGTTCATTTATCTCTATAGCTCGGTAACAGTGATAATACCATTTACAGCAATCATTCCACATTAACTGGAGGATCAGCACAGTCTAGCAGCTGACCTGAGGACTTAGTATATGCTCTGCTCTCACCTTGCTGCTGACTTACTGTATGACCTTGAGCATGTCTGTGGCCTTTTCTGTGACTGTCAGTAATCTCCCCATTACTAAAGGTAATGATACTGAAATATCTTTGTAGTGTCATAGGAGATCCTTGGATGTAATAGGCTTGCTGTACATACATTGGCACGTATGCTAAATTCTCTTCTGCTTTTATTACAGTGTGGCTCCCAAGAGAATATTAAGTGGCCAGGGTGACATTTCCTGTAACACACAGTTCTAGTCTAATTCCACTCTTGTAAAAGTTTATGGGCACTTTGACTTCACTGTCCTGTGAATCATTCATGGTGTTAATCTCTATATGGGAGCCATTCCAGAAGATGGTAGAACACTTTCCCCTAAAATTTCTTTCTCTTGTCATATAACATAAATGCTTTTTAATCTGAATTGAAAGAAACTAGTGGAACTTAAGGGGATGATTTTGGGTTTTCAAGTCATACATAGTTTAGGTACAGAATGCCTGAAACACCATTTATTTTTTTTCACGTGATGACATAGTGTTTGTCTCAAGATGGTTTAAGTTCTAGCACATCTGGTTGGAAATAAATGAATGTGTTGACAAGGCCTTGTTTAAAATCATTCTGTCATTCCAGGGTGGCTTTCAAAATCCAGCAGTCCAAACTAAAGTCCATTTTTAATCATAAAAAGAGATTGAAGAAGGGAATGTAATTTTCTCTGTGTTTTTATGGCACCATTCAAAATAGGAGATCCGGGCTGGGCTGAATTCTGCTCACGACCGCATTAGCAGTGTTTTGAATCAGTTGCAATGGTATTGCAGTCACAGTGCTCTAAGGATGTAAAAAAAGTAATGTTCATGGGGCGAAGTTATATCTCTGGTTCAACCAATGCAACTAAATAAAGCAGTTAAACTTTCAGGCAACAGTAGTAATTGTAAAACTATAATGTTTGTAGTAACTGTTGATACTAATAATAATACTACATGTTCTTTAGCAATACAGTGTTAAAACCAGAAAAGCTTTATTTTAAATATAAAATACTTGCTAAACTAAAAAATGCATTATGTTCTAGTCACTGCAAAAGGCCTTAGCATTAGTAATCTAACTGTTACTGGCTGTCATGAAATACAATTAGTTATAACAAGAATTGTGGTTACAAGCTTAATTATAATCACTTTCACATGGACTTCAGCCATGTTTATGCCAATATTTTAGTCTAGTAACTTAAATGACTGCTTAAGAGAAGCCTTACCAGGAAAAACATAAAAATGTGTAAATTAATATTAAACAGACTCAAATGACCTGCAGAATACTATTACAGCAGTTGGCTAAAAACACTACTTACAGCTAAGTCTTGTTTCCCCTCTGTGACCAAAGTCATACATTAACGTGATGATGCAGTGCTCTGGTCCTCTGATTTGGTACAAAATGCTGCTACCTTTGTGAACAGCTGCCAAGACAGTACCTTGTGGTTGAGGCTGTTGTGCCAGAGGATGGTCTTATCTGGCTACTGGGCAAACAACCACCCCAATCTTTTCTTCTGGCACTTGTGAAGAGAAGCATGAGGGACTCTGGGGCAAAGAGAGTGACACTGGATGTTGGGGTTAGACCTCCTGTGTTTTGGCAGCTGTGAATACAGAGCAGGAGGAAAATGCACAAATCCTGATGCACTAAACTGGGCTGGGCACGAATCTTACTGTCAGCTCTTCCATGGCAATCAACTGATGGTATACTTCAGAGCATGTAGAACGGGACAGCTTTCTCAGATTTGTTCTTTTCAACACGAGGGAAAAAAAAAACAGAGAAGCATGTGCTGTCTAGTTATGAGTTATTATTAGGTGGTTGCAAGCTATTCTGCCAGTTGGTGTGGGATATTCAGAACAGGAACTCCAATTTTCCTGTCCATCATCTCTTACAGAGTGTTTCCACAAATGATGATTTTTTCTCTTTGTACATTATTAATATAAAAAAATCTTCCCAGGAGCAGACAGAGATTTATGGGGAGAAATAGGTGTGCAAACCTTTTCATAGCAAAGAGAGGTGCTGACTGCTGCCCTGAGACTGCTCAGGGATGAATAATACGGTAATTCCAGAAACAGATACAATGATGACAGATGAATTTGTTACTCAGTGCATGTATTACAGGAGGAACATTCCTAATCCCTTATTTTTTTTCTTGAACCTGTTCACTCTGTAGGAATAAGCTTGGAAAAGAAATCAGTGTTGGACTTTGCTGATGGTCCGTAACAAGATCTGCATTTCTAAGAGCTGCGTTCCAAATTAGCACCAAATAAAGGACACAAGGGTTTCCAAAGGCATCCAGTATTCTCAGCTCCGTTGGAAATCTGTCCCAGTGCATTTGCAAGTTAAACTTATTAAATACTCTATCCCTGTTGTGAGCGTTTCAATATTCAGTGATGAATTAGCCAAGTAGAAACATTAACTTTTCTCTGGGATGCAAATTTGCTATTGCTATTTTTTGCCTGCTTATTTTTGAGGCCTTTATTATTATAAAAAAGACTGAAGTTATGTTGATAGAAAAAACCAGTTGCTTTCATTATTCCTCCTTTTCTCTGAGATGAATTCTGTTCTCTAACGCTAGTGTGAATGAAGCCACTCAAGTGTTAACTCCAGTCTGGTGCATCCTTCCAGGGGCACAGAGTCTCAACTTGACAATGAATTAATTGCTGGGGAAGCCATCCAAAAAATATGCTTTTGGCTCTTATTTCACCCACCCCCATGTTCCACTCCTTGCTGACAGTCATTTTTCCAGTGGTATATTACTAACACTTATTCAGGACCACTCTGAACAGGAATGTCACTAATTATCTAGCAGGCTCTTCGTTGCCTGCTGGTATCTAGGTTGCATAATGAGACATAACTTTTTCTCAACTTGCAAGTGCCTCCCCTAAAAAGCAGATTATAAGGAAATAGAATCTAGGAAAGGGAAGAAATGAAAATTGTTTGACAGTGTCATTCTGCAGGGCTTTTTTCCAGCAAACACTTAGAGCAGGTGCTGGAGGCTTCCTTTGAAGCAGGGCAAAATCTCTCCAGCTGGGATAGGAGTTTTGCTCTTCACTGAAAGTGCAAAGGTGGCTCTACATCTGCAGAAGGTGTATAGTTGTAGGGAAAAGACAAATAGCTCAGCATTGTTTGAATGGGACAAAATAAATTCTCTATTCTTTTGTGGAAACAGGACATTTGAGAAACCTGGAGATCCAAAAAGTGCATTGAGTTTATGTAGCTGATTAAGCAATACTGGTTTGGTTTGAAAGTGTGCCACTGACAGAAGGTGGTGTCTTAAGTGCCAGAGGCAATGTGATTTTGCTGTGAATCAATGCAGAGGATTACTTTCTCTCCTCTCAGCCTCTTCCCATTTGAGATTCCTTCACTTTAGCCCTTTACTTCTCTTCCCCATCCCTGGGAGGGGTAAGGGTAAGCAAGCAGCTGTGCGGTATTTGTTTGTCACTTGCTGGGTTGAAAACTGTAACAACTGGTCACTCTGCTTCTGGCCTTACTTTTGATTCTTTTACCCCAAAATATAAGGAGAATTGAATTTCAGCTTTAACTGTCTTGGTCACAAAACTATAGCCAGTAAGTGTCATTTATAGTAAGAAGAAGATGCATCGCACCATAGATAAGCAGCAGTTAGCAGTCACAGCTGGTTGGCTCATCCCTTGTGGTAGTCAGATAGCACACTGGTGCTGAGTCCTAATTGAGCAAGTCACTTCAAATGAAATTAATCTTATGATAATTAGTTTTACTGATAACAAAAAAGCTTCATACAACTCCAGATGTACACACTGTTAAAAATAATACTCTCTGCAAATGAAGTTAGCATTGACAGGGCAATTCCCCAGTACTAGATGGCAGCATTAAGAACACTGTAAGGAATTTCCATTAGTTTTCTCTGGTTTTGCTTTGCAATCAATATGAATGAGTGAGAAATATGCTGCATTTGCCTTTCTTGGAATGTAAAAAGGCAGAAGTACAATTTCTTATTGATTAGTCTAACATAGCCAGACACAAAAGAAAATGGTGCTTCAAATGCTAAAACAGGGAGGAAAGGAAGTTAAAGAGCATAATCAATGCATTGAATTTCCAAAAGTGTTTGTGGTCTGTTTTGGAAAAAAAAATCACACAAGTTACCAGTGATTTGATTGATGAAACTTTCTCTTGACAGTCTCTGGATAGTGTTACAAAGATGACAGAATTCAGAGGAAAGTATACCTGGAAAAGCCCGTCTCCCATGAAGATTTGAGACCATAGTCTTAACTCTATGACGTTGCTCCCGTAAGAAGAGTTAAAGGCTAACTGAATTACTTTTGTGTAAGAAGCTTCTTGCAAACTTTTCCAAAACCTTTTTTTCATTAAGATGTAGCATCTAGGTCAGTGACTCATTTGATTTGCTCTGTGCTGTTGCCCTGAGTTTCAAAAAACAGTTTAAACCCTAGTCACTGGCTGATCTTGTCATTCTGTCCCTTCTGATTTCAGCCTTGAAGCATCACTTTCAGTTTTGGGATTCTTTTCAACACCGAGGCAAAGTTGACCAGGTGTTTACAACATACATATATATATATATATATATATATGGAAGTATAAAGATACAAATTTGGGGAAATAGGGAGAATTCCGTCCTATTGGCTTGTTTTCATTTGAGGGAGCAGTCTCTGCCTATGTGGGGAGCAAAATGCAGAGAGAGACTGAGTTTCTCTGAAGCAGATCTGAAATTCAGTCTTACCTTATTTTCCCAAACTGCATTTCCCAAACTACAAGTCCTGTAGGTAGCCTAGGTTTGCTCAAGCTGTTGTCACTGTGTCTTTAAGGAGATCAGAGGGGGTTATAATCTCAAATTCTCTTTTGGAAATACACTTTGTGTGGCAGCAAAATGCTTTGACAAGACAGCGCAAATAGCACAGTTAACACGTTTGGACAGTGCAACTCTGGAGCCTGAATTTCATAAGGAAGAAAACCTACCAAAGCATCCCTCCTGCTGTACCTAGAGTGAATCTGAGGACTCAGCACTTACGGTAGCATCTATAGCTCATAAGAATGTTGAGAAAGTAAGCTAAGGATTAGGCAATGCACTTAATTTGGCTGTTCTTGGAGATATTCAATGTTAAACTCGGCAAGTGTTAAGATTGTGATCTGGTCCTTTCTTGTTACTAATAGTTTTTTTACTTTTGTTAGAGGAAAATAGAAAAGCTAGAAGGAGGCATTTTGAGTTGAAAGATATTTGTCAGCATAAGTATATGGAAATTTCTGAGAAGAAATGGTAAAAATGCTTTTCAAACCCAGCACTTCTCACCCTCCTCCTCCACCTCCAGCCCTGCAGAAGACTCAGAGTTCAAATCTTATCACTGTGGTTCAGCTTATGCTCAGCGCTGCTCCGTTTTGGGAGATGCTTCTGGGAGCAATTGTGAATGAGATGTAAAACTTGGCATCTTTTCTTCCTTTTCATAGAATAATTTACTAAGTCTATTGGCTTTTCTCTGAGTTTTATCTGCTTTATGTGTGGATTAAGGATGTGTTGTTTGACCTGCCCTGTATCTTTGCCGTCTCAGCTGTGACTGAGGAAAGTGGCCCTAAGGCACAAGCACCACAGATGATCAAAGAAGCCTTGTGTTTGAGCTTTCAAATCCTCTCATAATTGGACCTTGTCCCTAGTACTGAATGACACTGAAAACACCAGAATATGTGAAAGAAATCTTTCCCATTTTGAAATATTGTCATCTGCTCTTTGCTGGAATATCATGTTTAATTCATCAAATGGCTTCATTAATCCAACAGAACCATTCAGAAACACATTTGATCACATACCTTGAGTCATAATGGCATCCTAACTACTTCTGAAATAATCTGAAAATCTATTTCTGTCACAGAAGCAGTAACGAGATTGTAAATTTGAAATGAAATAGAAAGGTAGATAATTGGATCAATGATTTGTTAATGATGATATTGAACAGCTCCTTCACTGTTGCTCCATGATAAAATATTAAAAAACCATTGTGGGCATCGTGTCCAAAACCGATGAGGTGCCAGCACAGATCTTGTGTGCAGGGATAATGATACTGCTCGTAGGGCTCTCAGCAGCCACGCCAGGGAGCAAAGCTTTTGGCACAGCTTGCTGTGGTGGAAGCCATTTGTGTTTCTCCCTGCACAGCTTTGGCTTCCATTAGATGAGAGGGAGCAATTGTTCCTGACTGTTGCTTTTCAATATGCTGTGCAGGAATTAGGAGTCACAAACCCAAAGCACACATTAGTTCAGCCTTTAGTCCCTCCCCTGGGCCAAGCTAGCTATAGATTTCAGAGCAGCTGCAGCCCAGTGTTGAGGAGAATTGACCCATGGCTGCTTTCTACACCGCTTTTGATATTAAAAATGAAAATGTCCGCATCAAACTGACACACAGCAAATTCTGTTTCTCCACCGGCACTTTGCCCCATCAGTGGAAGAGGCTGAGCAACGCCTGTCTGTCAGCGTGCTGGGCTGGTGCAAGGAACTGCTCAGACCACCATCCTGGGGGGCTGTGACCCTCTCCAGGCTGCTCAGATGTTACTGTTTTGGAGCCTGGCAGTAAATGCATTTCTGAATCTCAGCCTGGTGTCTAACGTACAAATGTCTGGGAAAATAATATTGATTTTAAGAATTTTTTTGGGGGTACTGTGACTCAGGTATGCAAACCTGGGTGTTGATTGCAGATGTGGGTGAGTGGCAAATAGACGACCTGGTATTTAACCTCATTTCTGTTCTACAGTGTGTGTTATTGCCTACAGGGTGGTATTTAGCTACAAGCACAGCAGGCTGTTGCCTAAAGCAGCAAACTTCCTGCAGGTGGGCAGACAGGACCCCATTGCTTCTCTCCTCCTGGCAACCCATTGCGCTCTCTGCTGAGGAGTGCAGGGGAGCAGCTAATGGGGCAGGTGTCCCCACCCTGCTGTGCCCCAAGGGCAGGAGCAATTCCCTGGCACTATAGCCCTGGTGAATCATATGGAGAAGGAGAAAACCTCTCCAGAGTTTTGCTCATGCTTCTCCAAATTCTTGAGCTGGCTCTAGTAAATTAGATCTGTGGAAGTCATTGCTCTGTCTCAGAGAAGAGATGACAATCACCTATTACAGAGGATTGCTTTCAATTTCGGATGGCCTGAAGCTCCTCATGCCTCTGGGCATGTGCTAACTGATGCCACTGTTTTGCAGCCCTGTTTGCAATATATATTTTGTAAACTACCTCTGCCTAAATTTCCCAAAACAAATTTGGTTTGCCATTTAAATGAGTCTCAGACACAGTCCTAGGCTTTGCTTTCAGCAAGCAGTTGACTGAACAAAGCATAGTGATCATAAATATTTGCTGAAAGCAAACATTTGGAACAAAATTCTGCTTTTAAGTGGCTGAAATGACTCTGAATGTATTTGTTGTTTGCTCACTTTAATTATATATCAGTCTCCATCTTACAAGGAGAATAGAGCTGAAATGATATGCGGTGTTGACAAGTAAGGGAAACAAAGGCTTTTTTAGTGAAACCGGATGTTACACCATCTTTAGGTCAGATCTCCTTTACTGCTTATTTTTTCACTGGAACAGTAATTTCAGAAAATACACCTTGCTTACCCTGTGTGCAAACCTGTTGGGTTTTTTTTTCCTAGTATCATTGTCATAATGATTTGCTGATGAAATAATACCAGAATCCTGACTTTTGATCTTAGTTTTTCTGCGGAATCTAACATATACTGGTACGTTATCACATATTGGTATCATTGATCTCTGAATACAGTAATTACTAATTACTGCTGGTTGGCTGACAGTTACATCGGAGTTTCCATAGCTACTCGAGTGCTGTGTCATCAGCAAGGGGACTTTTGCTGAACTCACAGCTGCTGTCCTGCTACATGCAGGTGATCCCATCTCTGTTTCAAGCTTAGTCTGACCTGGTTCTATAATAAGACAGAATTGCCTTGATAAGGCCAAAAATCTGCATACAATACAGGAAATGTTTTTCTTACCTAAAATGTCTTTTTACTTCAGTTAAACGCCAATTAAATTATTATTTACTCTGCTTTTTCTGTTTCCAAGGAAATTGAAAATTATGCTTGTCGATGCTAGAACTGAGGGAAGTCCATGAATAGGGCAAAACATTTAGTTCTCAAACAGCTTTACAGTTCCCTTGAACTTGTCATCACTTTTAATTTATTTTATTGTGTTTTAGCCTGTTTTACAATGGAAACAGAAATTGATGGGTTGGATTGTTTGTCTGCAGTTACCTCTAATAACTTTATGGATAATTTTTGTTTCTTTGTGCTCTGATTTGACTAGAAAGGGGTACTACTGGTAGCGAACTTCAACAGCAATTACTGCTCGTGTGTTTTTAACCTGGATTTATTTTATCCAGAAAACTCAGTTTTCAGTGTAATCTAGATTGTCACCATAACAATACATTTGTCTTCTAAGCCACTTATTCAGGATTTTAGTGTCTGCATGGATACAATCACTTTTGCATTTACTTAGAATCATAGGATCATTTAGGTTGGAAGAGACCTGTAAGATCATAGAGTCCAACGGTAAGCCCAACGCTGCCAAGTCCCACTCAACCATGTCCAAAGTGCCCCATCTGCACATCTTTTAAATACCTCCAGGGATGGTGACTAGACCACTTCCCTGGGCAGCCTGTTCCTGTACTTCCACAAGTATAGCTCGGTAAATGCTGTTTGGAAAAATCTCTGTTACCAGCATGGCAGATGTGCTTTCCAGGCTACGCTCACTTTTAAGGCAGAAAGACATTCAAACCAGCACTACACAAATACAAATACTCATCACTGTGAAGGAAGCGCTGCTGTATGTTTCTCCATGCTATGCTCTTGGAAGCCAGTGACCTGTTGGAGCTGGACACATGGTCTTTTTGCAGTGCCACGCTGTTGGGTTATTTTGCTTTTGTTTGGAGATGTGTTTGCTGTTGAAGGCACCTCTTCACGTGGACTGCAGCTGTTGAGGTCTCTGATTCAATCGATAAAGCATAACTACCGAAATTGTACACCCAAGCCTTCTGTTACTATTAGCAATCCCAGATCATAGATGGGCTTTTGAATCCAGCTTGATAGGATGTATACTTCCTTCATAGGCTGCAGTGTACTTTCAATTTGCCCTTTCCTCACCAGAGGCTACACTGACACAACCTTTTCAAAGTGGGCACATGTACGCTTTCCTGGTGGGCGCTGTGCTGGAGGCTCTCTCTGGAAGTCCTTGCAGGCAGGGTAGCAGAGCATGCTTCCCTCTTACATGAGACCACTGGATTAGGTATGATAAAGTGGTGTGCTGCCTCCTATATCACACATTAGGATGGCTTCCTCACCACCTTATGTTTGCCGTGCAGTGGTCTTTCTCTGTTCGTATCGGTGAATATTGTCTTTGTGCTACTTGCCTGTACAGAGGGAGTCTATTTGCCACTCAAGCACAGAGAGCAAGGAAAGCCCTCAGAGGTGTTTGCAGAAACCAACTGGTTCATGCAGAATATCAATCATTTTAGTGTCTCAATCCTGCCATATAATTGTTCTTAAATCGTATTCTGTTGCAGATTTATAGTTGGATCTAGTTGCAGATGATTCACGTGGGAAGCAGAGGTGAGGCAAGAAGTTGGCTTCCACCTTTCCTCACTAGTTTCACGTGTGTGTTTCTTTTGTGATCCCTTCCTTTCACTCACCAGTCTGCCCTGTTTCCCACATTGAGAAACAGAGTTGTGGATCCCACCTGGTGCCCATTTACTGAATGGTTCCTTAGGTTTTTTTCTCTGCACTCACATCTAGCATGGAAACATGGACAGATTGACTAAAAAAAGGCAGCTGTGTCAATCAGTGCCTAGGATGCTTCTGTAACAAGCTGCAGTTTTATGGGAGGGGAAATATCCTAAATCCAGGAGGAGACTGTATGGATGCTGTACAAGCCTTTGACATAGCAGCTAGAGTAGTTATAGGTGAAAAATGAACATTAATTACAAATGTCAGACAGAAGTTTCACAGCGAGGAATCATATGAAATTAAGGCTTGATTTTAGTAAGCTGCTTTTATTCCCCATATGCGAAAGAATAAGATTTGCTTTAACTCATGAATTTATAAATTAGTCTACCAATTTATTTTTAAAACATTGTCTGGTTTCTAGAAGAGTATAGAATATTAACAAGGAAAAATTACTGTGCCATGAACCATTTAGAGTTTCATCAAGAATTCTGTGAAAGCAATCAGCTGATGATAAAGTTTGGACACTAAATTACAGAGTGTGTGATTTAGAAGAGCAGTTGTATTAATGTCAAGAGAAATTGCCTA
Organism: Pterocles orientalis; assembly: GCA_011057875.1. Lineage (NCBI taxonomy): Eukaryota > Metazoa > Chordata > Aves > Pterocliformes > Pteroclidae > Pterocles > Pterocles orientalis. Next base: position 21,060 of record WKFP01013527.1, on the reverse strand, counting down.
AATGCCAAATCTTTCCAGTGTGCAGCAGTCATGTGTATGAACACGCACGGATGAGTTTCCCAAAGTGCTGGATGAGGTGTGAGAATGACCCGAGGAAGTGCCTCAGCTTTTTCTCTCTAAAGCCATTACAGCACATTCTCAGTGCCAGAGCCAAAAAAGCAGCTGACGCGGATGGGGGTTCAGCATGGTCAGCATGTAATGTGTGTGATGGGTCATACTTTCTAGTGCTTTTGAAGAGGAGTTCATAGTAGTTAAAGCTGGCCACTGGAAGATGGATTCCTTTGGTCAAAAGAAGGGGAAACTGCAAAAAAAAATTATTTTTTGATCAGCTTCAGTCAACACAGTTGCTGTGTTGACAATTTAGATGCATTTTCCCCTCTGTTTCAGCAAAGACACTGTTTAATGGAGGATCTGACCCCGAAGTTCCATCTGTGATGCAGCTCCTGGGCTTCAGAGGCTGTGTGATACACAGGTCTTTTTGAATGCAGAACCCCAGATATGGATAGGAGTCTTGTGAAGCTGTCTTTCATAGACAGCATTTGGAAAATAGACACTTGAAACTGGGCTGTTTTCTTGTGAAGGCAAGCACTGAAAGCAGTGGAGTTGAATGTTTCTGCTAAAGTAATAGGGGCACAGGACTGTGTGTTGTATCAGCTCCAGAGAAGGAGCTGTGTGTCAGCCAGCGTGTTTGGACAAGTGAATGACAAGAACATAAAGTGAATTTAAGAAAAAGTCCCCTGGCATGTATGACAGCAGTAGTTTCAGGAATGCTTGTAGTTGATAACACAGGGTGCTGACAGTGTGGTGAATTGGACCCGAGACAACAACAGGTATCTTGACAGCTGACTAGGTGAACAAAAGGAGAAAAGAGAATAGTTGGGGTCTTCGCAGCATGTGGGAATCATTGATGTGATTCCCAGCATGGGGCATGAGAAGATAAAGTATTTCCTGTTGTCTTGGTATTACACTGCTCATGTGAGGCTCAGATAGCATTTGTCATGTGCTTTCAGCATGGAAAAAACTAAACCAGCTCATAGTATTAACAGCACCTTGCACTAATCCTTAGCATGAAAAGTAGCAGTAATTAACTGCTAATAAATTAGTAAATAATGAGAGCAATAGTAATAGCCCACAGGTCAACGTACATTGAAAATATGAAGGTTTTCTTCGTCTGCAGTGACTCACCTCAGGGTCTGACTGCTCCTATATGTTTAATTTGGGCTGGGACGGGGCAATTAGTGGTGACATCAGTTTTGGCTTGCAGCTGGCAATTAGCTGATTTTTCTGTTAATGATAAAGGAGCCTGTATCCCATGCTTCTGCTGTGGAGTTTTGTTGGTGGGGTAAGGAAGAAAACGTAAACTTCTGACTGATGTTGGTTCATTACACTCAGCCTGATTCTGGGCTTACTTGCTCTTACTCCTGTTAAGTTGCACGTGAGCTTTGCAGGGTTCTTCCTTCACACTGCTGTAACCAGAACGAGGGCTGGACCAGCAAGAACAGCTGTTTAGAAACCTGCCATTTTTTTTCCCCCCAGTATCACAGAAATTTAGCCATCTGGCGAAGCATTAAATCATACTTTTAAACTAAACATGTACTAATGGCCTTCTAGATCAGGGTCTTTGGGCAGGGTCCGTGGCTTGCGGCAGCTCTTCTGGAGCAGGTGAACAGATTGTGGAGAATATGATTGATAAATAGGTTGAAAATGTTGGAACTGGAGATGGAATTCAACAAATATGTTAATTAATTTTATGCTGAACAGTATCATTTTTGTATCTAGCAAGGTTATACTCTAATGCCACTATTGATCCATGAGTGATGTGAGCTTGTTCGTGAATCAGAGGGCATCAGAATGAAAGAAAAAAATTTTTTTGAGGTTCTCTACCAGCAAATACTAAGGAAACCTGAAAGTGCCTAAGACAAGTTAATACATTAATCTCTATCACTTAGATAAGGAGCAGGCAAACACTGTCTCCATTTTAAAGGTTGGGAATTTGAGAAACAATGAAAATTACAGTTCTGCTCCTTTTGAAACAACCCAAGAAAGAGCAGCTACGTCTTCTGCTACAGTTCTTTGTTAACTATATAATGGTCTATGGAAAGATGAAGAATATAATTACCAAGCCAGCACTCCAACTACATATATGTAAGGGTGAAAAGCAGAAGAACCACATGCCTAAGTAAACCTTGGGAGAACTAGAAAAGCAATAACACAACTATCTAATTTTGCTTCTTGTATTAGCACTAAGCCTAGGATGTATTTATTTTCCAGTGTGTCCTGACTTACTATGCTACAGTCAGACCTGTCTTCCCAGGTAATGTGAAGGGACACTTCAGAGCTGATACAGACACAAACAGCTTTGGGGATTATACAGACATGAGCGTTTTTGGTTCTTGTTGATTTTTCATTTCCCTCTTGCCCAGTCACTGAAGTGTATGGGTCTTGTGAGGGGGCTGGGGGAGGCAGAAGGGAAAGTGATGATCATTAGGAAAGTTTCAAATGCGATAGAAACTTTGTGTCTGCATCTGAAACACGATGAGCTGGGAGGTCTGTAACTGGTCTCCACAGCAGCTGCTGCAGTGGGGGACATTCGGGCTGGTTTCATTGAAGTCGGGCAGATCATACACTCCTTTTTCTGATGGTGTAACATATTTCAAATGAAGCCTTCCTTCTGACCTCCCTGACTTCCGTGAATGAGCTGGAATTTATTGGTGAGTTAAAAAAACCTGCTGCCATACGCAGTGGGCCTGGAGCAGGAGCAGCTGCTGCTGCTTTTCAACAGCTGGAGGATTCTGTTCAGCAGTGAGCGCCTTCTCAGGTTTGCTCCGCGCTTGTCTGTAGCCGGTAGTAAAAGTTCCTAAAGGAAAAGGAATCGGTCCTATTTCTAATAATAATATAAAGGAGGAGGGGAAAAGCAAACGTAAAGGGTTTCTTGGCTCCTGTGTGCTTCAGCGTGGCCGCTGCTCCACTCAGCTCCGGCGGCGCCATCTTGTGGACCACGCGGCCATTGGCCGTGGGCGCGCTGCCACCTGCCCCTTCGCCTTTACAGTCGGCCCGGGCCCCTCAGGGCGCGCAGCCCGGAAAATGGCGGCAGCGGGGCCGGGGCCGGGGCCGGAGCCGGAGCTGGAGCTGGAGCTGGCCCCGCCGGGCTGCCACCCGCCTCCGAGGGTCGGGGCGCCGCCGCTGGTGCATGCTCCGAGGACTGAGTGAGTTTTGTGTGTGAGCTGCGAGCTCAGATTGTAGTGAAGGTGTTAAAGCCCGGGTTAAAATAACGTTTGGTCTGTGACAAGAACCTCGTCCTGCCGAGGATCCTCAGAGCGCCCGTCCCCGCGGTGCTGGGCGGCCCTCAGCCTCCTTAAAGGGGCTTCAGTTTTGTTGAAGTCTGCTAAAAAAGTGTGGCATTTGACTCCAGAACAGTATTTTTAAGCGATCCTTGAGTGCAGCCTTTAGTCAGCCCCAGGGATCTTCAAGTCCTTTGTGGAACCCCTGAAGTAAGAACAGAATTCCTGTCTGGGAATGGAATAGCGCAGGCTGCAGCCGTTTGGGAACTGCCTCCGCTGTATACACAGAGTAAAAAAAACATAGCCTTTTCTGCCTTCCTCCTCCTTTTTTTTTTTTTTTTTGATTGCAGTTCAGCAAGAATGAATTATATGAACAAAAACCTTTTCTCATTTCTTCCAACACTACGAAACTAAGTTTTGCTCTAATCTGTATGGAGTGTTTCTTTGGATGGACACAATTAACTGGAATGTAAACTGCTGATTACACATTCACAGGCAGGATTGTGAGTTTCTTAGGAAAAAAAAAATCAATGCTTACACGCTTTTTTGTCCTTTAAAAGTAAATTCAATCACTTGGCTTATCTGAGGAGTTCTTTTGTGCTGTGCTTGTAGCTTAGGTCATTGGAATTCAGGCATGACTGTCTTGTGTCTTCTCTGCAATAATTTGCTAGGGCGCTAGTCAATGCTTTTGCTCTGTTTAAACTGAAATAGTGTTTCTTTTGAAAACAAAGTATTAGAGATAGATATTCAGAACTATTAAAGACTTTTTCACTAGTAAAGACCACAAACCAAACAAAACCACCCCAAAAAGTGTGTTAATTTTCTGTCTGTAATGTACACATTAACATCCTAATAGAGTTGAGGCATACATAGCTTTGTTAAGTGTAAACTGACTGAATTTACTTGGCATGTTAAATGTGTAGCTGTCCTGTCTTTATAGGATTAATGTTATAAAAAGATTCTTTCTCCCTCTTCCCTACGTTCAGTTGTTTTTGGTGGATTCTTTGATTTGCAGTAGTTTTGTAATCTCATCCACAAAAAATACATTATATTACATATAAAAAGGATATATATATTTTTCTAAAGGCAGTTACCTCCAATTGTTTTCCATAAAAGCCTGTTTTTAATTTTTTTAAAAACCTGTGAGTATCCTGCATTCCTTGGGTGATATGAATAATTAGTGTTGTACTGTAGCCAGTTTTAGATTGCTTTTGTACCTGCAAATATTTCCTCAGGTGCTCAAGTGCAAGCAAAGGGCCTACAATTACATTCAGTAGTAATTTGTTTTCTATTAATTAGGTGTTGTCCAAATCTCCACTCTAATTTTGCTAGCACCTGTATATATTTTCTTGTTTCAGATACTTAATCTAGTTGATCTGTCGTTGGAAGTGTTGCTCTGTGTCATCACCGCACTCTTGTTTGTTTAGTTGTTAGCTCCTAATGTCTGGTCTCTGCTTTAGATGCCTGTCTGTACCTAGTACAGTAAATTAGAGGTCCACTCTTTGAGGACAGACGTCCAGTGCCCAGGCAGGTTACCCTGCAAGCAGTGTTGGGGGGATCTTTGCACTGCACTGCTGAGAGCTGCCCCAGCTGATTCCTGTGAGCGGAAAGCACCATCAGATTATTCCATTTGGTCAAAGAATATTGAAACAGATAAATCTTTCTCTGCTCCTAACCCTACTCAGCGCATCTTCCAGTAAATCTGCATCATGTTTCCACCTGTGAGTTTAACTAAAACCTGGTGCGTGGCACAGGTAATGTGTAATGAAACAGTTTTCAGAAGAATAATATCCAGTTCTACATTTTCAGGTGGACACTTAACAACACCAAAGTAACTTTAGTTATGAAATAAAATGCACATTACATTTTTATCCAGTAGATCCTGAAAATAACAAGATAAAGTTCAGATCCTGCAGTAGCCCCAGGGCGTACAGGGTATCTTGCAAATATCTGCTGCAGGATGTCCTGGTAAGGTCCACTTGTTCAACCTGACCCTTCAGAAACAGAGGTATTTTTCCAGTGAATGGAAAAAAATCGGCCTTTGTCTTGCCTTCATTTGGAACTGTACAAATGCATTTGCAGGGGGTTGTGCCAGACGTTTTAAGTCCTTTCTGCTTCTTCTCAAAGATGATCAGAAATAATATTAAGACCACTGAACACATTTTCACAGCATAGATCATGTAGTTTCTATAAAATCATTGTTCACGCTTTATTCTGTTTGTTTATCTGTTGGATATTTTTTTTAGTGAAACTGATACAATATAGGCTATCTCTTTCCAGTTATTTAATGTGTGTCATTGAAAGAAATTATTGTAGAAAGAAACTACAATTTGTGTTTTTAAAAAATGCTATCTTGCAAGTCCCAGCAGTCCCTAACATAAATTCTCCTTAGTCGTGCTGATTGCATTTTAGTCTTGGCTGTTTGGAAGAAACCATTGCAATCAGAAATACTAAATGCTAGGCTTATAACACAAGTGAATAAGTGCTTCCAGAGTATTTGTTCTACATAAAACTGTTAAGGTGTATTTTGTTGTTGTTGTATAATATACCCGTATTTAAGCTTCCTGAACGGAGTGTTTAAAATATAATTTTTCTTACCAGTAGGAGAAAGACTTTGAGAAAACTGGCCTTGTAAGGTTAGATAATACGTTCTAGTTACAGAACCTGAGCCAAGTAGGCTTTATCAGAACACAGTGATGAAGAAGAAACTAAAAGAAAACAATTTTGCTTGAGTGATTTAAGCTTATATAAGAAAAGAAAGCAGGAAAGATTAGTTTCATAAGGTTCGCTTGGAGCAACATAAAGCAAGCTAAAATTTCTGGGTTACAGGAGCATGGAGAGATTTAAGGACCCTGAAAAACTGAAGATACAGCCTGTGTTTGTAATGCAGTATTTATAATTAATGTGAAAATGGTTAGCATCCCCTTCACCCGCCCTCGTTACACCAGTAAGATAAAAATAAATTGTGCGTTGCTTAAACTCTTCATTGGCAGGATAAACATTTCTTGGAGCTGTTTAAAGCTCCAATCTGAAAGTATATCATCATGGGACTTGAACATCAATTGGCAAAAAACTGTTCATATGATTAAATTAGAAGTCTAAAAATCCCTCATAAATAGAATACCTTGGGGAGGAAGCCAGTAAGAATGAAAATAACTTATGTTTTATATTAAAGATAATGTATAAGAAGCCAGAGATCTCTCTGGTTAGTGTGCACAGGAGCTAAATCACACTGATAAGTTCTGTATTGAATATAAGCTGCACATGTGCGGCCTTTCTTTGAAGGCAAGCTCATTGTTTTCATTGCTATAGTGAATAATCTTAGAAAACTGCTCCTGCCCATTGGAGTAACTTCCAAATAATCTGTTGGTTGCCCATGCTCCTGGTAATTCCAGTTGCTGGGACAGAATACAGAAACCCAACATTCAGGCCCTGCTCAAGGTCATGTGTGAAATCTGGCATCTGAGTTTACCTTTCTTCAACTGGAATGATGCTTTAGGGGTTCTTACCTGAGTGTTTCTCATTGTATCCTAGACCAGAAGCCCGGTATGTGCAGATTAGACATTTTAATGTGCACTGCATGGTATTATGCAGAGTCCTTGCTTCAGAGCACCTTACTTCTACCAAGAGGTGAGAATTTTGATGTAGTTGCATGTTATTAATACTCCAGATAGAGCTTCCTACTAACCAGCTGCAAAATGGCGAAGGGTGTTAGTATGCGGTGACCCTGTGAATTAAACAGTGCAAGTATTTGTCCTGCAGATGTACGGTACCTGAAGATTCAAGAGCTGTGCTTTTATAAGCTCAGGAACTGAAGTTCTTTTCCCTTTTCTGTCTCCTGCTTTCACACTGGTGTCAGTTTAGACCAGTATATCCTCAAAACCTGAGCCAAAAGCCACCAACATCCGGAGTCCTTCCTTGGACCCGAGACATCTTGAAACCTGTGTATTTTTGCAGGTATGACTCAGCAAATAAAGCTGTACCTCAGAAGTTCCTTGCTCATTAATAAATTCAGAGAAATAAAAGAGTTGTGCTTGTTTTCTCCTCACAGGTCTAGTTTACCAGTTTTTTTTTTTTTTTTCTTTCTTTTTTTTTCCTCTCCGTTGAAGGATGCAGAAAAACTGTTTTGTTTATCTTTAGAAGAATGTTGTAGTCATTAGGCCTGGTTAGTGAATGCTCTTTCTGTGGTTCCGGGGAGAAGCTAGGAAAACCTGGGGAGTTTGAAATCCTGAGTTCATGCCAGGCATGTTTAACTCTGCTCAGTCCAGGGAGGAAGAGTAGAGATGTTCTGCCAAAACAACTGCAATTTACTCTCTGGCCTATTTGCCTGTTAGAAGCTTAGACTGTTTACATGTTTTCTGTTAAACCTCTTTACCTCCATCTCCAATTTAATTGCAAGTTTAGATGGACATTCACAGAAACATTGTTAGGTTACTTCTGGAGTCAAACATAATTTGGCTAGAATGAGGATGTAACCTCAGCCTCACCTCTCTGACGGAAACAAAGTTGTCATGATGATAATTACTTGTAACACTTCTGTGTCTGCACAAGTCCAGGTAACATGCAATTATATCTTATTTTTCTAGGGCATAAAAAAGCCCTCTGCCTAAAGATTTAGTGGTTATTTGTCCTTCTCCAGGATAAACTATATATCTGATCTTTTGAAATGCTGCTTCTGCCAGTGTTTCCTTGAATTAATGTTATTGTAATTGATAAGGACGCTATCTAATCCCTTTTTACCATAATATTCTTGCTTTGCATGTGCTTTTCTGATAGTCTTCAAGCCTTCTTGTATCTCTGTCCTGCTTCCTCTGCTAGCCAAGCCAAGTCATCAGACAGCTGGAGCCATTCGCATTGTAATTTTTTTAGGTGATAAAAAATAGCACTAGTTCAGTGGCAAGCTGTCCCACAACTTAAATGCAAAAATGCCTTTCAGCTGGGGAGCTGTGTGACAGCTGGAGTGAGAGGTCACAGGAGCCACACCCCAGGTGGGTGCTGTGCAGGGTGAGTGAAAGCGGTGGTGTTCTGAGCCTTCCCTGGGCTCACTCTTGGGCTCCTCTGTAAAGAAGCACAAAAAGTGAGGAAAATACTGATCTGCTGCTATGACCCAATGTTAGAACAGAGGCTATACAACAGCTTCTGGTCTTGAGAAAGATTTCTTTACCTAATTTGGGATGCCTGCTGGGGTCAGGATTTGGGCTGTTGTTGCTTGTTTTTGAAGCATCTGCAGAGAAAAGCAAGATGTGCTCTGCTGTGTTATTCTGAACTTGCTGACATTGCTGTCAGGCTAATGAGCCTGTCACAGGAGGCCACATTCCAAATGGTTACAATTATTTGGATGAAACAGTACTAGAAGGTATAAGAAAAATTCATACCCTACTTTTAATGTAATGGGGAAAAAATTACCTGGCAATCTGTAGTAGCATCTGCTGCCTTCAGGTTATTGCACAGTCACAGGCCTCTGGGTTTTGGGGCAGAGAAATGGGTCTCAACCCAATTAGAAGGAAGATGCTGTTGGGATCTGAATACCTGCCACTTGCAAGACCATTTACCTGAATACTTTGAAGAATCTTTCTAGAGCATTTTTAAAATGCCAGCTCATTGAGCATAGAGCACATTCGTGAAAGAATACCCGTTCCGGTATGGATACACCCTGGACGGCAGCAGTGATGCTTCCAGCCCTTGTTAGGTTTGGCTCATGTTTTGGATGTATTGCACAGTGAAAAACTACCGATTTATCAGTGATCAGTGGTCTGCAAACTTAGCTAAAATACATTTGAATGTGTGTTGATTATTAGGATTGCTGGATAGAGGGTAGGAAACTGCAAGTAAATGTGTTTTTGTAAGGAAATTTGAGACAACAGTGCTATCTCAACTTGTACTGAATTGTGATGGGTTGGCCCTTGGCTGGGGGCCAAACCACACACACTTGCTCACACAGTCCCTGCCCCCACCCAATGATAGGGGAGAGAATTAAAGAGGTAAATGGCAAAGAGGACTCGTGGGTTGAGATAAGGACAATTTAATAACTAAACTACAATAATATTAGAAATAATACTATATACAAAGATGCAATGTGATACACATTGATACTACCCCTCCCCACCTGATGACCAAAGGCCCAGCCCACTTCCAGCCAATGGCCCCAAAGGAGGGAGAGAATAGGTGATACACAATTATGCTGCCCC